>OZ005652.1:102451554-103051554 GCA_963930645.1 Salticus scenicus
AAAATCACTGTTGCTAAAAATGAAAATTTTAGGTATATGAAAATGTTCCTTATATATATATATCTATATATATTCGTGAAATGCGTTGAATACCTTTATTTCTTATAAGAATCGTCCGGGAAAAATTTAAGAAGTTGGAAGTTCATGGTAATTTTGTAATGTATTAAAATTTAAATTAATCAAGTCTAGAAAAATTCAAGAAATAAAATTTAAAAAGAGTAAATATAATTTTTTTACAATAATATCATTAAGGGAAAATAATATAACACTTTTTGAAGGTAAAATACATTAACAAAATGAAGAAGAAATGCTTACGTATTTAAAATGCATTAATTGTTCCTGCGTATGGAAATTGAACTTATTCTACTATTTATTTATTATCAAGTCATTTTTTTTCAATTTCTAATTAATAATCCTTAATCATTGAAACGAGTATGTAAATTTTAATTTTGAAATTTTTAAGTTGGAAGTTCAAGAAATAAAATTTAAAAAGAGTAAATATATTTTTTTACTATAATATCTTTAAGGGAAAATAATATAGTAATACTGTTTGAAGGTAAAACACATTAACAAAATGAAGAAGAAATGATTTTGTATTTAAAATTCATTAATTGTTTCTGCGTATGGAAATTGAACTAATTCTACTATTTATTTATTATCAAGTCATTTTGTTTTCAATTTCTAATTATTTTTTATCATTAATCATTGAAACGGCTATGTAAAATTTAACTTTGAAATTTTTAAGTTGGAAGTTCACAGTAATTTTGTAATGTATTAATTTGTCAGAGAAAATTTAAATTAATCAAGTCTAGAAAAATCAAGAAATAAAATTTAAAAAGAGTAAATATAATTTTTTTACAATATTATCTTTAAGGGAAAATAATATAATACATTTTAAAGGTAAAATACATTAACAAAATGAAGAATAACTGCTTTCGTATTTAAAATCCATTAGTTGTTTCAGCCTATAGAAATTTAACGTATTCTATTATTTATTTATTACCAAGTCATTTTTATTTTCAATTTCTAATTATTTTTATTCATTAATCATTGAAACGGGTATGCAAAATTTAATTCAGAAATTTTTATAACACTATGGTAAAAAATTAATTGATACAAATTTTAAAAAAAGTACCAAGTGAATTTCATATGTATATAATTTCTGTTTACTTTATTAGTGGGAATTATTCAAAATGTGCAAAATATTTTTAAGTTATGCAGCGTAAACAAAATTCCGCATATCTACAGCAAAGATCTGATATTCTGATATTTGCCCCCTTTTATAAGTAAACGAAATTTTATCTCAAACAAACAAATTGTATTATTGTTTCCTTGGTTATTCTAAAAGTTTTATGAGTAATTTTAAGATTTTTTTTCCTTTTGTCTTTGTTCTTTTGTCTTTGTTTACCTGAAATAGTAAAAACAAAATAAAACAGAATATCAACGTAAATTTATTTATTTCATTTCTTAAAAAGAGAGAAAAAAAAATGGTTTTATTCAGATTACGTTTTGATCACTTACTATTTTCTAAAACTGTTCTCGAAATTTGTTCAGAGGTCAAACTCGTCAAAATTGTTTTTTATTCATTTATTAAATTATTATTTATTTTGTAAAAGCGATAAAATTAATTGGTGAAAGTTATATGATTTTATGGTTTAAATTATATGGTAGTTCAACGTTTCACCAAAAGAATCGATCCTACATGACATCACTAAATATGACACCACTAAAATGGAGAAACATTGCACCAAAATATTAGTTGAAACTAATTGGAACAATTTGTCTCGCGAAATGTTGGATTTTATTTTTATAAGTGAATAAATTATTGCGTGAAAAGTATGTAGTAGCTGTGTATGTTTAAAAATTGAATCAGTACATGCAAACATTATGATGGATAAATGGTATGCGTAAACTGAAATTCGTTTGGATGTATTTTTTGCAATTTTTAAATAATAGTGCAAGTTAGACCGTTAAAAACTCCACCAAAAGAATGGTGCTAAATATGTCTTTTTAGCTACAACCAGTATTTTGGTGCTACTTTCACTATTTCATTGGCACTTGCTACTGAAATGGCATCACTAAAACGGTGAAATACTGCACCAAAATATTGGTTACAGCTAATTGGAACCATTTGTCTGGTGAAATGTAAAAATTTTATTTTTAGCAGTGTATAAATTATTACAGATAAGCATGTCACAGCTGAGACTGTTGTAAAAATTGTATCAATATATGCAACCATTATGATGAATAAAAGTTATTCGTAATTTTAAGTTCATTTCGATATATTTTTTGAGTTTCACGGTAACGATGCAAGTTAAAATGATTCGATTTATATTTTTTCTTCATTCAAATAAATCTTATAATATATATATATATATATCTATATATATATATATATATTTAAAAAAAATTAATTGCAACTAGCATAATAGGTTTATTTCAATTATCTGTTCCGTTTGCATTTGCAGATATAAACTAATGCACGTTAAAGATTTAAATGGAGCCGATATCAGTGTAAAGATGGTTTTTCAGGACTATAAAATATTTGACATGTACGATGTTCGTAAATTTAAATGATTTATAAATATATTTGACATTTGCATGAAATAATGCGAGCTTGTTCCAATTCCTTTTTTTCTTTATTCCTTTAAACCTTATATTACTTAAAATTATTTGAACTGTAACATCACAATCGATTAATCTGCAATTTCAATCAATTTATTTATTTATTTATTTATTGCAGGTAATTTTAAAATATTTTTAAAAAATGTAATATATATATATATATATATATATATTTTTTTTTTTTTTTTTTTTTTTTTTTAACAAAACTATTTTAATGAATATTATATACGTAATAAAAATTCAATTTTTCCTAATTTATCAATTCGTTTTAATTAATAAATTTACTATTCAGCACTGCATTTTAAAAAAATTCACCACTAGATTACGGTTAGTGATTGGTAAAAAGTGCTCCAGCCACTGACCGTTATATATATATATATATAATGTGTAATTTGTGTGAGGAAAATAAAAAGAATGAGAACGAAGATGAGACATTCATATAATTACCCCAGAAACATACATAAGCAAATAAGGTAACAAGTTATCTTAATTAAATTTAAATAAAAACTTTTACTTACATTAATTTTTAAGATTACAAGACCAGTTGAAAACAGGAAAAAAAAAAAGACCATGCATTGGGATACATGAGAAGATTAGACTAGTAATGGGCAACACTTGAATGGGAAAAAACGATCTTAATATATGAAAGAAACCTTTTTTAATTTGAGTCAAACAACAATAGAAAAAAAAATCGGACCAAATGACAAAAACAAGATGGAAATTCAATTAAAAAGCTCAAAATGCAATAGGACTCATCAGGTTCTATCCCTGTTCCACTGAGCACAGAATTGTAGGTTTTCTGTTTTCGGCGAGCTTTCAAACAAAATACCCATAGATAGCACGAACCTATGATAAGAATACCATGAATTGAAACGAAGAAAATAATGACAAAATACTTCCTAAAAGATGTATATGTATATATATATACGTCTGTTAATGTTATGTACATTTTTCTCGAAGAAAGAAAGTGACCGCTTTATAAACAATCAGCTTTCTAGCTTTTACAGCATGTTTTTACAAATACGGGTACTGGACTTTTTATCGAAGAAGAGTAATTTAACGATCAACTCTCCGAATTTTTCTGTAATTTCTTAGATTGCATTCTTGGTTGATAACTACAATCAATACACTGCTTTCAAATAGGCATATAAATCTTATCTTAAGAAAAAATATATTTTTTAATTAGTTATTTTTCTTTATTTAAATCATAACATTTGAAAAAATACACATTTCTCAATGCATATGTTTTCTTTGAAAGCAATTTTTATGAAAATTATTAATTTAGCGATTTCTAAAAAAAAAAAAAGCAAATATCATTTTTTTTTCCCTTTTTCTTTTTTACTTAAATAATAAATACTGTTTCCTTTCAAAATGTGCTAAATATCAACATATTATTTTTCTGTTAGCATCTCTAGAGGAAAATACTGTTTATGTTTTAATTGAAATGAATAAATAAATTGGAAAAGATTCATTTCGAAAAATATGCTCTCTAAAATTACCTGCACTATTGCTTTTTACATATTTAATGATGGCATATTTTAAAATTTTACAAATTTTTACTTAAAACTTGAAAACAAACCGTACTTCGTAGAGAAAGCTATTTAGAGAAAAAAGCATAAATTTTTAATCAGGAAAAAATAAAAAAAATAATTAGTAATTAGGGTAAAAAATTCTTCAACGGAAAACTTTTGATTTCTCCAGGCACAAAAAATATTGGATATTGTTTTTGTTATTATTATTTTTTTTCTTAAATTTTGAGAATTTCCTTTTAGTTTTCTTCATTATTTTATGTTTAAGCAGTTAATTTTGTATTTTAATTCAAAATTTATGTTTAAATTATTGTTAAAAGAAAGATTTTTTTTCTGTAAAAAGTTTTCTTTTCTCTTTTTTTTTAACTGTCTGTTGAAATTGTTAGTCAACACAATGTTGATATCTTACGATGGTAAAATAACACGCGCGTATAATTTGATAAGTGATAACAAACCTGCTCTTTTTGTAATTTCAGGTTGACTATAATTATATCTTTTTGTATAATTAGTTAATTATTTTTAACATTATTCATTAATGAATCTAATTTCATCGTTAAGAATATATTTAAAAGTCATAAATGCCTCTCATTTCGTGTAAAAAATATGTTACGAGAAAAATGTTTATATAATTCATTTTCCATTATAGGGGGATAAACATTCAACATGAATTATACGAATATAAAAATTTAAAATAAATATTTGAATAAAATTTCAATGAAGCGAAACTGCAAAAACAATTTGTTGTCTGAAACTAAACTATAACCTATACAATAGACGTCATATTTAACAGTTTTCATTTAACATGAGTTGTTTCTTTTCTATTATATAGAGTATTTACGTCTATTTAAATTAAATTTCAAATTGAATGATAGCTGTATTTCATTTTAATTTTAGGTGCCTGCTTAGCTTCGGGGGCAATTTTTTTTTTTTTTTTTTTTTTTTTTTTATAATTGAAAAGTACCATATTTATCTGCATTATATGATAGAATATAGTAAAAAACAGTGAATAACCTGAAAAAAGTATGCAAATTTTAAAATATTCTTATACTTAGGCTCAAAATGTGCATAAAATTTGCGAAAAAAAAAAGCACTTTTGCAAAACATCATAAGTCAAATTTAAATAAAGATATTTTTATTAGTTAAGTTTTATTTGGATTATTTGAAGGTCCTTAAGGGAGTGAACTACTCTCAAAACTATAACCATGCTATTTAATATTTTAGAGATGATAACATTTTTTCATGCTGAAAAAATCATGAATTTTCATGACTGTTCATAACTTCTATCGACAAAAAAAAAAAAAAAAAAAAAAAAAAAAAAAAAACATAATTTAGCTAGATTCATCGTCGTAGTTCAATCCCTAAAACAACTCCTCTAGAGTATTTTGTCAAAGTGTTGTAACGTTTCAATTATAACTTTTGGAGTTATGATGTTTTGGGATAAAACATAATGCTAAAAATCTCATTTTAAGAAAAAACAAAAAACAGATTTAAAAACAAGATTTTACTTATTAAATAAAAAATAAATTGAATAAGTTCCTTATTTATTTCAAAACTTTTTATTTTCTTTTTGAAATTCATTTTACATTCTGTAACAAATTTTGATGCTTATATTGAGTAAAACATTTATATAAACAAACATTTATTGGTCATTTCCGGTCACTTCCGGTTTCAAAAACTGGCGAGTGACTAATATTTAAATGCCTGTAACTCAAGTTCTAAGCAAGATAGAAACAAAATTCAAACTGAGTTAGAAAACTAAAATATCAGGCTTTAATACTAACTCAAAAATAGAAAATCGGAGTTTTGACCGAAAATTTCATTTTAAAGGTAGGCAGGCACCTTAATAACTATATCGAAAATCACCTATAGAAACGTTGTCAAAATTTTTATTTTATCCAATTAAAAGACATATCATTTGCACTTTCTGTATTACCATTTAAAACTCAGGCGTTTATATTTATTTTAAAATTGAAATACATTTTTTTAAAATATTAGTTTATAGTTAATACTACTTCTAATCTTTCTGTACCAAAATGCTTGATTTAGAGTTATGTGTGGTTAAATACTCTACTAAGTATAAGAATTTATTTTTGCTACAATTGTTATTTTACATATGTACAGTCGGTAACAGAAGTGTCCGAACACTAGCAAAAATTCCTATGTAAAAAAAGTGCACTTCATGAGGTTTTGTGAAATAAATCCTTGTCGAATCCTGTTCTTAGTCAGTGTAAGAACATGATTCGATAAGGATTTAGTTAACAAAACAGTATGAAGTGTAGTTTTTTTACATAGGAATTTTTGCTAGTGTTCGGACACTTTTGTTACCGACTGTAATTTAAATCTGTCTGAAAAAATATTAAAAATAAGCTAAAGCTAAAGTGATTATTCTTATCAAAAGGTTTTTTTTCTATTCCAATTCATTATCACAACACCTAATAAAAGTTTATTATACTTCAAAATAATTTATAATTAGTAAAAATCAAATTAGTTTCAATGAAAATTATAAAACTTTCCATTACATATGCGAGATATTTTGTATATGAAAAATAGTTTTTTCTACGTAATACTTGTAGCTTTAATATTTACATATTTTTCACAAATATCAATTACGCCCCACTGTCTAACACTCCCACCGCTTCCATTTTGTTAATAAAACATTAATTAAAATTTAAGGTTGTCGTTACACATAGGTTTATATGTTAACATTATTTAAAAGTTATCCCCCAACTATCTTTAACATTCAGCCAACACTGAAACAGAAAAATATCGTTTCCTTCTTTACGAAAGTAACTCATTTCATTACTTCATTTTTGTCCATGATCCCATCATCTTTACAAATACGAAAAAAAAAAAAAAAAAAATTGCAAATACTTCCACATAAAACAAAATTTCTAAGAGCCCTGTCTTCTAAAAAAAGATTCATGTATAGCTCTCTCCACGAGAAGGTGCACAAACCGCATAAGGGGCGTCGATTCCAGGCATCCCCCATTGCAGCATCACTCTTAACTGTCATATGCAGCTGTCTTACGGAATATGTCCGTAAACTCCCATGGCGGATGCTCATCGAATGCCCTCGGAATCTCAAAAATAGCCCCCTTTCAAACTCTTTGACTGCATTACGGATTTCTTTATATGCGATTGTGTATGGTTCATAATGTAAATATGTTTCAAGGAGAGCTGGAAGAAAAAGTCAGAGATTTTTTGTTAAGTAAATTATACCTTTAAAAGTGTAAATTTATTGCAGGAAAAATAAGTTACTTCCACGTTGGTTTTATTTATTTATTTATTTATTTATTTTTTAGAAGATTTATAATACAAATTTTAAAATTAATAATGTAAATAAAAACACCCTATTTTTTTTTTTCATAATTTAATGCATGCTAATTTACGAAAATTTTTTCATAATTTTAAATTTTACATGTTTCACCCTTTATGTTTAAGTTAAAGATTATAAAAAACCTTAAATTCTTTTTTTGTTGAGTTAAGTATTTACAGTCGGTAACAAAAGTCCCCGAACACTAGCAAAAATTCCTATATAAAAAAAAGTACACTTAATACAGTTTTGTTAAATAAATCCTTGTCGAATCCTGTTCTTAGTCCGTTTAAAAATAGGATTCGACAAGTATTTATTTAATAAAACTGTATTAAGTGTACTTTTTTTACATAGGAATTTTGCTAATGTTCGGAGACTTTTGTTACCGACTGTACTTTAGTTAAACAAAGTTATTTCAGGAAAAATAATCACTAGTTGACTTTTAATTCATCACAACATTTTAATAGAAATTTTAATACATAACTTAAGAAAAATGCTCAGATTTATATTATTAACACTTTCGCGACCGCTCGTTTTTGTCTTTTTGACAGGAAGGTCCGCCTCTGGGTGTTATTCTCGCCAGTTACAATATTTCAGAACAAAATTTTCTATATTCAGATTCATATTACAAATGAATATGCGTTATAATTACGCTCTTTCTAATCAAAGTATTTGTATCCATAGCATATTGATTGTAAAAATCTAAATATTATGTATACTCTTAAGAAATAAATGACATACAAATTGTAAAAGAAATGCCCACTGGCAGAGTTACAGATTTTCAAATGATGTGAATCTACGTCAGCGGTTGCGAAAGTGTTAAAAGTCACCACAGAACTGTTGTTTAAAAGGAATAAGTACCAAACTTTGAATAAACACAATAAAATGAAAGAACTCGCAACAATTTTTTTGGGTCGGAAGATGTCACGACCCTTCGTCAGGCGAACAAAGTAGGTATGAGTGCTGCGTTGGTGCGTTGCCGCTTTTTTTTTTTTTTTTTTTTTTTTTTTTCAGCAATCGTGCCTACTTATTTGTTCACCTAACGAAGGGTCGTGGCTTCTTTCGACCAGAAACAATTGTTGAGAATTCTTGCATTTTATGGTGATTATTCAATGTTATGGTGATTATTCAAAATTGTACTTATTGCTTAAGTTTATAGCTTATGAAAAATACTTAAGTTTAATAGTTTTTAGTTAAATGAAGTACTTTCTTTTGTTGAGTGAAACTATTGTATGAAAAATAAAATTGCATCTGCATCTAGTTAAAAATTTATGAAAGAAATTTTAAAATCAATAACTTAGATAAATACCACAAAATTTTTGATAGCTTAATATATACTAATTTGTAAATATTTTTTTATGTATATAATTTTTAATGTTATACTTTTTTACCTTTATCGTTTGTGATTAAAGCTTATGTTAATTAATAATTCCATAATATATATATATATATATATATTAATTTTTTTTTTTTTTAAGATTAAAAAAATGTTGCGGCTTTAAAATATTTTAAACTGTTACATCCAATAAAACGTATCTATGTATTTATTTTATTAGATTGATACTCCAAAATTTTACAGAAATCTTTATATATTAAAATAAAAATATATGATTTCGCTGAATATTTTTCTTTTATAAAACATATGACTGTCGGTTACAGTATTTCAAAGTGTAATGACATAGTTCTTTTTTATTTGTTGTTATTATTACATTTAGAACGAACTTTCACTTGGAACTTATGGTTCTATTCTATGTAAAATCTAGATACCTCTATTCGGGTATTGGAAAATTCTCTATTTAGAAGCAAAACAATAATATCATAATAATAATAATGTGATATTTATGTTAAAATTAATGAATTATTCAAATCAAATTCATTATTAAGTCAATGCTGATTGCTAAAGTTTACATATAGTATAAAATATAAAGAAAATATTTTACTATAGAAATAGTGTTCTTAATTAAAGTTAGCAAATGTTAAGTTTATTTGACCGGTTTTGAGTCAATATTGGTTAATCAAAGATATCTTAAAAAGATAAATATTTAAATATTAAAAAATAAAAAATAAAATGACGCAATAAATGTTTAAACTTTGTAAAAGTTATCTTCATTTGCAATAATTAATCGAAATGTGCTTTGTGAAAAATCACATCCAAATGAAACATTGAAACAGAAATTTCCTTAGAAGCAAAGGGATTTAAATTGAAGATTTTATAGACTATAGTAAAAATACTGAAGTATGACTTATCCCATAATCCATTGGATCTCCTTGAAGTCATGTCCAGATGTTTGTGGCAATATTTATATATATTTATGTCTACTACGGCGCTTTCTGAAAATGTTCCATTTTTCATATACAAAAATAACATTTTAGTTCACCGATCTCCAAGATATGCATTTTCTTTATATTTATGTGAATTCTTTGCGTTCTAAAAAAGAAAATTGGATTTTTCTTACTATATTCAAATTGTATTTGAACAACATACTTTGGAAATATTAAAGACAGGAATATTATTAGTTATGTTCGATATTAAAACTTATTGCGAATAACATTTCATCCAAGAGAATTTTCAGCATAATGTAATCTTATGAAATTTTATACCTCAGTTTATGAATTTATTTGCAGTTTAGGACAAATATGAGCTTTTTCAGATGTCTCAATTTTTTTTCTTTTTTTTTTATTGTGAATTTGGTCAACCCCTAAATTGGTCTCCTGGCGTGAACTATACGGAAATTAAGACTAATGATGAAAATGTTATTTGAACCCTAAAAAAGTTTCCAACGTAAGGTTTTTAATGATTTTTACAAAGTAAAACAAGAACTCAGGTCAAATAATTTTTAAAATTTCCTCTCTTAATTTCTCTTTTAGAGTGTAACTATAAAAACAATTTAAACTGATTCCATAAAAAACTTCACATTTCTCTAGACATACGTAGAGAGAAAATTAAGTATTATAAGTATGAATATTGATAAGTAGAGAGAAAATTAAGTATTATAAGTATGAATATTGATAAGTAGAGAGAAAATTAAATTAAGATTTATTTTTATTTATTTATATATTTTTTATGATAGTATACATTAATTGAATATTTTAGATATTTTTATAAGCGTTCTTTTTTTTATATGTTTTTATAAGATCACATATTAAACAATTAGTGCATAAAATTTCAGTTAATCTATATATAATATATATATATATCGTTTGCCCTGAGTGAGTGCGTGAGTGAGTGAGTAATGATTCAGCATCACCCAGCCCAAAACCCTGGACCTAGAAGCATGAAATTTTGTGACAATGTTCCTTCTATTACGTAGATATCAGAAGCGATTTTACAAAATTCACTCCCCGTGGGGGAGAGGGAAGTCAAAACGTGATTGAACAAAACCCTTCATATCTCAAACGAAAAAAAAAAAAAAAACAGATATATGTAATTTTTTTACTTTAAAATACAGCTAACACAAATATCTAAAAAAGAATTTCTGGAATTTTTGAAATTCGGTCCACAGAGAGTCGAGTCCTAGTCACGGCACTTTTCCATCTTGTCAAAATTAATTTGTCCTTACCGTTATAAAATATAAATGAATATAATATAAATATTTTTATAAATAGCAAATTCATTATCTACTAAAATACGACTGATTTTTTTTTTTTTTTAAATTAAATGATTATTTACTTTTATCATCACATTTAATAATTCATATTGCATTATGGACGATTATCTGCTGTACTGGATTTTATATTCACATATCTAAAGAAAGTAAAAATTATTTATTTATTTATTCATTTATTTATTTATCAAGAAGAAAAATTAAAAAACCTTATTACGAATTACCATCCTATAACTTCACAGAAAAATACTAAATAGGAGAAAAGACACACGTGACTCCGACCAGTGCTGCCAGATTGAGATAATTTTTTATCCACTACAAAATTTTAACTGTAACGGTTGCCTAACTGTTTCGAAGACATCTTACAAAAAAGTCTTTAAATAATTAAGCAACCACTACACATAAAATTTAGTGATGGCTATTGAAAATAAATTTCCCTCAATCTGGCAGCACTGGCTGCGACACTCCTGTTTTAAAGAAACAGACAATACGACAATCATACCAAATACAAATAACGCAATATTTTGTAGGGATGGGTATGGCACGCATAAACTGACATTAAACCGTCTTGCATCTTAAATTTTAGCATAAATTTTAAAAAGTCTCATTAAATGAAATGCAATCTTTTGGATTCCTTTTATTTCATAACTTCACTGTGACTTGATTTACAAAGTAAAATTTTTCCTTATATAATAAGGGTAAACTAAATTCACTTTCAAGTTCTACAATAAATTTGAAAAAAGAATTTTGAACTACATTTGAGTAGTCATTCGTTTTGTAATGACCTGATTTACAAATTCAAATTTCAGCATGCAGATACATGTGTGGTGACATGTGTGGTGATACAAACAAATACCTGGCAAATAGGCCTATCGTAAAGAATAGTAGGGATGAGGAAATATACACAAGCTGACATTAAATCATCTTGTTTTTTAAGCTTTTGTGTAAATCTGAAACAGTCTCTTCAACTTAAAAAAAAAAAAAAAAAAAAAAAAACAATAATCTTTGTAATAGTATTTGTTTTATAAGTTTAATGTGACCTGGTTTAGAAATTCAATTTTTTTAAACATACCGATACATACAATGTCTTGTATTAATTTCTACCGTTAAATATATATATATACAGGGTGATTATAATTAATGTTACTTACGATTTCAAAACGATATAAATTTAAAACTACCCATCAGAGCAATTTGATATTTTACCAGAGTAATTCGTAAGGCAATGAAATTTTGTTTCGCAAAAATAAATAAATAAATAAATAGTTCCAAAATGTGCCGTTGATTATCAGTAAAGTATTTGTTTCAGGAAGATCCTCTTTTTCTCTTTTCACTTTGACTGCTCCCGCTGTAAACACACATTTTTGTCTTTTTCCTAAAAAAAAAAATAAAATAAAATAATGAAATAATAATAATAATAATAAATAAACCCTTGAAATCTATTGTTTCTTGCTATTCCATTGTGTTGCTAAAAACATTTCTCTGTTTAATGAGTCCATTTAGGCGCTTCCTCTGACATTACTTTGACAGTGCCATCCATAGGAACATGTTAAACTACCTTTTTTTCGACCCAAAACAAAATTTTATTGCCTCATGATTGCTCTAGTAAAATATCAAATCGCTCTGATGGGTAGTTTTAAAATTATAGCGTTTTGTAATCGTAAGTTTAATTATAATCTCCCTGTATATATCCGCAGATTTACCGGTTATAAAATAATTAAACTATCGTTTATTGTACGAAAGTCTATATGCTTTCGCCAACAACAGACAATAAAATAAACAGTTCTCGCAAAGAATATAGTAATGTTAAGGGGAGAAGGGAAGAAAACATAAATTGACATTAAACCATCTTGACTTTCAAGCTTTAAAATAAATCTGAAAAAGTGTCATGAACTGAAAAATAAGCATTTGAAAATCTATATCTTCCATAACTCAAATAAAACTCGATACACAAATTCAAATTTCAACACGCATTACGCATTCAGATACATACTGTGCGTCGATTGGCAATAAAGTAATCTATTCATGCAAAATTACGGAATTAAAATAAAGAATAAAGTTGTCGTTTTTTGTATGAAAAGCCATGCTTCCGCCGTGGCTTATGAACACAAAAATTGGGCGTTTAATGAAAAGCGCGTCTTTTGTAATATCCTTCTAATCTATGTCACGCTACGAACCACTTTCTAAAAAGCTCATGACTCAGTTAGAAAATTTAGTTCCAATATTATACGAGGATTTCCTGTAACGATCTTTATGCCTTTGTTATTATAATTACCAATGAAATAAGCAGAACGGAGTACACGCTTTATCAAAGTTGACGCAGTTGCAGAATAGCCTGTTTAAAGTAAATTTATTAGTATAATCTTGTTTTTTGTTTACTTTTGTTTGTTTGAACAGCACTTTCACTCAAACAAAACTATTTTCTGTTTAATGAAATGTTTTGTTTACAATTTTTAAAAGGTTACGAATGTGTCTGAGTAACAAAGTGGCATTTGAATTTTTCAATAGTTTATTTCATTTATTTATTCTTCAAATAGAAAGTATGCTTTGAATTATTAAATGCATGAAAACATGCATATTGCATTAAATTTTTATTAAAACAAATGCACATTTATTAATGTATTTTGATTTATTGGAATGAAATATTTACATAATTTCCAAAATTCATAAAATGTAATTATAGATTTGTGTGTAGATCATTCAAAGTGATATATATATATACAGGGTGAGCAAAAAGTCTGTAAATACTTTAAAAATTCATAAAACTCGAAAAGATAACCAAAATAAAAAAAACGGTTTGCAGGGTTAATATCGATAAGACACAGGATTTTTTTTTTTTTTAAGATAAGAAAGAAAAAAAAGTTCAAAAAACAGCCGATAGGGGCGTTTCGTACATAAGTGAAAGAAAAGACATGTAAATAACAAAAATAATGTTACCAAATAATTTATTATAGCAATATGTGTTCCACATGTCTACCACCACAGGTGATAACACATTGCAGATGGGTCACAAATCCAGCAACGCCAGAGTACAGCATGTTCGGCAGTATATATGACAGCTCTCGGCGGATTGCACTTTTCATTTCCGACAGATTGGATGGACAGGACAAATACACCCAGGATTTAAAATATCCCTATAGCCAAAAGTATTAATAATCGCCTGTCTCATTTGCATATTTCCAACTAAGTCGTTCACATCAGCGCCATCTGTCGGCTGATTTTTGAATTATTTTTTTTTTCTTATCTTAAAAAAAAAAAAAAAAAAAAAAAAAAAAAAAATCCAGTGACCAATCAATGCTAACCTGCAAATCGTTTTTTATTTCGGTTATTTTTTCGGGTTTTATGAATTTTTTAAGTATTTACGGACTTTTTACCAACCCTGTATATATAATCTGTCAAAAATCTGTGCTTCAATTGTTCATTCTCTCATTACTTGTTTGAATCTTTTGTTTTTGGGTTTCATGTCGTTTTAACGCACGGGCAACACTATTCAAATAGAAACTATCTAGGAATAAAATCGAGGTAAGTTTGAAATTAAATTAAATTCTATAAAAAATGAATAAGTAAAATTTATCGTTTCAAAAATCAAAAGGTAAAATTAA
Source organism: Salticus scenicus (assembly GCA_963930645.1). NCBI lineage: Eukaryota > Metazoa > Arthropoda > Arachnida > Araneae > Salticidae > Salticus > Salticus scenicus. Next base: position 102,466,229 of record OZ005652.1, read on the forward strand.
TTATTTTAATAATTAACAATCAGACTTCACAGGTAATTTTAATTTGATGAAATTTTATTCTGATTGGTCTGTGTGGTTTCAGTGGTCTTAAATCTGCTGCTCAGCTTTTACTACGTTTTTAAAATTATTTATTATATATACATATATATACTTTCTCAGATTAACTATTTTTATGTTTTTATTCTTTGAAAACAAAAGCAGTTTTGTATAATTAATTTTTATATGCTAAAAAAAAAAAAGTATAAAATTACAAATGCAGTATATAAAAAGAAACCATTCTTTATTTTCCTTTGGAGTATTTCTAGGATTCGAAGTCGTTTTTAAGCCTTGTTTTATTTAAATAAAAGAAAAAAATCTCTACCATTTTATTTATAAAGTCTTCTTAAATAATTACTTTATGTATATATATATGTGTGTGTGTGTGTGTGTGTGTGTAATAAACTCAAAATTATGATTAGTTAAATGCATATTTTTCTAGCCACATTCCTAAACTAAGCAATATGTAATAAATGAATGTAAAAAAAAATTACAATTTTAGAATCTTGAAAAGTATCTAAGCCATATATATAATAAATAATTTAATTCCTTTACAATACTCAGCAAATGAGAGAAAGATGAAAATACCAACAATGAAATTAAAAGTTAGATGTATTACGTATAAAGTTATTGTCACAATTACCATTTAAGTAAAATTCACTGATTAGTAAAAACATGTTAAAGTACTTACGCAGAAGAGAAATGACGTATATCACTTAAGCCTAAACTATGAGATAGTTGTCATAATCCATTAGTCCAGTAAATTCATGCAACACAAGATAAGAATTGAAAGAAATTAACCAAAAATACTATTGAAATAAAAAGGAATGCATGAAGGAAAAATAGAGTTAAAAATGCTGAAACCCAGTACAGATCTCATCAGGAAACTAGCAGTACTGTCAACATGGAATGCAAGATTTCGAATATTGTATAGCTATTTCAGCAATATACAACACTAGTTTCAATCTTGCAAAAAAAAATAGAAAGATAAAAGGAAATTGGCTGATAAAATAACTTAACCATAATGAAAATTGGTATTCGTGAAAGGTGATGGCCACATGTAAATCAAATCCAAATATTACATAGCAGGTTAAAAAATATATAACCGTTAAGAAAATAAAAGTGGGAAAATGCTGGTACTTACTCATTATAATGATATTTAAAAAAAGAGTAGAATTTGAAGAAAAAGTTTTTAAATTTATCCTAACTAACTTAAGATATAATTTAAATTTCTCTATTTACTCTTAAAGGTTTAATATTTTTTAAAGCCGACGAAGTTTAATTACCTTATCAAGTTTTCTAAGAACTGTGGACACCAAAATTAAAAGTTTTCAGGGGAAGCTTTTGGGAAAAAAAAAAAAAAAAAAAAAAAAAATCCCTCTTCCTTTACGTAAAACTTCCAGTCCAATCACGTCGTCTTTACTACACTTGGCGCAAATGTTAGGTGAGGAAAGAGAAAAAAAAAATCGAATAAATTAAAAACTGTTTAGTATAAAATAGCAAGTATCGTCTCAGAAAAAAAAAAAAATAAATAAAAAAAAAATAAAAAGAAGAAGAAGAAGGTATAAGGATGAGAGAAGCGAGCAATTGAAGGCTGGTAAAAAATTTCTTCTCGAGCAAGAAAACTATCTGAAAAAAAAAAGATCTAAAAATAAAATTTCTTCCCTGAGCGTGTCCAAAATTTTTGTGTGAGCTAAGCACCAGTTAAGAGAGGCAATTTTAAGAGAAAGTTGAGGGTCATGATTCGGAATTGATTATATCATTAGTATGGCCTTTAAAACTTCGAAAGCCAGTTGAGAGAATTCTTTCTCTTTGGTCGAGATAAATGCCGTGTAGTTTATAAGAAAGTATAGAGAATTGCAGGAAATAGTGCTTTAATTTCTATCTGTACCTCGGTTTCTTTAAACAAAAGAATTCTCTTCGCATTCCTAACTTTTATTGCCATTTTAGTGTAGTTCACACATGTTTTTGTAAGAAAACTAAGGTTAAGTATGCTTTTTTTATGGTAGTGAAAAATTTTTAATTGTTATGCTTACCTTTAATAACTGTGGGAATATATTAAGCGCCTGAGCGTGTATTTGATTGAAACAATCCCTTTGCAATGGAATAGTAGTGGCAAAATATTATTTTGAGATCAAAGAATACTATATGGATTAAGTTACGTCATTCAAAGAGATGCGCTTTGAATGAACGGTGACTTTAGGGTATAGAAGTGAAAGCTGATTGACTACACAAGGGACCTTTGTCTAACGACCTCCATGGAGGAAGTGGGGGTCCTTTTAGAGTAATAAAAAAAAAATAGTATAAAAACTAAAATAGATTTTTTTTTCTTATACAGAAAATATAAAAAAAATTTGAATGTATTGAAAACTGTGAATGGTTAGCTTTCCTGATTCCTGCACGGTTGGACGTGGGTTCGAATCCCGGAAGAGGCATGGATGTGTTGTCCCTGTTAGAGGTAGAAAAGACCGCCCAGAAAAGACCCTCTCTTTACAAATGGTCATCATTTCGACGATCCCCTGGTCAATGCTCAATCAAAAGTGCTGTGTTATTCAATAATAATAATAATAGTGTAAATTCTGGTTAAGCCATATACATTGCCGTTAATACAACATTCACTATCGATTGTAATATTTTATGATGGGGAATGTTTAATATCATACAATGTACCATAACCATTAAATCATTTTTGCGTGCAAACATTTTATTTAAAGCAAAAAATCTGATATCATAAGTGATTTTTTAACAGGTTTTTATACAAAATAGGGAATAATACACAAAAAGAATGATGTATAACAAAACTGAACATACTCATTCAACAATTATACACAATCTTTCTGACTGCTAAAGCAGCAATTTGAAGTAATGATAATAAATTACAGGTTTCTTTCTTTCTTTCTTTTTTTTTTTTCTTCTTTTTTTTTTTTTTTTTTTTTTTTAACTAAAATACGTAATTAGAACTCGCATGTGAATTTTGTGCAGAAACCTTTCTAAGGAATCACTTACGATACTTGTTTTTATGCTTTCAAAAATGTTTGCATACAAAAATTATTTAATGATTATAGTATGTTGCCTGAAATTAAACATTTTTTTAATTCTCTAAATAAATATATTCTCAAAGGTAGTTAATGTTATAAAAATTAATTTCATTAAAAAAACGAAAAAAAAAACGAAAAAAAAAAAAAAAAATCGGAAAATAGAAAAAAAAAATAAATAAAACATCAAGAAAACCTATATCATCCACTTTCAATTCAAACGACATTTCATCTTTGAGTTTACTCGGTAAATAAACTTCCTTTAAATTTCATCAATGTTCACGCTATGGAAAGCAAAGATAGATTATAAAAAAAAAATGTGAGAGTAAGAGAGACTGAATAAATAAAAACGTACATGCATGAATATTTGATAAAAATTACCGAACTGAATTTCATTAAAAACGAAATCTTTATAAGCATCTTTTGCCTTTTTGTAAGTCCCAAGTCTCTATCTACCGAAAACCGTGAATTCACAGACGAAAGAAATTATCTAAGAAAGAAAAAGGAAAATTATCAAGATTTTCTCCCTTGATTTCTCGCTCTCTTCTTTAATTAATTAGAATTCTAATTAATATTTCGCCTTACTTAAGTTCGTAGGAATGGAATTAAGAAAGCTCGGAATTCCAAGAGATTTGTTTGATCTTGAATGTTTGATTTTTCCGATAAAATTTGAAGACTGCCGTTTCTGTAAAAATTACGATTTTTTTTTTTTTTTTTTTTTTTTTTTTTTTTTTTTACATTCTCTTTAACTTTTTTTTTTTTTCCCTGTCAGATCAAATTAACAGAGTTTCGTGAATTTAAAACGTATAAACTGATTATTAGAATTGGCATATTCTGTGAAATGATTTATATCGGAAAAATATTTAAATTGAATTTAAAATATCTCATTTCGTTTTCCGTTTACTTATTAATTAAGGGTTATATAAGTGAAGTTTTCCTATAAAGCTTGCTATCAAAAGATTATATGCTCAAGGAAAATTATTCTATTGATTAACTGATTAATCTTTTGTTTACATCGTATGTCATTCACATGGGGCCTTTTATTTACCTTCATTTCTCTTGGATATTATGGAAGTTTATTTAATAAATTTCTAAAGGTAGTTATTAAATTACGTGAAATTTATTATCAAAAACTTTGTGTTATCTTTCCTTTGCTATTGTTTCTTTAATTTTTTTTATACGCGACTGTGAATTTCCTTAATTAAATTCATATCTAATTGATAACAGGTTTAATTTTCTATTCATTTATTAATTATTCCTTTCATTTCATCTTTTGTCAGAAGATTGAGAGCTTTTCTAATATTTAAAGTGCCATTTTTGGAAGTTTATTTAATAAATCTCAAAAGATGATATTAAATTACATAAAAAATAACATTTATTTTTATTTATTTACCATATGAATCGAATAAAAGCGCCATATATTTGCAAAAGTTAAATAAAACAATTTTTTACAAAGAAATATTTCGAATTTTTAGGCTTAAAAATACTTTTTATTTCAATATTTACTTTCCGGTGTTGGAGTAAATATTAATTTTAATTTAAAAAATATGTATATAAACCACACGTATTACAAAAGTTTCCTTACAGTCACTTTGTATAATACAAATTTAATTTTGAAATTAATTCTAAGCTGTGAAACTTTATTCATTTTCGTTTTAATGTCGCATACCTTTTAATAATGTATGTTTTTTTTTTTGTTTTTTTTTTTTAAGAAAGGATGGAAAAAAAGAAAAAAAAAAGAGCAAATGTACAAAACATTGTTGTTTGTTTCTTATGAAAAAAGAAACAACCTTGTGATAAATGGGCATTTTAAAAATAATGCACTTTGAATACAATTCTTTCACAGTTAGTTTAGTAATTTTTATACACACACACAGCGCACATACATGTTTATTTTATGTATATATCATCAATGTATTGATTTATGTATTTATGGCAATATATATTTCTTTTAATATTCAGATCGAAAAACGTATAAATAAATTAATAAGCTGCTTTTCTTTTTCACGTATAACTATTTTTTATTATGCCTTATTAGTGTATTTATGTTTGCAGGTTTTTTTTTTTTACTTTTTTTTTAAATGATTGTTAAAAGAGAAAATGATTTTGGTTTTACACATTAAAGACTAAAAATTTTTGATTTAGTTACTTATTTATTACATTAATTTTTATCTCCGCCTTAAAATGCTAAAATAATAATAATAATAATAACAATAACAATAATAATAATAATAATTTGCAATCTGATATACAATTACAATATTTGAATGGCAATAAAATCATGGTAAATTTTAGTTATTTAAATAGGACGTTGCTTTTAATTTACACATTAAAATAATACGTATGTAATTTTATGATAATACATTTTATGTCCTTGTAATAATTTCTAATTTAATATACAATTACAAAATTATATTGGCAACCAAATCACTTTTGAAAAAAAAAAAAAAAAAAAAAAATCATAAAACGATTGTAGTACAGTAGATCACTAAAAATTAAATATACATTGTAATTTTTTTATATCATTCTTCTGCACCCCTTGTTATGTACTATTTAATTTCCTAGTGTCGCGTTGATCCACTCTTCGGCAGAGGGAGATGCAGTTGGTTCATGTTGAGATAACATTTGATCCCAGTATCATTTTATTCACTATTTGTAACGTTTTGAGAAGTAGTCCAGAAAGCACTGCGTTACTGAATGAAATGCTTGGTCTCTAATTCCGAAGATTCTCAGAAATGAATCTTGGCATGCTTAGGAATTCCGAAAGAAGAGTGCTAATGCTCTACGGATAGTCCCAAGCAGCTGCACTTTTCTGGCAAATAAATCGATATTTTTACATAATTTTAACATTTTATAATTACCTTATTTTGCTGGGTTACGTAACATATAAAGTATCCTCATATCGTTTGCATATTAGGAATAAATTATCATGTAAAACATAAATACTGAAAAATGCGGGAAATGAAATTGTAGTCTTTTACTGAAAATTTTATTTATTATCGGACACTGAAGTTCACAAATTACGAATTTCAGAAATAATGTATTATGAAATCATGCATTTTTTAAATTAGATTCGTATATATTTATAAACATACATCGAGTTGAATTATGTAAGAAATTACTTTCCTATATTATTTTTATCAGTGACTTCTCTGTAGTACAATATATATATATATATATATATATATATATATATATTTAAATGATATTCTTCCCTATAAGTAAAGAAAATGAATAACTCATTCAAACAAATTCGAAAATATGTTAACTTTAAAAAAATTATTTTTTGTATTAAAAAAAAAATAATAATAATAATAATAGTTTTCTTTTTCTTTTTTATCAAACTCAATTTTTGCTACTTGATAAAATCGGACTTATATACATTAAACTCAATTTCTTTCGGAACCATTTTATAAAACCTGTTTGTCCACTCTATCTAAACAGTAAGAATTGAAAAAAAAAAAAAAAAAAAAAGACTACAATCTTCAATATTTTTTGTTCATCTTTTATATCCCACATCGAGCGCTTAAACATCTCTCAATCTTCCACTTCTTGTTTACGGTACTTTCGATTTTTGTACCCTCATCATTCTTTTCCATCCTTTTTTCTGTTACTTCATCGATTTCTTCTTCTATCTCTTTAAATAGCAGTTAATAATGGTTTTCCTCTACTTACTTTGTCGATTCGATTTTCCACTGACAGCTCCTAGCTTAATATCGGTGTTCGCAGTAACGAGTTAATTTGTTCACAAGTATTAGGATAGACTGTCGGAGGCATGTTCAACAAGATTATTAGAATGAAAAAGAATGATTTTCGTATGTAAGCAGAAGATTTTAAAGATATGTGAACATTGACATATCTGTGTGTTACATGGGCATATTACTCAAATCTAGCAGCACAAGATCGAAATTTTTAATCAAAAACTGATGAGGACAGTGTATTAGAAATTGTTGTCTTTTAATAGCAACAGTATATTGTACTTATTTATTAATATTTTTTATTTTTGTTATTAAAGTAAGTAGCTAATTCACTTTTTAAATAGATCTTAAAAAAAATAAATTTAGCTTTATGTCAAACTTAACATTTATACATATTCAACAGAAACACGCGCAACCATATTTCCCTTGACTTCTTTTAAGATTATAGTCGACTTTATGTAACTAATGTTCTTGAAAACGGTCCAATAAAACTGTCCCCTGTACCATAAAAATAAAGCAAACACAATGATAAATACATTGTAGAGCAAGAATTTCGTTGATTGAGGAAGAATGGCGAACTCCTCGAAGCACAATCTTTAACAGAGAACCGCTGAGAACAAAAGTCTGAACATAACTTACCCCGAATTTGCTTTGTTTTATACTTTTTCCGCAATTTGGCAAAAAATTATAAATAATTTTGAGTTAGAATACAATGGAAAATTCTAGATTTCGGCTCTGATTGAAGATAGAGCTTTGAAACTTTTGCAACGTTAAACTATCATTTCAATATCCAAGTTCTGTGTCCAAATTACAAGTTTGTCACTTACTCCAACCTTAGACGAAGTTAATAGGCTGCCTTTTGTTTCTACTTTAACTTTAAATCTACTTTTGCTGTAACATCACATGAAATGCTCGATTAAGTTCAGTGTTTTGCACAACATTATTAATTTCCATTCTGATTGTCCTATTTGAAATATAAAAAAATTAAAAACTTCTAAACAAGCAGGCGATTTATTCAAACCACATAAGTAGGATTGGATTAAAAATTAATAACAATACTCACGATAATTTATGCTTAAAAAAACGAATTTTTGTATTTCTTATGTAAAACAAAATATATACGCACATTATATATAGATAGGTTTAATAATTTGTCTGTTTTATGTATGCATTTTCTTTCTATACATTTGAGAAACGGGTTATACAAAAAATAAACAGGTAGACTTTTAAATTTGTTCTCCCTGATATTCTTTTTTAACCCTGTGATCACGTCGTATTCCACAGATTTGAAAAATAAAATAAAATAACATAACAGGAAAAGAAAAAGAAAAAGAAAACTGGGCTACGTACAGGAACTGAATATGCATTTTCCATTCATATCCCCATCAATTTTCAACTTTATATCCCATTGTACATAAATAATTTTGTGAAACTATGTAAACCAATTATTAATAATAATATTACAATATTACATAGGAGACAGGCGTTATACGTTCTTATAAACAAATTTTAATACCTTCCTGTTATATACCATGTAAAAATATTAAAATTGTGCTTTGTAGAAAGAAATCCTTTTCATAGGTTGTGATGTTTTCGATGTATTTGTTGAAACTTTGTAAACAAATGATTAGCGTTATTTGTGCTATTTTCAATGAGGAAAATGCCATAAGGTATTTCAATAATATATGTCAGCTTCAAGCCCTTCTAAGTATATTTACGGTTGTTTGGTTGTAGGGTTTAAAGTCAATTGACTGCACAAGGGTTCTAGGCCTATAAGTGGAATGCCTTCTGTGGGCGTTTTTGTAAAGGTTATTAGCCCATATTTACGCGAGTTTCAGAGAAAACCAAGGAAAACTCCGAATGGCTAAGTCGATGAGCGATTCCTGAGTGCAAACCCGGCACTTCTCATTTCCAACTTTGAGCGCAAAACCACTCAGCCCCTTGTGGACCTGTATATTTACGGTAATAAGAGCGCATATAAACTGACAGAAAAGCAGACAAACAGGCGGAAAGACAGCCAAAGAGCCAAACAAGTCCTAATCATAAAAACTTTCCAACTTTATTGGAAGGCGATAAAAAATAATTTATCGTAAACTTTTGTCTTATAACATTAAATATTCTGTTAATATGAGCGTTATATAACTAAATAATTGTAAAAAGAAAATAATAATAGTAACACTTTACTAACTGTCAACGGTGTTATTAAACAGTTACACATAGTATTTGATGCTAAATTGTGAAATTAATAGTTAAAAAAAAGCATATCACTCAATCTCTACAAGAATTCGTATTTTTTCAATTTGCAAATATGTTACTTTATATTAAATAACTGTTGTTTTATTAGATTTACACAAATTATTAATAAAATATTTATCATGAAAATTCGTGAAGAATGTAATAACAATAAGAATTTAGAGATGAAACTTGAATAACAAAAATAACCCTAATTAAACATATTTCCTGATAATTAATCAGATATGACTACGAATAATAAACAAAATAACTCAATAAAAATTGTAGTTTCTTTATTCATATTTATTTTTCTGACAGCATTGGTTTTAATGTAGTTGTTTTCCGAAGCAAGTTAATTTATTCATAAGGATACGGAAAATTTATTAAATCCCCATAATAAGACTCTGTAATACCATTCAAAGTGAGACAAGAGTTGTTTGGAAAAATAAGAAAGTACGGTATTGTCTCAAGAGTTTCTTTTGGTAATGATAACGTTAATTAGGCATATTTTAAGGTAATTAGTCACGGAAAAACTATTTTAATAATATTAATAAATTACGCATGAATTTTTTTTAGCAATTATTAATTTGGAATTAATTTGCAGATTTATTATAATGTTTCGTTATTTTAAAATTTTACAATCATCTTTGTTAAATGCTTTCAGTTTTTGAAGTAATGAACTGCATTAAATGTATATTAAGAACTGAATTATGTGTATATAATATATATATATATATATATATATATATATAAACAAGAAGTAATAAACAAAAGGTATTTTTGTTATTATTGTTTTAATGTTTTATTTATTTATTTTTTTTTATCTCAAAATATTTTCATGTTTTTTTTTTTTTTTTTTTTTTTTTTTTTTTAAATAAATTTTGCATTTTTTATGTATTTATAAGTTTTTTTATGCTACAGCGTTAAATATATTTTTCCTTAGTTAGAAAAACATGTTCCCCTTCAGTAAAAAGAAAAAATAATTAACCAAAATTAAAATTATGTTAATTTCATGCAAATGTAGACAAAAAAAAAAAAAAAAAAATTCAACTAACTTAAATTAGTTTTGATTTTTATTGATTGAAAACATATCAAATAATATAACACATAAAACATAACTTTTTTTTACGTCATTAATTAAAACATAATGTTGAAATTAACAAGTAAGTAAACAAAAGATAATTCATATATATTTATATACATATATAGAGAGAGAAAGAGAGATATGAATTATCTTTTATTTACTTATTTATTAATTACAAATAAGAAGTTACTCTTTTTATTAACACTTTCCAACAAGTTTGAAAAGTGTTAATGGCTTGGTTTTGTCTATCTCTCTGTCCGCGCTTTAACTCCTCTAAATATTTAAGGAAATTCATGAAACTGTTATATGTTATTCCAGTTTACTATCAGATGTTTCCTATTGAAAATGGAGTGAATACCTGTACTTTTTTGTGTACAGGGACACCCAAAAGAATTCCAAAGCATTGTACTCTATGAGTGGTATTTTTATGAACCATATTTTTATACCTTTACTTTACACAAATCTTGATGAAATTGAAATATGTTATTCCAGTCCACTATTGGATGTTCCCCATTGAAAATAGAGTGAATACCTGTCTACAATACCATCACTGGTTTGTAGACAGGATGCCCGAAATTATTCCAAAGCATTGCGTTCTATGAGGGGTATTTCTCTAAACAAAATTTTAAGAACTTTGCTTTGCACAAATCTTAATAAAATTAAAATATACTATTCATATGCACAAAAGAATGCTTTCCATAGAATACAGTATGAACAACATTAGATTTACAGGGTCACATAAAGATATTCAGATACATTATTTAGTATTATTGGAAATTTCCAGGAATTGCATTTCCGTTAATATTAATTATATATTTGTCTGTCTATCCGCGTTCTAACTCCTGTAAATATTCATGGAATTTCTTGACACTGATATGTGATACTCAAGTTCACTATCGGATGTTCACTATTAAAAATGGAATGAATACCTCTACTGCCTTGTGTACAGGGACACCTAAACGTATTCCAAAGCATTGTGTTCTATGAGAGGTATTTTTATGAACTATATTTTAATTCCTTTATTTTACACAAATTTCAATGAAATTAAAATATGTTATTTAAGTTCACTATTAGATGCTTGCTATAGAAAATGGAGTAATCAACACCACTAGTTTGTATACAGAGACACTCAAAATATTTCGAAGCATTCGTTCTATGAAAGGTGTTTCTATAAACCAAATTTTAATAACTTTACTTTAAACAAATCTTAATAGAATTGAAATATGTTATTCGTATGCACAACATAATGCTTTCAACAGAATGTAGTATAATTAGCATTAGATTTACAGGGCCACACAAAAATGTTCAGTTACATTGAAGGCTTTTATTCGAAATTTGCTGGAATTGCATTTTCGTTTACCTTATGCGATTTAACAATTTTAAACATTTTTTAATTGTAAATATGATTTCTATTTGTGTATCTATCTGACCTACTGTCAATCTGTCCATCTTCTCGACCCCAGCGTCAGTAAATATTTTCTGAATTTTTGAAAAATTATGTATGTTATTCAAATTCACTATGGAATGTTTCCTATTTTAAATGACATTAATAGGTCCTCTGCATGCCAATGCAAAATGCCAGTTCATTGCATTTTAGGACAGAATTTTTTATAAGTTACATTTAAAGAACGTTCTATAGTAAAAATCATAAAGAAATTCACATTTATTGTTAATATGGTAAAATAATATTTTGTATAGTATATAATTTCGTTAACCTTCAGATTTACAAGGTTACACCAAAATATTCAGTTACATTAAGGGCTGCAATTAGAATATAAAGGCTACGTTCTATTTTGTGTTAAGCATTTTTAACACTTTCTAACAATGTTTAAGGACGATTAAGAATTCAATTAGTCTATCTGTATGCCTTTCAGAACTACTGTCTGTCCGTTATATGATTACGTAGACAATGAGCATTGAAATTTATACTATACAACAATTATGTATATTTCTAAAGTGTTAATAATCAATGTGTACCGCATGATTTTTCTTCCTTGTTTAAATTACATATCACATAAAAATCCATTTTCTTTAAATAAAACTTTACGAACTTCTACAAATATGTCTCAATTTAGAGCAATGGAATGATAAGTATTTTTTTTTTTTTTTTTTTTTTAATCCTTATGAACTCACAAATTTTAGTAAATAAATAAAAGTATATTATAGTTACAAGCCTATAAGGAATTTTTCACAAAATAGGACGTTTGCAACGTGATTGAAATAACACTGGGTCTTCAAATTAAATACGCAGCATGTGAAAAACCCCTTTGAAATTATAACTCTGGAAAATATCTAAAATCTAGCTCGTTCTTTTGCCGAACATCTCCTTAATTTTTATTTTATCCAAATGAACTTTAAACAAAAATTGCCCAATATATCTAGCTTTCAACGTATGTAATAATTTGTTTTCTATCTTTCGCGCATGCGCAGTAAAAACGAAATATTTACTATAAATACGGATATCTCAGCGAATATTAAACATGTGAATTTTATGTTTCAGAACAATGTTTCTCTAATGTTTTGTCAATTTTTCTGTAAGTTTCGTAAAATTTTATGGACATCCGTTTTTTCTATAAGCAAAAAAAAAAAAAAAGAACTTGTCAAAAAATTAATAATTCTGGAATATATATATATATATATCTGCCTAAATAATTTTGCGATTCCCACAAAAAAACTTACAAATATTCTACATAGTAAGTGCAACGATGTAATAAAGTTACAAGTCATTTTTAGTTTTTTGTGATACAGGGTGATTCAAAATATTTGTGGTTTTCTGCAATTTGTGTTTAGTTCCTTAATTACACTGTGGAATAAATAGATAGTGAAAAATGTGATTTTTGAAATGTTAGATGCCTGAAGTTGAAAGCTGTTTCGTCTAGTATTTGTTTAAAAAATCGAAAAAGTGTCAAAAAAAAAAAAAAAAAAAAAAAAAATCTAATAATCTGACCACCTATTGTAGTTTTCATTTGATATAATGTGTTAATTTGTTAACAAATAAAACGTTTAATATACACCACTTACTAATTGGATACATTCTCATGGATTTTTCATACAGCATTCTTTTTATCTTCAAAGATAAACTACTTATCTTCGGTAGTCATTTTTATTATTTCTTATATTATAAACCTAGATGTAAAATATGATGCTATACGTTAACAAACTCTCCAAAGAATTCTAAACAGTAAAAGATTTTTGTAAAGTAAATACTTATTCCCTTCCGACAGTACGAGAGATATAAGAGTAATTTATTTTACTTACGTGTCACATAATTTGTAATTTTGTAATCTAAGCAGAGATAAGATTATATTATATATTAATAATTTCTGCCTCGCTGCAAGACTAAATTCAATGTGATGAAGGAATGAGCTTCTATCATAAAAGCACCTATTATTTGAATTTTCTTAGAAAATCTCTGTTTAATTATTATATACAACAAGTTTCAGTTTCAAAGGAATATTCTCATGAGAACATCATCAGAGGTTCTTTCTCTTTAAATGACGTAAACTGAGTGCTTCGAAAACTACCGTTATTGAATGGAATATTATGTAGTATGAAAAAAATCATTATTCATTTATTATTTTTTTTATATGTAATCCTCATTAATAACTGATAAGGTTTTAAGTGCCAGAAGTTGTTATTATTATTATTATTATTGTTCTACGATGATTATTACAAGAAAACACTTGCTATTACTTATATCATAACAACGTTATGTAGAAGTTATGTGAACTCAAGTTTTATTTTCAATAAGTATTAATAATAATTGAGCCATATCATATAAACAATAGATATTTGAGAATACATACATATTTATTTACTATATAACAACATCATGTAGCTGTTATCTTACCTTTTAAGGGGTATTTTAATTACGGACATTTAATATGCAAAGCCACCAGAATTTGAAAAAATTGTTAGAAGAAAAGAAATGAACGATTTTTTTTCCCCGCGAAGTCATAAAAGCCAAATTTCATTGAAAATTAAGGGATGGAGTCTTATAAGTTGAGGATTAAAATTAGGACAAATTAATGTAATCCACCGCCTTTGAAAGGTATAACTGAAGTTTCTATTTCAAGAAGCATTAAGGATGAATGACCCGTAACACATAAATTGTAGAAACATGAGCATCCATATGTATTTGTTTGCTATATATAATAGCATTATTTAGTAGTTATATAATAGTATTATTTAGCAGTTAACAAATATTTTTTAACGGGTTTCTAATGTTAAATGAAACTTTATCTGAGATATTGAATTACACAAGTTAAAAACAGTACAATAATATTTCGTAATTTAAGTATTGTCAACTTATAGTAAATTATACCGTGAAGGATTAAGCTATAATCTCCAAATTTTTAATCATACAAATTATTTCATATAAAAATACAATATCGAAAAGTCAAAGTTTGAAATCAGAAAGTTTTTTTTTTCTTTTTTATACCTAATGAAATGTTATGCCCATGCTCTATACAAAGAGACTGACACCAGCAAAATTACGCAAACAATTAGCAAAAGTTAACGCATCGAAATTGGAAAAGCTAGTCAGGTTGTGGTGCATTTCAATTGTCGAATTGTCTTTGTGGCTTCCCACCTGTCATATTGCTCATTAAAAATACTTCCAAGATTAAAAATACATCCAATCATGCTTGAGTGTATCATTTTTTTCCCTCCGCTTTATAAAGTTGATTATAAATATAACACTCGTGTTAAATTCCAAATTTTAACGTGTGACATTAAATTTTATTTTAAAAATACAATCTAATTGCGTGAAGTTTACTTATTTAAACATTTTTAAGGAAATTATTCGTTGTTCATTATATGGTCACATTAGTATAGTCTCAGCTTTAAAAGACGACAGTATAGATCTGTTTATTATTACTATTTTTCTTATACTAAACGGCACCATACTAAGTATATGATAAAAATATAATTAACAATTTCTGTTTTATGGAGATTATTAATTTTATTTACTTATTATTATTATTATTATTATTTAGGAAAAAAAATATGTTAAGAATTATAATTTTGGTTACCGGTGTAGTTTATTTTTCTAGTAGTATCAAGCGAATAAATAAATAAATAAATATAGAAAAAATGCATTTAAATAATGTTGTTGAATGAATATCGGGAAAAAAATATATACTCTAACACCATAAACTGTAATATCGTAAATGCAGCCATACCTATTATTTTTTTGGTTGAAGATAGGTCGATCTTATTTATTTTTACTCTGAACAATTGCTGCATGTTTTGGTAATTTATATTTTTAATTAACAAAGTTTTGATTTATATTCAATGTATATTTTATTTTATTTTTCAAAGTATTATATATGGAAATAAATTTATTGTGAAAATCCATTTTCATTTACTAAATCAGAATTAAAAAAAAAAAAAAAAAAAAAAAAAATTCTAGATTTCCCAAAGAAAACATTTACATAAACATCGAACTACACATTTGCAAAGCCTTTACCTTCTTTTCCCTCTCAATTCCGTCAGAAGTACAAACATGTAATCTTTTATGGCTGGAAGGGAAAAAACATGAAAGCGTGCACCTACATTTCGTTCTATTAATAATCACTTTCTCTCATTTCAAGCGCATAAAAATATAAAGGCATCCATTCTTGTTCCCGAAATCCAACCTCCCTGAACTATCTCGCACGCATCGGGAGCGGGGGTGGATTATGAACAGTCGTCGTCACACCATGACGGCTGGCCCTAATTTGAAAAGCCCTATTCAAAGACCACACTTCGCAATTGTCGCCCCTTTCTGCGTTCGCAAAAATTCTCGAGCGGAAAAAGAACTAGCTTTTGAGGATACAGCAAGTAGGAGGGTATGTGGAACATGTGAAGATGACGGGTAGCACGCGCATGATTTGAAGAGAAGGCTTGTTTTGATATTTTTAGGAAATATTCTTCCATGTTGTGGTAATTTTGACAAGTTTTAATACCAGCTTTGAGTCATTATGATAATGAGGAACAATTGTTTTCTTAGATATATCATCGGTTGATATCTTATTTGGTGGAAATGAGCAATATTTGAAAAATATAATTGCTTAAATTAAAAACTTCATATATATTGCATTGACATTTATAAGATATTAAGTAATTAATTTTTAATGACTTTTTGTTATTTAATGATTTTCTAAATTTTATTCATGAAGATTTTTTTTTTTTTTTTTTTTTTTTTTTTTAATTATCATTTTTTTTTTTTTTTTTTTTTTTTTTTTTTTTAAATTATATTTTTATAATTGTTATTGACTGATACATTTAAATGCTAAAACAAAATTAAGAAGATGGTTTATTAAAATATCATTATGTAAACTGCTTAGGGATTTTTTTCTTTTTTCTTTAAAAGTTATATAAAGGTACGTTAATCGTAATTAAAATAAAATAATAAAACATCGATGCACAAATGTAGTAAATTCATTATGGTTGTTCTGAAAAAAAAAAAAAAAAAAAAAAAAAAAAAAAAACGAAAGAAATAAGAATGTAATGAAATATAAATCAGTTTAAAATGTCGAATTTAAGATGCCTTTAAAAAAATATTTTTGACTTAATGTGACAATATATATATAATTAAATATATATATATATATATATTCGGTTTTATATTATTTAAAGTTTATTTTATTTATTTATTTATTCAACTTTTTTTTTCCTTTAATAAAAATGCGTTTAAAAACTGTCTGAGAAGTAGCTATATTTTAAAGTAACATTATTCGTTATTGTTTATTGAAATTTAACGATTTAAGCTACTCTAATACTAACCTTAGATTAGTTTTGGAGGCCGCGAAAATGACATTGTCATTATAAGCCTACCATATTTCTAATTACATTTCCGTATTTTAACAGTAAATTGGAATAATAAGTCCTCTACAATATAGCCCAAAAATGCACTAACTTAAAAAAATGTAAAATGTAAAGTGTATATTATACTATTATTAAAAGAAATTTATTTCACTCTTTTATTTATTTATTTATTTATTTTTGCTGTTATTGTTGTTGTCGTTGTTGTTTAAAAGGCAACATTTGCAAGTTTAAGTTACACACATTTTTCTACGGAGTTTGCCTAGTAAATTTACGAAAAATTCCTTTTTTAATGAGAAAATGAAAATAATTTTACGTGAATATTCTTTAACCACATTTCTTGCATCCATGGGAGCCTCTGCGCAAGTGTAGACTCAACGAGTCCAGTGCTAAAATAAGGAATGATAACCCTAGTCTTTTAGAGAAAATATGCGATAACACCAAATGAGAGAGTCTGGGTGCTTACTAAGTCACTCTCTCGGTCAGTTTGGCATCCTTTCAAGCCTTTAGACTCGTCCTCACTGCTAGTCTTAGAAAACGTAGTTACACTATATAGTAGGTAACAAAAATATCCGAACACTAGCAAAAATTCCTATATAAAAAAAGTAGAGTTAATACTGTTTTGTTAAATAAATCCTTGTTGAATCATGTACTTAGTCAGTCTAAGAACATGATTCAGAATATGATTCGACAAGGATATATTTAACAAAACAGTATTAACTCTACTTTTTTTATATAGGAATTTTTGCTAGTGTTCGGATACAATGTGTTTTTATTTTGTTTGCTTGTTTGTTTGTTAACAGTGCACATAGAAGTTCATCTCTTGAAATATTTAAACAGTAGATAATTTTGTTTAACCCGCATATTTTCAGTTTTTTTTTTTTTTTTTAATCCTTGGGATAATATGAGTCTTTACTTTCATTTCTGCACTCGAGACTGATTTCTTTTAAAGAAACTTGTATTTCCGCTCATAAAATTAGAAAAATTGTTTAATAATTAAGTCAAATGTGAAATTTTTATAGAACCGTTATTGTGAATATGCTGAGTTAAATAAGGGATACAACGAACTTTTCTCCTGTACTACAGTCGGCAGCAAAATTATTCGAGTGCTAGCAAAAATTCACATATATATATATATATAAGTACACTTACTACGGTTTTGTTAAATAAATCCTTCTCGAATCACGTTCTCAGTCAGTCTAAGAACAAGATTCCACAAGGATTTATTTAACAAAACAGTATTAACTCTACTTTTTTTACATAGGAATTTTTGCTAGTGTTCGGAAACTTTTGTTATCGACTGTACCGCTTGATTTGTTTTTGTTTTTTTGTTTGCTTGTTTGTTTGTGAACAGTGCACATAGAAGTTCATCTCTTGAAATATTTAAACAGTAGATAATTTTGTTTAACCCGCATATTTTCAGTTTTTTTTTTTTTTTTTTTTTTTTTTAATCCTAGGGATAATATGAGTCTTTACTTTCATTTCTGCACTCGAGACTGATTTCTTTTAAAGAAACTTGTATTTCAGCTCATAAAATTAGAAAAAGTGTTTAATAATTATGTCAAATGAGTAATTTTAATAGAACCGTTATTGTGAATATGCTGAGTTGAATAAGGGATACAACGAACTTTTCTCCTGTACTACAGTCGGCACAAAAATTATTCGAGTGCTAGCGATAATTCCTATATAAAAAAGTACACTTACTACGGTTTTGTTAAATAAATCTTTCTCGAATCATGTTCTCAGTCAGTCTAAGAACAAGATTCCACAAGGATTTATTTAACAAAACAGTAGTACAGTCGGCTGCAAAATTATTCGAGCACTAGCCAATAAATCCTATATTTAAAAAGTACACGTAAGACTGTTTTGCTAAGTAAATCCTTTTCGAATCATGTTCTTAGACTGATTAAGAACATGACTCGACAAGGATTTATTTAACAAAGCTGTATAAAGCGTACTTTTTTTTTTTTTGGCAAGGATTATTGCTAGTGCTCGAATGATTTTGCAGCCGACTGTAAGTGTACTTTTTTTTTTTTTTTTTTTTTTTTTTTTTTTTTATGGGAATTATTGCTAGCGCTAGAATAACTTTGCTGCTGACTGTATTTACACAAGTATATAATATACACATTACATTTAAACAAACAAAATTAATTTTAGATTAAGCATTGAATATATATTATTATTATTTTGGTTTTCCTATTGTAGATTTTCTTTTATACAGTTAATTCTGTAAATGCGATGTTGTGCTACTAAAAAACTAAAATAATAATAATAATAATAATAATAATAATAATAACCAGGCTATAACTTCGTTAAAAATAGATTATTAATTGATTATTCTATAAGTTTAAAATCTTCTAATTTTCAAATTTTCAAAAACATTTTTAGTTTACTTTTTTTTTTTTTTTTTTTTTTTTTTTTTTCAAAATAAAAGTGTACTTTTTTTTTTTTTTTTTTTTTAATCAGAAAAAAAAGAAAAATTAAAATCTTCAGTTGGCAAGTGTTTTTTTTTTTTCTTCCTCTCTTTCTTTCTTTCTTTTCTTTTTTCTTTAAGTGAAAGTTTGAATGTTTGAATTGTAAAAAAAAAAAAAAAAAAATGTAAAAATCGTAATAAAGTAATTTAATTCATGTTAAAAAAAAAGTACAATAAAACTTTTTTTTTTTTTTTATAATACAGTGCTATATACATATAAAAAAAAAAAATAAAAAAAAAGTTTTTCTTTCAATTTTTCGAGTATTATACGTATGATGTAATGCATATCTCTCTACGTACAACAACCCTTCTAACTGTTGAAGAGACGGGAAAATCAATACATCGATAAAACGAAATAATAATAATAAAAAAAAAAATCAAAGAAGATCATCCAAACATTTGCAAAAGCAAAAAAAAAAACACTTCTTCAAATATTCAACGTCGGAAAAGACATTAAAAGTCTCTTTTTTTTAAGCGCTTTGAACTCCTCTTTTCTTGCTTTATTCTTCCAGTTTATCGATAGCATTGTCGTGAAGAAGCTCATTAATAAGCTAGGAGGTACTTCATATTCATTTTATTTGTTTCTTTTTTCTTTTTCTTTTTCTTCTTTAAAGATTGGCTGGCATGCGATATCTATTCTTGTTTATTTAAATGAAGTAAGTAGCTTCATGATTGTATTTATGAAATTTAATTCTCGTCCGGAAAAATTCTTATAGTTTTGCTTCATTTTTCTGAAAAGAAATAACATCGCGTTGTTAGTTATTTAGAATTATTAAGGGGATTTATTTGTAAGTAACGAAATTTATTTGGTATTTGGAAGTTTCGGTGACCTTCTTTTTTTATATGTCTGTGTGAGTATAGATGTTTTAAGAGAGGCAAAATTAAATTACAATAACAACGTGAATTGTGATATTTTCAAAGCTTATTATCATTGCTTACAAAATAAATGTGTGCATGATTAAAATAAAAAATAAACGTCGTTCAAACTATACTAAAACTACAAAAAATAAGACGGCTTAGTTATTTTCAGAGAGTGATATTATACAAAGATGTCTTATTTCTTTTATGTTATACATTCTTAATCTTGTTTATAAGTATTTTTATATTAAAAAAATTATCATGATAATTGATTCTTTCTTTTTTTTTTTTTTTTAAGTGTTGGATAATGCTTTTATTAGAATAAGAAATATTCTATTACAATATTTGTATATTTAAATTAAACAAATGAACAGTTTTAAAGGTGGACTAATGGTAATTTACGTTTGAAGTATGCTCTTCAAATAAAGTAACGTCTTGAAATTCACAAAAAAAAAAAAAAAACTCGATATTTAAATAAGTTACTATTATTTTTTAACTAATATATAAGGACATCATTGTAATAATTTATAAGAACCGAAACAATTTTGAATTTTTGATCTCTCAATGGATAAATATTTAGAGAGTAGAGGTTTAATAAATATTAGTATTTTTATGAATAATAATAATAAATCATGATTTAGTTTCTACTAACTGTACATTTTCGATATTTCTTTTATTTAAGATTTTTTTTTTTTTTTTAAATCTCTTATTAAGAGTTGTTAATTATCCTAAACAACTGTCTATATTTAAAAGTAATAGTTAATTTATTTAAATATCTGATTTTTAATGAGGCTTATTTCAAGCTCAAGGGAGCTGATTTTGTCATTTTAAAACGCTGCATTCCCATTACAGCATTTCAGCATGGAAAACATATTTCCTTTCTTAAAATATAGTTGAATCATGTGCTGAAAATTTTTTGTTTTTAATTTTAAGCTGGCAGAGATAGTAAAAATTATTTTTCTATTCCTTCGTGTATTTACAGTGCGTGTTTATTGTTGCAAACAAGGAACGAATTCTTTAATCCTTTAGAATGAATCCTAATGATTTCTTTAATCCTCTAAGAATATTTTCATTCAAGCATTTTTTACATGGTTGTTTATCGCCATTCATATTGTAAGAGGTAATATTTTGATTCTACGCATTGGTGAGATTGTAGGCTTCTCCAGTTCAGAATACGACCTGTTTTATGGGTTTAATCTGGTTGATATGGAGTTTTCGGTCATGTTGCGTTTAAATATTAAGGAAATCAATAACTAAGACACACTTTCTTTAATAAATTAAAATTAGTGTTCATTTTATCTATAGTTTCTTTCTGCAATTTTCTAAATTTAATGTTGTTGCAGATTTTCTTTTTTTATTATTCTTATATACTTTCGAAGTAACCGGACGTTCTCGAATCCGGAGGACAGTCCTCGAATTCTACCCTTTGTCCTCAAAAAAATTAGAACACATTTGAGGATGCCGGTTATAAAGCTATGAATGTTTTACTATATTGAAATTGGTTTTTTAGGTACTTCATATATATATATATAAATAAATAATAATATTAATATTAATATTAATAAAACTGTGCTACTTAAAGTGATTAATTTATTTTGTCTTTGAATTTGGGGACACTGCGATTAAACTGACCCCAAACTCAATTTTAAAAATCTGATATCCCTATTGTGAAGAAAATTAATAAATACAATCTTTAAATTTAATGTGGTTGTAGATTTTCTTTATTATTATTATTATTATACTTTTGAAGTAACCAGACGTTCTCGAATCCGAAGGACAGTCCACGAATTCTATCTTTTGTCCTAAAAAAAATTAGAACACATTTGAGGATGCCGGTTATAAAGCTATGAATGTTTTACTATACTAATTAATTATATATATAAAAGATAAGGTGAAATTAGTTTTTTCAGGTACTTAATATAAAAGAAAAATAATAATAAATAAATAAATAAATAATAAAACTGTGCTACTTAAACTGATTAATTTACTTTGTCTTTGAATTCGGGGACACTGCGATTAAACTGGCCTCAAACACAATTTAAAAATATCTGGTATCCCTATAGTGAAGAAAATTAATAAATACTATCTCCCTGTAATAAATACTAATCTCCCTATTGTGAAGAAATTATAAAACTACTTTATTAAAATCTATCTTCGCTTATTAATATAAGGTTTACGCAGTGTTCATATTTATATAAAAAAAATATAATTTTTAACACATGAGTTATAAAATCACTAATCTGTGTATTTAAATGTAATACAAACATAAGTATTTAAATTATTTCATTTTTTAGAATTATAATTACAATCAAATATTACTTTAAGTTTTCTTTTGATAATTTTTAAACAATGAGATAAGAGAAAACAAAAATTTCAAAAATGTTGTCGAAATATGAACTGATATTAACTTGAATTTTAACTTGTCAGCTTTATTTACTCTGAAAAAAAAAAAATGTAATTTCTTGAAGTTGACATTGGCTTGGAGTCGAAATTCAGTGTTTAGGATTTACAGTTTATCGATTTTGTACACCTAACCATTAAATGTGAAAGACATAAATCTTTGCTATTACTCATAATAATCTTTTATAATACTGTGTTTTTAAGTACAATTTAGAAATAAATACAATTGAAATTATTGCTTAAGCTGAAATTCAATGAGATCTCTTATTGTTTTACAAAAAAAAAAAAAAAAAAAAAAAAAATCTGCAAATGCAATCTGCATTCATATGAAACAGACACTGACCGCAACTGGAAGCAAAAATCCGTGATGCAGTTCAAATACAGCATAATCAATCAGGCCTGTTTTAGAGCGAATTGGAACTGAAACGAAAATTAATATATTTTGAATAGATTTAGAAACACTTATACGATTTGTTCTCATGCAAATTCAACAAAACCTATTACAATAAAAGCAATTCAAATATTCTACTCAAAAAATTACTTAACGTTAATTAAATTAGCATGCACTCAAAAAAAAAAAAAAAAAAAAAGTCTTTCTATTTTATTTATTTCCTCTTTTTTGCATAATTTTTTTGCACGATATTTATTGAAAAACTCATTTTTATATACATTTTATGCAGAAGTGACATGTTATTCTGAAAAGGATAAAAAAAAACAAAAAAAAAAAAAACAAGTCTTCTTTTTGAAACATTCATAAAGTAGAGTTTAAAAAAGTGGAAATTTCGCATATTTTACTTTAAATTTAAATTCAGTGTTGCAAATAATAATAGTTTTTTTTTTTTTTTTTTTTTTTTTTTTTTTTTTACAGAGCATATCGTTTTAATGAAAGCTGAAGAAAAAAAAATCGATAAATCAATACAAAGAATGTAAAACAAGTCAAACACAAATAAACTTGTAAGAAACAAAAAATTAAAATTTAACTGCAGAAAATGCTGTAAATATTTTTAAAAAACCTTTTAGTTATTTTGCATGACAGTTAATGTCTAAGAATCTCATTAAAATACTGAAGAAAAATTGTATTCGTTCCATCGCTTTTTTGTGAACTGAATGCATTATCTAATACTGTTCACTTGATGAAATATTTTTAGTGTTTTGTTTATAAAAATGTAGCTACGCGTTAAAGTTGCGTATATTTTTGCATTTGTTTTAGATTGGTAGCTTTATGTTATTTGCCTTCTTAAAAACACTCGAATAATTATAAAATTAAATAGACACGATTATTCAAAGTGTTTGGAATTTATAAAGTTGTAAATTTATAAATAATTCTGCATTTTCATTCGTTATTTTTTTCGAAGATGCTAATAAAAATCCTGGTATTTTTTAAGTTCAATTGCAATTAAAATATAAGTTGTTTTGAAAAAGGTTTAAAGAAAAAAGAAGGATTGCATGTATGCTTTATACATGTCAAACAAGTATGCTGTGGACAACATAAAATATTTTACTTTATCATTCTAATATGCTAATTGGTCGCAGAACGTTATCATAAAGTTTGTAACAGCAAGAATGTTTAGAATTTTTCCACTTTTGGTTTAGTTCTTAGAACAAAGTGTTTGTTTCATTAATCTGCCATACATGTGTCATATCTATGGTGATATGCACTAAAATAAAAATGTCACAATTTATGATTGCATGCATCTTCCATGTTAAATTTTGATGGATTGCATCCACTAGATGATGACATTAAAAACAATATTTTCTTTTCTTTTTCAATCATCTTTTCACTATAGAATATAGTGGATTTTAATACCAAAGCGGGTGAGCCATCTCTATCATGGATCAAAATTGTTATGGCATGTCTTCGGACAACCCCTAAGAGTGAATCCTACACCAATGCCGATTACCCATTGCATAGTTCTAGTACGACGTAAAACACATTTAAACTTAATGTTAATAATATAGATTGTAAGAGGTATGTAATATTCATTATGATGTATTCGTGAGTATTTGCATATACGGCATAAGTCTATAGTTTTATTTATTTATTTATTTTAACATTTACTCATTAATCGGTTAATGAGCTAACAGATTATTATTATTTTTTAATTACTCGTACTTAGTGTAATACATCAGGTACATTTACCAGTTACTCGTTTTTCTATAATTTTACTATATTACGTATGTTAACAACAATTTTTATTTTAAAAATACAGAAATACTGAAAAAAAAAATAAATAAATAAAGGTTTCATAAAAAGGGTTGGCCATAATATAGTTCTACAATCACTCTAAAGCTAATTATAGAAACAGGACTATTTCATCTACTATATCATCGTGATTGATTCCAAACGTTTCGTCGCAAATAAGTTAAAAAGCGGTATGTTTCTTTATTTAAACACCAAACACGTTGCAGCAAAAATCGTGTACGGAACTCTTAAGTTATGTAAAAGAACGAAAGGAAGGAATAAAGAAAACGCGTACACTCCTGTAATCGATGGCCATCCCATCTACATATAAATAGGTCTGTGTTTTCTAAGCTTGAAAGGAGAGGGCAAACAAACCAGGAAGTCAAATTCTGATTATAATGAGAGTGGATAAGTTTGATTTCAGCCGCATATAATCAAATTTCAGCATGAAAATTTTCACATTAACTTAATGAATACGGAAAAAAAAAAAGTGTTTTTTATATAAATCACTTAGCTTACGAATCTTTCCTTTGAAGTTCCCAAGAATATATGTATGATGTCTATATACACATATATATATTTATTCACTTATTTAGTATATAGATATTCGCTATTTAATTGTAATTATATTTATTGATTATCAATATAATTTTTTTTATAAAATTACATCTCATATAGAGATATGGTAACCACACGCGTCTTTGTAGAAAACCACACTTTTTATTAAAAACAATTCACTGTAAAACACGTATAAAACGATACATTTAATTAAAATCATTAAAATTACTACGTATCAAGGCATTTCGCCCTGAACATCATCAGGACATAGCTATTTTAACTAGAAGAACAGTAACATTTGATTTATATATACAAAAGAACCATATTACGGTTACAGTTATTATACATGAAACAGATGAAACAGTGGAACACAGATCAATCACAAATGAAACAGTCTGAAAGCGTAGAGTAAATTGTTTTACAGTGAATTTTTTTTTTATAAAAATTGTAGTTTTTTAATATAATGTTTTGTTTATTTGTTCATTTTTCGCTATATTAACTGTTTAAAAAGTTTAATCTTATTTTTTGTTACATTAATATTCTGTCGTGCTCGATATTTTTAAATTATTCTTGCTTCATGTAAATTAATGAACAAAAGAATGAAGATTGATAATTTTGATTGGTTTCATTTTCTTTTTCTTTTTCTTTTTCTTTTTTTTTTTTTTTTTTTTTTTTTACACATCTTAACTTTTTTTTAATTCGTTAGTGAAATCGTTTAATTGTTGGGTTATGATAGTGGTTTTATATAATCTCATGCAACACTATCTAAGAAACAACTCATTTTCTATTACTAATCTGCTATAATTGTCCTTGATAAAGATTTCAAAATTTTTTGAGAAAATTTAAAAATTATTTATTAACTTTTTCAATATACTTTGTATAAAGCTTCACCTGCGACAATCAAATTAAGCTTCAGTAAATTTATACATTAGTAGCAATAGTACAATTTATTCTGCAATTTTAGTAGACAAATGATTAATTTTAATTATTGATTTGTTTTTACTAGTTGCTTCGAAACAGTTATAACAGTGTGTTTTATATTAAAATTGTCAATGGCTTCCTTTAATTTTTCGTACCAATTTATTATATTTTTTAAAATAAACTTTGATAACAACTTTTGTAAATAATAATAATAAGCAGAAGAATAAGAAGAAGTAAAACAAAATAAAAACTTCAATTACTCTTAAAATTTCAAAATGGGCATTAGACTAACTTTCTCCTAAAGTACTGATTCTCGTGTAAAATTAACGGTATTTATTATACATATTGAAGATCTCCAGAAATTGGAAATCACTTCGCACAAAGTGGTTATACTTAAAATTCTGCTGTAAGAGGCCTTCTGTAAACAAAACAGGTGGTCGGAGCATTACTAAAATTGATATCTATATAATGCAGGAGATGCACTCAAGCCATTTAAAAAAAATAAAAATAAGTTTTAAATTGTTCGCTAGGTGGCATTTTGAATTCAATAACGAAAGTTATAATAAAAATATGTCTCATGTAAAATGCATAAACCCTCTGAATTTCTATTGGTTAGTTTTAAAAAATTTTCTGGGTTATTCTGGTTATTCAAGTTTCTACAATGGAAATCGCTATCTGCTGAAAGTTTTTGGGAAAAAAAAAAAAAAAAAAAAAAAAAAAAAGGTTCTTTGATATCTTAATCGCATTTTCTGAAACATGTAGCTACCAATTTTGATGGAAATCCGCTACCCTTTTTGCCTATATGAGGCCAATCGACAAGAAAGTTTAATGCAACCACCCTTTTCTGGAATTCCAAAAGGTTTTATAATTCCTATTACAGTAACTGAATACAGTTAAAAACTAATATAGTAGGCTTAAGAAATTTGTTCATCATTTAAAATTTGGAAAAGTAAATGTCTAAAATTATAAATATAAAATTTCATGAAATCACAAAATATTGTTGTCACATTTTTATAATTCCCAATGCAGTATTTACATTGAAAATGTGTCAAAACTTAGGAAATTCGAGTTACTATTTTTGTCAAATAGATCTTTTATTTTGGTTAAGCAAAGTCACATTTACAACCGTAAATATGCCAAATTTTTATAATAGTCAGACTTTTCTATTATTTGCAAAATGCTTTTATTCTTTGATCAAATGTTGAACTGAGTTAAGTTAAATTAAAATATATTTGCTTTCGCTTCCCATGTATCGGGTTCGATTCCCTGTTTAGAGTTGTATGTTTGTAGAGATTCAGAATCATCTTTAAGCCGTAGGTCTTCGTCTACTAAATTTTTCGGTGCAAAAAATGAGCGTAGAACGCCAGCCCAAACATCTGTTGTTTACCTCAACAAAAATAATTTAATCTGTAATACATTTAACTGCTAGTTAGAGAGTAGTTAATTCTATTCAACTATTATCGTACACGATTTATACCTCTGCTAATAAATCATTCATTACACATATTTTAGTAAAATTGTAAAAGATTTGTTGTTGTTGTTGTTGTTGTTGTTTTCATACTAAAATCTACACATAGTTGTTTATTATATTTGTATTGCCTCAATCCGTTAATTCTGTAACATTAAAATCTATACAAGTACATCATACATACATATAAGCATGTTAAATTTACTTATCTTGATAAAATTTTATCTTATTTTATTTTTTATTAAATACATCTTCTGACATATTATTCTCATAAATAATACATCTCTAAGGAAAACTTCAAGTGGATTTTTTATGTCAAAATTTGTATTTGTTATACAAAATGTATTAGTAATAGACATACATTTAAACTGCAATTCTTTCTATTTCGAATCTGTATCTCACTTACTAATGTATTAAAACTACATACCACAATGAAACTTCATCTAAAATTCTTTCGTATCTATTACAAATTCAACTTTTAAATTATACAAGAACTAATCTCCTCTTTATTCAAACCCATCCTGCACTAAACCACTTTAAAGCTTCTCTTAGAAAACTCAATCAAACTACGCACGCCAATCAAATATGTTCTGTGAGGGGTGAGAATAAGGAAGAGATGGATAAGGGGGACGTGTTGACGGGATCAAACAAACCCCAAGAGAGGAGCAGCAGGATAACCCCCCTTCTGGTAGGGGGTTTGAGCAATTGTTTGGTTTAGCTCTGTCAACAGCAGCTTCTGAATTCAGCGGCTAGGTGACAATCTTGCACATTTATGAACTTTGCGGTGAAGAGTGATATGTGGGAGTATTTTTTTTATTAAATGAGAGCGCGGAATTTGTGAGTTATATTGAAAACCAAAATGCTCTTCATTTCAAATATATTTAAATAGGTTGGATTTGTATTTTTCCGGAAAGAAAAAAAAATGTTTATTCTATTTTAAACTATGTTTTATTTTCCATGGACCTACCAAACGTTAATATATATATATATATATATATATATATATATACAAGAATGTTAGTTTGTACAAAATATGTATCATAGATATATTTATAATACCTTTATTGCCTGTTAAAACTATTTTTATTTATTTGTTTTCTTTTTTAACTTTAGTATTTTCATAAATATTTGTGATCATTACAATAATTTAAAATGAACTAATTTTGTATATTTTTTTAATGATCATTTTAATAAATCGGAATAAAATGTATATACAATGATCATTTTTAAATATACATGTTTTATATTATGTAAAAGTATAATTTATTAATAATGACGATCAACAAACTTATTGCCGTAATTAATCGGATATATAAAATCATGATATAAAATATATATGTTTCAAACTTTACAATTCTATAAAAAATATTTTCAACTTTCAAAATTTATTAACTATTACAGCATATAAGTGTGGAATTTTTACAATGCAGTCTTTATTTTATTTTTAATATTTGTTACAGATATTTTATAGATAATTTATTTAATATCGATACATTATACGATTTAAAGTTTGTTAATTATATATCTTCAGATAAATAAGTAAATAATATTATTACAAAGGGAAAAACTAAGTTTAAAACTAAGTTATTTAACGTTTTATAATTGCAATTTTTCTTTCAAGAAAGTTATATATTTTATAAATATTAACTATTTTATTTATTTATATTTTAATTTAAAATAGATTGTTTTGTTTCTTCTTGTCTTTTATACGTAACATTTTTTTTTTTTTTTTTTCCGAATTAATTATTATATTAGAAATTTAATAAATATACTTGGAAAATTTTCACGTTACACATATACTTCTATATATATGTGTGTGTGTATGTTTTAAGGAAAAATTATGAAATTCTAAGATATTATTATTTATCTGCCTAATGCATAAGATTATATTGTACAATGCGTAATGATAAGGTAATCAATATAGATGCGTCATTAATATTTCTAGACAATGTCTGGAATTACACACAGTACTGTTTCTTATAGTGTTAAATGGTTCTAAATTTTAATTTTAGTTTATATTTTCTGTTTCGCCTGCAGATAATGTAAATATAAATTGAATAACTAAAAATCAAGTAAAATATTTTTTGCAATCGGTAAAAGGATAAATATTCTTCCTAAATATTCTTTTAAATGGAAATAGTTTGCAAGATTTTTTATACAGTTGAAATAATATTGTATTTCTTATAAATGAAATAATAATAATAATAACAATAATAAGGGGCCTTGCCAATAACACAGGTCGACATGTAAAATTTTGATTTTATAATTTTGGCTTATATTTATGTTTTATTGGTGTGCTGAAACCGAAAATGAAGCCAGTTTTTCTCTATCACGTATAGATTTTTGTCAATACAGGGTGCCTACCTATATAATTTCTTCCATTACTTTTCCATCAATAAAATTATATGGTAAGTTTTATAGTACATTTCCATGAGTAATTTATCATGGGTACCTTTTGTTGTAATACCGCAGCACTAGTGCGACGTAAAACCATACCAACCAACCAACCTATTGTTATGATAGTATATGTAAGAAATTGTCTCGTAAGCACCCTGTATTGACAAAAATCTATAAGTGGTAAGAAAAAATGCGCTGTATTTTCAGTTTCAGCGCATCAACAAACATAAAGATCAGTTAAAATCATCAAATATATTTTGTCAACTTCATTTTTGTAGGTCTGTGTAATTTATGTTTAATTAGAAAGTAACACCTCCTTAATGTTGGCCTCCAAATAATAGCTATTGTCGCATTACAATTATCATATCTACAATTTTGTTTTTTTAATTAACTGCTGCCCTCTGTCGCGTGGGATTTTATATCCGGCAGCAAATGTAATTTTTTCTTTCTCTGCCTCTCTCTCTCTCTCTCTCTTTCTTTTTCTTTTTCTTTTTCTTTTTTTTTTTTTTTTTTTTTTTTAGTGTTTTGCAATAAACAACGGGGGAGACTTAACCTCTAGAAACGGGCTCTTTCAAAACTTCACATTGTTATGTGACATTTGTCGTCAGAGCCCCTCTTTGGAGGTTAAAATCACTCAAAACTACTGCATAGTGGTGAGCGGCCTCCTTCCGTCTTTGAATCTTTGAATCTACAAGTAGCAGTCGTGTATGTAATATGAAAAAGTCTAATTATTTACCATAAAATAATTGATTTTCAAAATTATGTATTATTTTACATATTACACAGGTCTGCATTTTTTTTCAACTCTATGACATTATGGGGGCTGGGAGGTGTAAACATTATATTTTTGGGGATGTTGAATCTATAAATGATCTCCATTTTTGCCCGTCATGTACGAGTTCTATTTTGCAAAATAACAGGAGTTTACAATAAAAAATATCTAATTTTATTACATTTAAATAAGCATATTCTTTCTCATAATTAAACAAACAATTCCTATTTAATATTCTGTGTTCACTGTTTTTGCCTCTGAGACCCATTATTATTATTATTTTTTAACCCCACCCCCTAAGATTAGGCTTCAATCTCCATCTGTCCCTCCACATACACATATAGCTCCTATCTCTAATTTTGTATTTATTTATTTAGTTTAGATTTACATTAATAAATATTGTTTTAAAGTAAAAAATAATTATTGAAGACCTTTTTAGGATCAATAACAAGATATCAAATTTTGTGATTTCACGCAAAATTCATCTAAAAATATGCGTGTTCGAAAAACAAAGAAATAGACGTGACGAAACACTTTTGCTAAATATTTCAATTTCAGAAAGTAAAAACCTTTAAGAAAAAGTTGAAACATCATATACAGTCTTTAATTAGATATTAAGCGTTATTTCACTGTATGTATGGTTTACCTATGTTTGCATTTTAAATCCATTCCTGACAGAAAATAACAAGATTTCCTCAAAAACTGAACATTGATAATTAAGAAACTGGAAATTCTATGTAAGATATTTTACTTTAAAATATATACGATTCATTAAAAATTTATTTGC
Organism: Salticus scenicus; assembly: GCA_963930645.1. Lineage (NCBI taxonomy): Eukaryota > Metazoa > Arthropoda > Arachnida > Araneae > Salticidae > Salticus > Salticus scenicus. Next base: position 102,497,937 of record OZ005652.1, read on the forward strand.
GCATTAAAACAAAAATTTCCCAATAAGAGCTATCACAGACGTGTACTGGGAGAAAGCCAACTAACTGAATTTATGCGTTTTATGTAAATGATTACAAATTCCTATATTGGTAACTTAATAAAAAATATGTAAAAACTTTTGACAATAACTGCAAGAATCGGTATTAGGGAATCAGTTGCGTTTTTTGTTGCGTTTATTATAGATGTATGTCATTCAAAAATAAAGTTTTTCAAATTCTGTTTTTTGAATATTACCCTTTGAACATGTCGCCACGTTTAGCTTACTGAACAATTTTTTAAGTAAGTTTAAATATTTTATTTCATAAAGTAAAATTGTGACCTTAAATTTTAATTTCTAAAAGAAATATTTAAATTTATCTTAAAAAAAAAAAAAAAAAAAAAAAAAGCTCATTAAGCTAAAATTTGACATGTTCAATGAATAATGTTCTAAATATAGAATTAGAAAAATTTAATTTTTGAATGATAAATTTTTATAATATGAAGCAACAAAACACTCATAGAATAATATATGGGAAGGAAAAAAAGCGTATTGAAGAATCACTTTTTTTTTTTTTTTTTTTCTATTATAAATAACTTTATATTTAAAGTGATTTATACAATTAAAATCTATACCACAACATAATAATTATTTAGAAATTCTGACTAAAACTAATACTATTATGCGTCATATTCATAATACCATATCATATTGTACCATTTTCTTCATCATGCATACATATTTTAAACTTTAAATAATATCGCTCTGTATCGCAACCAAACTGTATCTGATCTTTTAAAGTTCGATAAAATATGTCATACGCAAAATTTCAATTCCAATAAACTGTTAACTGACATAAAATAAGTCATTATTTCTCAAACTCCAAAACAAATACGTGAGAATTCCTTTTACCACCAAGTCATTAATTGCTGATATCCAACGCTTTTAGAGTAGTATCTGGAATTCCAAAGCTTAAATTATTAACAGAACTAATCCATCGCCCAAGCTAAGTATACATTAAATTTAAATATTCTAGAGTTTCCTCTGAAAAGCAATGGAAGTATTTCCCAGTAAGGGATAGAGGAGAAATGTTGTCTTAAAGTACGATGTAGGTTTAAATGCTTGCGGGAGTTTTCCTTAGGAATTAATGTTAGGTTAAACTGCTTTCTATAAACGATTCTACAGAGCAATTGGTGGAGTGTACTGTAATAGACCAGAACATATAATTTTACTGCTACTCCAAGTACTTCAAGATTCTCGTAAAATTGTTTTTAAATATCGTGTAGTCGTTTCTTTTCATAACGTTTTTAACCCTGAAATTTTATTTTCCTTTATTTTATTTTTAACAAAATTTTGCAACTTTTATAAATCGTGTTTTATGTTTCAGACTAAAGAAATAATAAATTTTATTTTAATTGCATCATATGTTCATGTTTTAGAATTTTCCAACTCTATAGGCTCTCAGAAGATATTTAACAGTTAAAATAATCCTTTTCAACCCAAAAAATCAAATTTATAGCCATAAAATTACTGAAAAAGGGTAAAAATAGGGGAACGTCCCCCCCAAAACGGTGGGTGATAGGGCAAAATGGGCGTCATATTTGAATTCAGGAGGTCATTTTATATAAGAATTTCCAAAAATAGTGCTGGGGCAATTTTCATGTAAATTAGTGTTATTAATTATACACGAATAATTATTATTTATCCACAAATATATCCCAAAAGCAAACAATTCAAATGTTCAAATATAGCCTCAAATAACCTGTATTCTTGTATCAGAGGTTTTTTTTTTTTTTTTTTTTTTTTCCCCTTGGTGAACGTATTATCCGACCTGCAAATGAGAACAAACAACATAATCAATCCTTGACTTCCAAGTAATGTGTCTACTTTAATCAGGATTTTTGACGGCCGTTTGCTATTGGTGATGAAAAATGTATTGGATATCAGTGTTATAATTCAGTATCGCAGCATATTATTGCTTAACCTCTTTGGGCGATAAGAAAGCCTTTGATCTGTCTTGCACTTAGACAACAAGTTGCTTTTGGAAAAGCAAATGTTTCTTTAGTGATAGGATATAGATCATCTTTTACTTTTGTTTATCTTGTGCTAAAGGAGTGAAGGAAATTAAGAGTTAATAAGAACAGATAAGTTTTTCAGCTTGTGATAACGTTTAAGAAAGGTTGTGTAAAGTGCAACTAAATACTTATAAATAGTTTATTATTTTGAGAAACTAAAATTATTGGTTTGAGTGTGTGTTTTCTCACGTTCTTAACGCTAGAATTTTTTTTTAATGGTTTTTATAAAAAGGTTTCCTTATAAATATAAAATTAAATAATAGTTAAGTTATAAGTGATTGAATTATTCAGATTTGTTTTTTCCTTAGCATATAGAACTAGAGTAGTTTTCCTCAAAACTAGAACTAAAAAACTTTTCCTTAATAAATAGAGAAACAGCAGCTTTCTTATACTAAAATCTGGCCTTCTATTTCTCTTTCCACTTCTCTCCAACTCACCCACTCTCTCTCTCTCTCTCCCTCCCTCTTTTTTTTTTTTTTTTTTTTTTTTTTTGGTCGTTTGACCACTGCAGAATATATATGAAAATCTGACATCAAAATCCCAGAAAAAAAAAAAAAACATATAATTAATTTTTGATCAATAAATTAACACTCAGTAAATTATTAGATACAGTTAGGCATAACACTGCAAATATTTTTTCTAATCATCAAAAATAAATTTATTTAAACATTTTCTTTTTCCTTTTCTTTAAATAGAATTTCTATTTAAATTATTAAACTAATAAAGAAACATGGAAGTTGAATCTATTGGTTTTAAAACCTTTTAAAATAATAGCTTCACAACACTATATCAGATTAAAAATTTTACTTTTATGATGCTGATGTATTTCTGAATTATTTTATCATAGATTTTGTAGCTAAAATAAAATAACTAAGGTTCAAATATTTAAGAGCATATAAAAAACTATTCAGAAGTTTTTATTATTATCATTATTATTATGAAAAAGATATAGTTGTCTTTTCTGGAAATAGTAAGGAAGCACTCGGGCCCTCCGTGGCCGAGTGGATATGTCGAAACACCGCTAATCGCCTTCGAGCGTAGGAGAGCGGGTTCGATTCCCACGCTGGCCCTGGGTGTTTTCTCCAATTCTTCGTATTGTAATTCTGTCATGTGCTATCTGTCGTTATCTGACGAAGATTTACAAGCGGACTATAAGTCAAGCATACAAATCTGATGTATATGTTACCAATAAAACAAACAAACAAGCACTTTGATTTTTTTTTCAAGTGTCTGTAAATTACAACGTTAATTATTGCTTTTATAAACAAAGATAATGTAATCTTAAAATAAAATAAGTATAGCGTGATTTACAAGTAATCTCATTAATCACATTTTATAAATCGAAACTTTATTCATAAATGCAACTCTTTTTTCCCCCGTTTCAAATCCATATTGATTTATTCGTACACAAACGCTTACTAACACCGCTACAGCTCAATTATCCGATATACTTATCTATTAAACTCAAAATACCTCAATCGGAAATTAATTTAAATTGAAGCCTAATCCTTAATTTTAAAATACCCAATAGTTTTACATTTTTAGTTAGTATTGGGTAAACATATATGTGTTTACTCGATAATTAAGTTATTCAAGAGCTGATTCTACCGCACTGGCAGATTTTATTTATTGATATTTTCTCTTTATTTACCCGAAGGATGTAAATTCTGCAGTTTCAGAATGAATTTTTAAAAATTTTCAATGTAAACTGTCACAGAATTTATTGAGATATTTAAAACTAAACAAAAGTTAAAAATAAAAATTCTTTTAGTGATCATTAATTTCTAAATATTTAACGTTTAATGTTATCTATTTAGAAAATATTTTATACCTTAGGAATGAAAGTTTACTATAAAGCGCATTATGAACGAAGTCAGGATTTTTTTTTTTTTATTTAATGGAACTATTTCATGAAATAGTGTATTTTCAAAGAATTATTTTATTATTTTATGCTAGCATAATTTCGAGGATTAAACTGAAGATAAAGTTTTTAAATGTGTTCATAATTCGAATATATGCGAATTAAATTTTTTGGTGATTATTTTAAGATAATCGCTTTATTTTAATGCAGTAAATTTCTATTTTTAATTTGTAATTGCAAAACAGCATGTTGTGGCTACCACAAAATTTTTGTTTATATTTTCTTGTATAAAATTCCACAATGCAAATTATTTATGAAAAGTATTATTTATTTTAACTATTTTTCTTGGTTAACGCCGACGCTTTTCATCTCAGAGATGTATAACACTAAATGTCGAAAGAAAGTGAGTTTTGTGCCGGCGTCTGAGGAATTTTTTTCAAAATATTTTTAATAAAAAAATCAATAAGATTGTTTTAAATAATCACAAATCTGTGGTTCAACCTTTTGTCTGACGAGTTCTTAAATAATATATATCGTAATGGAAATGTATAGAAAGCGATGCTCTACATAAGAAAAAAATCTGCTAATTATTACTATTATAAATATAGATATATATATATATATATTATATAAATTTCACATTGGAAGGTTAAAAATAATTCTATAATTTTGTCCTATACTGACATATTGAAAATTGTGAAAAAAACGGGATGAAGGCTCCAACTGTTCATAGGTTCACCCACAAATATAATTCGCACCAATTTTAGTTAAGTTTGAACTAAATATCAACTTTAGTAAATTTCGTCCATCGATTCTTGAATTATAGCTTCCACAAATTTTTTTATACCTTCACACAGAGACACCGAGAGACATTTTCTAAAAATATTAAAATCAGTTTAGGACATCTCAACGTATGCAAATCTATCAAAATACGAAAATTGTAAATTTTCACAAATAGAATATTAAAATAAATGTCAACTTTAGTTAAATTTCGTCCATTGATTCTTGAAATAAAGCATCCACGACATTTTTGATAGCCATATACAGAGAGACCGATAGACACTCAGATAGACATTTTCTAAAAATATTCAAATCATTTTCAGTACACCATAACTATTGTAAATCCATCGAAATATGAAATTTTCCCAAATAGAATATTTTTTTTGTTATATATATCGAATAAAATAGTAACATTTATCAATGTATTAATATTATCAATATATACGAAATAAACTTTAATTTTTTGGTGATTATTTTGAGATAATCATCTTATTTAAATGAAGTAAATTTCTATTTCCAGTCTAACTGAAAAGGGGGACAAATTTGCAAACAATATGATACATTAGAGTCGTTTAAACTCTGACAGTTACAAATCGCTTTTTAATGTGAGACTAACGAATCTGGAAGGATGCCATGCATTCGGATAAAAATAATGCACAGGACATTTCACAGTTTTTATTAATTTTAGCTATTTTTAGTTCTATAACAGAATAGAGAAAATAAATGTTTCTTTTATCTGAGTTGTAAAATACTGCACTATTAATAAAATGTTTAGAAAATATTCTAGTTACCTTTTTACTTTCTTCTATATACTTAAGAAAAAAGTATTGTATTGGTGGAAATTTTCGACTTTCGGTTGTCGAAATATTTACAGGATTTGAGATGTTTTGAGCACGGTTCGGCTATTTTTAGAAAATGTCTGTCCGTGAATCTAGAGCTGTGCGTGAGTGTGTAGTAATAGTCAGAATTTAACTTAAGTTGATATTTGATTGGATTTTGATTTAAGTTAGTACTAATTACCTTTCATGATATATCGTCCAACATGTAAACTTGATATCCGGAGATTTTCCACATTAAATTAAAAGCTATATCTCAGCTTCTATTGAATATAAATGCACGAAATTTGATATGTGAGATTGATAATATGTAAAACCATGCTGATTCAATTTGTATGCATATCGAAAGAAAGATAGCGTTGCTATGATGCAGGTAAACAGCAGCTGCAATCCAATATAAATGCACAAAACTTGGTACGTGATATGGACATTATGTAAAACTATGCTGATTCAATATGGGTGCATATCTGACGACAGGTGGTATTTGTATACTTTAAAATTTTTCGTTTGCTGGAAGGTTGCATTTCAGGTTCAATGTTATATAAGTGCACCAAATATAATATACTGATATGATTATATCAGCATATCTAAATATGAGAATATATATATATATATATATATATATATATATATATATATATATATGAAAATTATTTTAATTCAATTTGTATGTATGTCAGACGATAGGCAGCGCTGTTATTATTTTCTGCGATTTTCCAGATGACTATATATCATCATATGATGTAAAAGAATGTTTTATGATAGCGTATTTATTGGTAATATTGTATTTAACATTACAATTTAGAATTTATTTTATTATTATTTATTATTATTTATTTATTTTTTTTTTTTTTTACTTTTTATTTTTTTTTTAATTTAAATCTTTTCTAATTTAGATTCCTTCATTATGTATATATACAAAGAATTTTTGTTTATTGAATCAAATTTATGCACAATAATCTGTCGATTCGTATACGGATTGAAACACTGAAAATTGGGTTTTTGCTGCGATGTCTTATATTATGCTAATGTATTTTAATAACAAAATAATTGTTATTTTTACTATTGGTGTATTATAATAAATGACAAGTACTCTGACTTTTCAAGAGCACTTATTACCATTTTTTTTTTTTTTTTTTTTTTTTTTTTTTTTTACTTAGCAAAATTTTGTAAAGTTTTTCAGCTATCACATAAGGTAAAAATTACTTATAAAAAGTAAAAAAACACTTATAAATTCTTAACTGTGTTATTATACATAAATTCTCTTACTTCTCATAGGGAAAAAAAAACTGTTAAAACCCTCATTAAAAACGTAACTAGGCAGTTTTTACTGTCTAATGATCAAATTCATGTATAGTATTTCACAACAATCCTATTATATATATATATATATATGAAATCAATATTATAGACGCTAAGTATAACTAGCACCCAAGTCATTAATAATGTGGAATGCTATCAACAGAGTAATTTGCACCAAATTTATCACAATACGCATTTTATTTATGAAATTTATTGAGATCACATTTAACAGATGAATAATGAACATTCTGAATTGAGTGACACGCTTTTTCTACATTCTAGATAGCGTACTCCGATATCTAACCAATATATGCTTGGAATAATTGCTAGTACCAAATATTATGTAATGGTCTTCTTATACATTAATTATTAGTCAAAAACATCAATAAAATTTGATAAGGTATAATTTCTAAAAATACGATGACATGTATATCGTGTTGAGAACAGCCTTAAACATACTGATTATTCAGAAACTGGAAGCTGAAAGCCTAAAGCAATTGAGTTTTTTTTTCCCCATTTATGTAAAAAAGTCGAAATATCCCATATTTTATGAATTACAGATAGCTTTAAAATGCACTAATTTATTCACCTGACACTTAGAATAATATTTTCAATAAACACTTTATTGAAATACAATAGCAGCAATACAATAAAATTATTCCATACACTAAGTAGGAAATACTTTTCAAAAATGGCTTTGATAAATCGTTTTAGAACTAATATACTCTGACCATCTAAAAAATTTATTTCATATCATTCTATGTAACAGTGATATCTACCGGTTAACATGAATATATATATATATATGCCTAGCTTCTTACAATAAAGATTTTACGTACCCAGTTTAGTACAATTTAAACTAATAAATGACGAAATGTATTTTTATGGAAAATCATAGAGCGTGGGTTATAGTAGCGCCACCTGTCATCCGATATACATCCAAATTAAACATTTTTTTTTTTCATTAATTGTCCCATATTATATTGGTGTCACATATTGTCACATATTATATCACATATTATCACTTATACATAAAATAAATTGCAGCAGAATCCACCTATCGGCTGATATGCATTTAAATTGAATCACGTAGTGTTTCATTTTGGACCCTTCTTAAAGATTTGTGCATTGCATAAGTGCATTACAACCAATGATATTATCTTCACATAAGTTGACAGGTATGAATTTATATCAAGGTGCGCATAAATGCAATTTTTTAATGATATTCTGTATATTAGTTTTTGAAATGTAGCTGCCACAATTTTTTTTTACCCACAAACAGATGAAAATTTTCTAGAAATAGTCAAATCATTTTCAGGATATCACAAAATGTGTACATTTATCGAAAACTGCAAGGCGACAATTTTTCGAATCGAATACTTTATTTTGTGATTATAAAAGAAAGTAAAAAAAAAAAAAAAGTCAATATACACACAAAATAATGCAGCGCTAAACACAATAGTTAAACACAATCATTTACGCCTCACGATCCATGTTTTACTCTAATTAAACAATGCATTATTCAATATCGATTTAAACTATTTTTAAAAATATTTTTCTCACTGTTTTAAGTTTACGACAGACAAAAATAGGTTTTAGTAGAGAGACTTTCTCCTACCATTAAGGTAGCTTGTCACGTGAGATAGTTATCCTCCCCCGACATCCATATGCGAAAGTTATTCACCTGTTTATCTCATTAAGGACAGCATGTTAATTGAAGAACATATTTTTAAATGTTCGATGCTTAGTAGAACGGTTAATAAGTCACGTTCTCAGCAAAAGATTGTTTGTTAGTAAAATTTTAGCTGAAATTAAGCAATTAGCTATAGTTTTTTTGCGATCATAAAAAAACATTACGTTTACATATAATTAACCCTGGTCTTTTAATTATTTAAAAAAAAAAAAAAAAAAAAAAAAACTGTAACATAACAGACAAATTTAATGATTTTATTTATATTCTTTTTTAGTGCTTGAATTCAGCAACATTTTTAAATATATAATTAGCACTATTTTCTGCTTTTGTAAAAATTTGGAACCAAAGAATAATTTGCTAGTTAAATAACGTACTAAAAATAAAATTTATTTTTTTTATTTTCACTACTTTTCTTTTCTATAGCAACAACGTGATAATTTTGTCTTTTTATCACATTACAATGTTTTTTTTTTTTTTTTTTTTTTTTTTTTTTTTTAATATATATTCATATATCTCAATATATGTTATATTTTTTGTGTACATATTATCATGATTTATTAACAAGTGCACACTCAAACAACTGTTTGCTTTATATGCACAAGTAAACTAAAAATTCGATTAATAAGGATTAAAGTTTTAAAAAATTGTGTCGTTTATCCTGTAATGCACTTAATTCTTTTTCCTTTCAGTATTGTTTAGATACTAATTAACTTATTTTTTAATTATTAAAGTATAAATTTAACAAAATATAAGAAGCTCCATCGTTGCATAGTTATAAATTATAGATATAAATTGTACTTTTAACAATTTTAATTTTGACTTCGATTTTACGTACGACACAAGTTTTTCAGTAAAAAGTCAAATTAATTTTAGCAAGAGCGAAAAATGACCAGATCAGGATTCGAACCTGAGACCTTAGGTTTAAAGATGTGTAATAACGATATATCATATAATGCAATAAGTGAAAGTTGGATGTTGACCAGGTTGCATATTTAGTACGTGGAGCACTATCATGGTTATCCATAAGTCACAGGATCGAATTCTAGCCTGATCACATACACTGTTGATAAAATCAATTCTGCTTTGTTTGTTAGACATTTAAAATTAGTAATAAGAATTTAATCGCATGAAATTTGTAAAATGGAAGTTTTATACAATAAAATTTTCAAAAACATAAACTAACATTTTTTAGAGTATTTAGTCCATTAGAGATTTATTATCCCTGAAAAATTAAATTCGTAATTTGTATCCTACAGATTTCAATAGTTTAGCCAAAATGGCTATTTGTTTCTTTACAAAATAATTGAAACTATTTCTTTATCCATGAAGGATGCATTGTTTTCATTTCTTGTCATATTGTTTTTTCATATTTTCTTTAACCTTCACTCAATCATACTATGACACATTCTCACATTTAATATATCTAAATCCCATAATATGGAAAATGTTTCATAGTTTATCAATGATGCATGATTTTACTTTCTTTTTTATTATAACATTCACTAATTCATTTACTGAGTTACCCTTAGTTTTACTATCAATGTATACCATAATACAGGAAAGTGTTTCATATTTTATGAATAATGCATTATTTTACTTGCTTGTTTCCTATAATAAAAATTTGTCAATTGAAATCATTCTTTAAGTTTTTAATGTTTCCTTTTTAGTATTCACATATTATGTTTAAAAATTAATCCTTTGCTGGGTGTTTTTGTTGATAACATTTTTTTCTCCTGATTTAAACAACAGCCACTATGAATTGTAATAATAATAATAATTTACATATTGGTTGACGTTGAGTAGATTAATGTGGCGACATACTAAAGCCTTTCAATGGACTATTGGCGACGATATGGGAGTCAACTTTAAGTTAACTTAAACTATAAGTTAACTTAATTTAGATAGGATAAAATACTTTAATCTTCTTACACAAAATATGTGATTGATTATGTCAGCAATACGATAGAAGTTCTTTGAACCTTATTCTAATTATATTTGCGTGATACTTTAATTTTTTTATAGGTATAAATCTGCATTTAGCATTATCCATATCATGATGAAAATATACAAAGAAAACAAATAAATATAAATATTTCACTTTAAACCTAAGACATAACATTTTTATTATACCTCATGTATTCGAAGGTAGTCACAAAATAAATTGGTTAAATTTTAAATTACAACAATAAAAGCACACAAACTTATTGAGTTTCAATAATGTTATTTCGTTCTTATTAATTATCTATTGGTGCCTATTTGGAATTTTTACCTTTTATTTTGTTTACTAAAGTAAAGTAAAAATTGTAAGAAAAGAAATATTCATATTTATACAAGTGAGATTATAAGAAATATATCGAATAATATACAGGGATGGAACACTGGCGCAGGATTCCCACCGGAATCTGTTGAAGAAATTTCTCTACCTATAATATCGTTGATTTAAGAAGTAGAAAATTTTCTTACATTGATAGTGGTATGAATTCTGCGCCCGTGTTCCATCCCTGAATATATATACATTCATGTTTGTGAAAATTGCAATACCATGAAATAATGATACGATTGAGATAAAATTTTCAGCAAATGAAAATTATAGTGTGTTAAGCGAATTATTAACATTTCAGAATCGCCATGCATGCGTGGGCTGAACAATGTCCTCTAAATTACTTCTTAAACCATATATAGACAGACAGCTGTAACGGAACATTGAAAATAGTCTATGGTTGTTATCTGCTAGTGGTAAACGTTAGGTGAGACGTAACAATATGCCTGTTCGACGAAAGAGGGTTTTATTGCAACAGTATACAGAGTTTTAACGTGAGAGAATCGTTAGCTTTCGTGAAGGGATATTTTTCTATCGTGCAATAGCAGCTCGTGTGCAACGTAAAAGCAGCACAATCATGCGATTTTGGAAGCAGTGGGCCGACGAGAATCCTACAACTTGGAAATTCGAATGTGGACTCCTAAAAATGACGTCAACGTGCGATGCACAAGCCTGTATTTCATGGACGAAACATACAGCTTCATCTAGACAATTTGCAGCACTTTAGTCTACTGCTACATGTGTATCAAAGGCTGATTCGTCAATTTGCCGACGTCTTCTCCATCGTAGGTTACGTGCAAGAACTCCTTTATACAGAATCTCCCTCACGCAAAACCATCGACGACTGCGACTGCAATGAGTTCATGAACATAGAGATTTGCGTGCAGATTGGTAACAAGTGGTTCTTTCTGACGAACTCCACCTTAATTTGTGGTACCATGATGGCAGTATGCCTGTTAGACACTACACCGGTGAACGCTACCTTCGGGGGTGTATTATCGAACGACACATTAGACGCACACCTGGTGTTATGGTCTGGGTTGCGATCGTGTATCATGGACGATCTCATCTGCTATGAATTGTGAATAAATTTAACAGCTACAGGTGAAGTGCTGGAGCACGAATTCACTTCTTTCCTTTGAGGCATTTCTGGAGTTATCTTTCAAAAGAATAATGCCCACCCACATAATGCAAGGAATGTTTAAGACTTTTTTCCAGCAAAAAACATACAACATCTTCCTTGGCCTACTTATTTGCCAGATATGTCGGTATTGAATATGTGTGGGATTCCGTTAGTGCTAGCATCTCGCTCGCGATCCTCGTCCTACAGCTTCTACGGACGAACTTTGGGTACGCATACAAACAATATGAATGCAGTGCCCTAAACAGACATTCAGTATCTGTTTGATTCTATGCCACTTCATGTAACAACACTTATTGCAGCGTGTGATGGCTACACAAAATGCTGATTTGAGGCACTTTTTTCGTTTTAATTTTTGTTTTGTTTTGCTTTGGCAATTTTAATCAGTTATTTGTATCAATACCAGTTTTTTAACATTAAATTTCATTAATTTCTGCCAATTTTTTCATGGTGTTGCAATTTCCCCAAACATGGGTGTATTTCTTATACATCTTTCTAATAAATGATAAGTGAAATTATTGAAAATTAAACTTTCTAATACAAGATAGAAATAATAAATGCATGACCTTTATGAAACATTATGTTGCAGACATTTAACTATTTAACCTCTTACCTCATTCAGATTGAAGTCAACTGAAAATTAAAATAATCTAATAAATTTATTAAAAAGAAAAGAAAGAAAAAAAAAAAAGAAAGAAACTAATAATATACATTCCTTTTCTGTATTCTTTTAAAAATTTTCAAAATGTGTATATGACACGTAAAAATAGATCAGTGTTAAATATAAATTTTATCAAAATGTTACACTTTATTGAATTATTACTAACTAATTTTAGTGAGAAACCCCTTTCATCAAAAATGCTCCCTCACAGATCCTGTGCAAGCTGCCGACTCTGCTTTATAGGAAATCGGCTTCACTTTCAAAGCTAGCAGCCTTCAATTTGTCTGGGGTGGGGCAAGCTACGTTCGGTAATGGCATATCCGGCCCTTCCGCGTTTTAGTGGTCGTTTTCCCAATCAATATCAGCTATCCTATGGAATTCTGAATAAACATTGTCGGTTTAAAACGGGAGGGACGTAAATTAGCTACGTTAATGATGCGGCTTGCCGGAGACATTTTGCATGACATGATTTGTACATGCCACTCTTCACCGTGGATCGTTAATGGTACTTAATGTAAGGATTATAATTTCACTCCCCCTTCCCACAATTCCAATTTGTCTCCCCCAGTGGAAAACAAAAAGGCCGCGGGTCCTTACCTTTTGTGAAGGGAAATTCCAAATGGAAAGCTTTTAAAGCTCTGGTTTCGTGCTCAAGGCGATCTGCCAAATGGAATTTAATTTAGATTCTGTTTCGACATCGGGAAAATGAGAGAGCAGCAGTGACAACAGAGTAACGAAATTTGATGCCGTGGTTGGATCTTGGACTGTGTAATGCGTTTATTAAATTTGATTCATTTTAAAGATCGAACGTTTGGGAAATGATTATGAAAGCAGATTTTCTGGAGACATGGCACGAATACTCAAGATCCATGACTGGGGAAAATGTACTTATTTTGGTGAAAAGTTCAGTTTAATGAACTTTAAAATTTAGAATTTAATTTTGCTTTTCTAGAAAAGGGTTGAATTCGCATAAGGTTTCGCATTTTAAAATTATTTCAAGTTAATTTAAAATTAGAATGCTAAGTGTTTTTATTTTATTTATTTATTTATTTACTTTTACATTTTTCATTATTTATAAGAAAGAGTATTGAATTACCAAAAATTTTCTACTTTCGGGTTTTGATGGTTTTCCACAGTATATGAGGTTTTGAACGTATTTTTGACTATTTTTGAAATTATATGCGACTTTTTATGTGTTTGTGCATGTACGACAAAAATTTTGTGGCGGCTCTAAATCAGGAAATGTTATTCAGAATTGCATTAAATTTTATATCTTGTTGCATTTTGTCATAAACAGGTGTCTATCAATTTAAATACATATTGATCGATAGGGGATGTGTTTATTCTGAAAATTTCCCAATTTTTGGGAAGGTTGTATCTAAGCATCTATAGTGTATAGATGCACAACACTTGATATGCATCATAGTTTTTATGCAAAAGTATTGGGTTACAAACTGATCTCCTGACAATCCATTGCAACCCATAATAAATAAATAAAATAATTTAAAAAAAAGTGTAAATGAAATTGCGTTATGTTAAAATTAATGAACTAAAATAAAATTATTACGATATTCTGGTATTATCTGTCTTAATTACCAATATGCAAAAACTACAAATAAATAAATAAATAAATAAACAAAAAATAAAAAATAAAAAAAGCAAACGAGCTTATGAGTCGACATGATATTATAAAAATTCTAAATTCTTTATTAAAAATCTTTAAGTTATAAATTAAAATGCTAAAAATAAATATTCATATTTGTGAAAACATTAACTACGTTTTTCTTTCTTTACTGAATAACACAAATATCCACATTTTCAATACGTGTTTCTGTAGTTCTTATCTTAGAGAAATTCTTGATACAAAATTAAAAAAAAAAAAAAAAAAAAAAAAAAAAAAAAAAAGATAATACTTATTATTATTATTATTATTATTTATTTATTTATTTATTTTTTCAATAAGTATTTAATTTAAGTTATGCTAAGAATCACTGAGGTAAATCAAAAAACAATGCACCTTACATTTTTCGAATAGAAATCCGGCATTACATTGAAGGTACATGAAGAATACAATGTTGAGGAAGGCCACTCTAGTACAGAATACCAAACATCAAGAAATATCAATCATGCAATCAAATCTTGCTAGAAAAACAAAGAAAAATAACTTAAATTAGTATCTCAAATCATTTTTAACTTTTCATAAACTATCAAAGGAAGTTTATGCTGGAAATTTTTGATAACCCGCATGAGCTGTTCTGTTGGTTAATAAGCGATAAAGTACGGTTATCAATGTTTTCAGTTTTTGTTTTTTATGGTTTGGGCTGAAACTTTTTTGTAGCCTTTATCTTTCAAATAATATGAGAAAATTGTAAGGAGAAAAGTCAGAGGCTTTGGAAGGTAAGTAACTTCTTCACAAAAACCATTCATAAACAAACATTCAAGCGCTGGTGCCACTGCAATGACAAGACAAGTTCGTGAGACGTTCCTTGTTATGGTATTTGCACCGGGGTTCTTTTTGGAATTTCTTTCTTATATACTGTTGTCTTTTCCCATATGTCCACATATGTTCTTTAGCAACAGTCAAGAATTTGCTCATTCAGTCTTTTCTTCGGTCAATCATTAATGGCACTGGATCGCTTCAACGTGGCAATGGCTTCTATCGGGAAAAATAAATGAATAAATAAATCATGATCATTGTTCAATATGTCAGTCAGAAAAAAAGAAAGAAAGAAAATGAAAGAAAGAAAGAAGAAATAAATAAACTCTATTAATAGGTTGATTTTGATGTTTTGTGTTTCTAGATTTATAGTTGGCGAAAATACTCAAATGACAAATTACTCAAATATTAAAGAGAATTTTTTACCCTGTACTAACTAATCAACTTATAAAGAAAATACAACACAAAATTTGATAAATTTATAACTAGGATTTTTGAAAAATAGTCTTCAGTTCATCTAATTTTCAACGACTAATATAAATGCCTTTTATAGTGTATTATTAATGTTGCTTTTTTTTTTTCTTTGCCATTTTAACTTAAAGCTGTAATTTTTTGTCACTGTAGAAAACATCTTTAAGTAACAAATACAATAACGTTTATAATTCGAAGGCATAGAATTTTGTAACTTTGTTCCATTGGTATTTTTCTCTAAGATATTTTTTTAAATACATACCTTTTCATTTTTTCAATATACAAATTGAACAGAAACATTACTCTGGATTTAACAATATTTACAAAGTTAGTAATTATGTTGATTTTCATTACGATTTTCCGGCGTGTTGAACCAACCATAAAGTTTTTGTTAGTATGCAAAATTGATGTACAGGTGCGCCACAAGGAGGCACTGCTACTGTTTAATCTGAAAACATGATTACTGTACAAAAAAGGTGTAGCATGTCATGTGGCTGGTTGAGATGAAATTGTCGAAAGGGGTATAACTGAAGTTTCGAACTAGCTATAGCAAGTAACCATTAAATAAATATAAAATTGATAAAATTTTGAATGTAAAATTTGTAGACACAAAAATGCAAAATTTTAAGAACTTAAAATTTTTAGAACTGAAGATGCAACAAATTTTAGAGCTTCTAAGATACAAAATATTTTGTAACTTCCATCTGTTGGTTGTTGGCCATAGTGAGTTCAAAGCTTCCATTGTACGGCTTTCGGCAATTTTGTCTCAGCGAAGCACACATCAGACTGCGCCTATTCTTGTACAGATGTCATGTTTT
Organism: Salticus scenicus; assembly: GCA_963930645.1. NCBI lineage: Eukaryota > Metazoa > Arthropoda > Arachnida > Araneae > Salticidae > Salticus > Salticus scenicus. Next base: position 102,514,329 of record OZ005652.1, read on the forward strand.
CAGATTAAACAGCAACAGCGCTCTCCCTGTGAAGCATTCCAATATTAACTTGAAAAAAAAAAAAATAATAATAAAAAAAAAAAAAAAATATTATGATTGGTCCAATGTATCAGCAAAAGAAGATAACATTTCGGGAAATCCCTAAATAATAAGACAGTTTTAAATCAGGTTAATGATTCAAGTTCATTCTGTATAACTTATAAAAGTTTTATTTAATTTATGCAGCGTCATAGAGTATTAAATCAGGCAATTAGTTTAGAAATTTACAAATCAATAATCTGAGTCAATCATGCAGATGCTGTGCGAAAGTTCTCAATTAGTCCTTTTATCATTATACATCACCATATTTGAGCTGCAAACATTATTTTTATTTTGTAAAACTCGATACGCTAATATTGAATGTCTCAAAGATGTAAATATCATTCTGTATTCAAAAAACTGTTTTTTTTTTTTTTTCGTAAAAATTAGAATTATGATGCTCTCAACAAGATTTTACGTTGGCACTCTACTCCACGATGATCTCGCTTTACCTTCAAATACCCTACAAATATGAGTCGTTGGCCCACTAATAGATATTCGGTTTGCATGTTTGGCACTTGGTTAGTATAAATAGTTTCGATTGTCCCAACGACACATTTTTTGTACCCTTTATCGTCGTTTTATTTGTTGGGTAATAACGGTTCGTCCACCATAGAAACAGCATTATGATTCCAACAGTAATCATGTATTAATTTTCCATATATTAGCTATCATCAGAATCATTTCTAATCTTTACGTAATTCCAAAGAGAAAATATCATTTTATTACAAGTATTAAAGTAACATCAAAGGCATTATGTTTTTCCGGGAATTTGTAAAAACAGCAAATATTAAATACCAAAAAGCACTTACCAACATACAATGCTGCATATGGACCAATGATTTGCTAAAGGTCGGGCCATTCATCCATCCAATGACGATTCATAATCGTTAGCCATATAAAAGCCAAATGAAAGCAACAGTTGTTTCAATGTTGATCCACATACATTTTGTTTTTAGGGTCTAGGGACGCTTATATTTTGTCTCTATGCGTCTTTAATATTATGTTCTACATTTATTGAAATCTATTCTTTTAGTAAATGAAAATTTTCCAAGGTTCTTATTTTTTACTGCCAATAATTTTGAAATGGTATATTTTTGCTATAAAATAAGCCTTTAAATTTAATACAATTGTAAATGTATGTATAAGGTGGGTCCTAAACTATATGTCGAAAATGTAAAGGCAGGTAGAGGAGACCTAAATAAGCAGATTTCGTATAGAAATGTATGTGCGGTGAAGCCACCTTGAGCCGGTAGAGAGCGCTGATGACTGCGGCATATGAAAGCACTTCGATAGCTGGATTCATCATTTTCCGCACGGATCTCGAGCAGCATGCATCGTTTCATGGCCGACATGCATTTCATGTATGTGGCTGCAGAAGGAAACGGATTAGCACAAGATTAGCACAACGGATTAGCACAAGAAATGGATTAATCCAGCTAGCGAAGCGTTTTTATACGCCGCAATCATCAGCGCTCTCTACCGGCTCAAGGCGACTTTACCGCACACACAGTCCTATAAGAAATCTGCTTATTTAGGTCCCATCTACTTGCCTTTACATTTTTGACGTATAGTTTAGGACCACACTATATATATATATATATATATATATATATATTTTTTTTTTTTTTTTTTTTTTTTCAAGAGTTGTAGTAAAATAAATCTTTTGAAATAGAGGGTCCAGGGGAAATAAGTATGGAATAAAGAAGCTCATAAGTATTTTAACTCTAAAAACCATTCAAACAAAAACAGATTTCTGAAAAACAAACTGTCATAAAAATAAATGATTCATTACCTCATTGAAATACACAGTGAACGTGAAACACTTATCAAATAAAACTCCCCAATAGAAATAATCAACTTCATGTATTTCAGTCAGAGACTGCATCGAAAGGTAAGCAATGATTGTATAGCAATTGCAGAAGCGTCGCTGTTATTTCCGCCACTTTAGATACGGCGTGAGCTCTTGATGGAAGTAATAATAGGGGGAAGATATTGAGGAACCGCACTCTCTTTGTAGAATCTTCGCGCATCCCATTTCTCTTCTATTTTTTTTCCTCCTCTATTGGGAATTGAGAATGGTGGTGAAAAGTTCAGTTTCTCCACTTAGCCTTTTATTTACCCATGTTTACGATGCATTTGAAATCCTTTATCCTTCAATATTTTATAAGGAAGTATGTATTGTAGATTTATGTATTTCCTAAAATAATTTCATTGTGTTTTCGTGTTTGTAGATGTGAAAGAACGATTAAGAAGGGCTGTTTGCAAATGTGCAAATAAATATGTCACATTTCTGTGACTATGTTGGTTTAACTTCATAGTGAAAGATCGGTTTAATATAGCAGCAGACAAATGTATTGTTTTATTTATTAATAAATCAGATTGAGGATGTGATTGAATGGGTTTTTACACGGCAATAATGCTAAGTTACGAACAATTGGCGCCGATCTGAGATTCACCCCTAAAGGTGTTCCGGAGACATGCCATCAAAATTTTGATCCTCTACAGAGGGGGTGACTTCCCGGTTTCGGTAGCCTCTTCTCTCAGGGGTAAATAAATAAATCAGTAAAAATTATAAAATTGCAAATAAGGAAATTTAAATTGCATAAATATGGTTTTATTTATTTATGCATATGACGAATCATGTATTGTTTTATTTATTAATAAATCAGATTGAGGACGTGGAGGGGTTTTTACACGGCAATAATTACGGGCAATTGGCGTCGATCTGAGGCTTACCCATAAATGTGTTTCGGAGACATGTCATCAAAATTTTGATCCTCTACAGAGGGATGACTCCCTGGCTTCGGTAGCCTCTTCTCTCAGGGGTTAATAAATAAATCAGTAAAAATTATAAATTTGCAAATAAGGAAATTTAAATTGCATAAGTATGGTTTTATTTATTTATGCATATGACGAATCTTTTAATTTCTAATTATTTTGTGAATTTTATAAACAATATTAGGCATTCTCTATGTATACCATCCTTAAAACAATTTCATAATGCTTTTCTTTTTTATTATTTTAATATGTATTGCATAAACATACATAATTAAACATAATCGATAAGTATTCGTAACTTCATCAGGTGGAGGAAAAAGCCAGTTCAATATGAAAGCAGAAACTCTACATGTTTACTTTCACATTGCATTCATGCTTACTTTTTTGCCTAATGAAGGATTGTACTCAATTATCTCGATATTAAATAATAGTTGTGATTTTTTTTCTTTCTTTCTTTTTTTTTCTTTTTTTTTTTTTTTTCAGTTTATGATGTTTACCTACAAAATGTTTATTGATTGCCGAGAATAAAGGTATGCTCTTCTCTCTCTCTCTCTCTGAAAATATATATATATATATATATCCGAATTATTTCCAAAATTTAGAAATAAATAAATAAAGTAATAGTACATTTTTTTTAGAGTTTTATTATTTATTTATTATTTATTTATTATATATATATATATATATATATATATATATATATATATATATATAATATATATATTCAGCAACCACAAAAACTTTAAAGTGCACACTGGAACCTTAAAATATTTTCTTTTTCTTTAAAAAAAAAAGCCCCTAAATAACTTCAATATTTTATTTATTTATTACACAAATTCATATTTTACAATAATTCTTTGCATATTAAGAAATTTTTAATAATTTTTAAATTTCCCAACAATTTTTTTTTTAATGCACATCATTTTAATAAAAATATTTTACAGCTTTGTAATATTTCAAAATCTGACTCAGAGGCAAATTTTAATTACTACATGCCTATATCTAGATAACACAACGATGAGATTGTAAGTCTAAAGTATTTAAAAGCATGATTATTTTATATTTTTCAAGAATATTCTAAGATATGTTCATCTACTTTGAAACTCTATATTCTTCATCGCATAGTACTCACTAAGTAGAAACCACTTTACTCCTATCGTAAGTCAATAAGTTTCGGATGCTCACCTCTAAACACTCCTCATCTTCCCACCAACCTCTTAAAGTTCATATTCTTGTTCTCTTTTGGGGAAGACCATCTCTCTTATATTTGAAGCGATGTCAGTTATTGAGTTTAAGATGTTAGCATTTCCTTTTTCTTATTTCACGAGTTTCTAATATCACGGAATCTAAGAATTATTTTCGGAAGGGAACTTTATAAGATTTTATTTACTTATTTGCTTAAAAAATAATCTTGAAGCTCTTAGTAATAGCAAAAATAGAGATTATTCATTCCATTTAAAATTACAATGTAAAATATAAATTTATTTACTTATTCATTTTATAATTTGAGGTTGCAATATATATATTTTTCTTTTAAAAATTTTAATATTGCATAATCTTAGTAAGGTTTTTTTTTTTTTTTTTTTTTTTCATCAATACTTTTATAAATTTATAATTTTTTCAGGAGCGCTGTTTGGAAAACAAAACGAAATAGAAATCAAGCTTTTATTTTTTCTTTCTGTCTTGCTTTCTTTCTATTCTATTTTTTTTTTCTACGTATAAAACTGTTTGTATTTGTATTTTAAAATTTAATATATTAAAATTTAAAGTAATTCCTTATTTGGATACATATAGATGTATACACATACATATTTATATCCTTGATGATTTGCTACCGATGCCACAAACTTACAGGAAATGTAGGAGGCATAAAGATGATTCGGAATCCCATTGTAATGCAAGGTCGGAAATGCAATCCTACCGAGAAAGAGGATTTTTTAACCCTTTTATAATTATTTAAAGACAAACCCAAATGATTACAAATTTTATTGAATTCAAGATATTTGTGTTAAAATAAGCATATGAATGACAGGCATTTTCCTTCACCTGACATTTTTAAATACATTTTAAATAGTATGATGCTGATTGATGCATTTATGTTCTCTAAAATATCAAGAAAACAAAAAAACGGTGGGCGTAGTCAAATCCAAAACATTTTACGTACATGAAAATTAAGCGTGAATACTGCATTTAAAAAATTGGAGATCAAATCCACACTGTGTAGAATTAATTTTTAAGAGTTAACCCTACAAGGCTCAATTTTTTTTAGTGCGCGACAAAAATATATAGGTTGTAATTAGGGATCAGAAGATAGGGAAAACTTATAAAAATAAAAATAAAACCATACTTTACGGAAAAATCAATGTGTTAGCTCAGCGTATCGTATGTGGAACATACATAAAAATATGATTTACTAATACGTTTACTATTGTAATATATTTAAAAAAAAAAAAAAAAAAAAAAAAACCTTACCTCTGCAAAATATACACTTCGTTATAACACACAGGTTTTCTTTTTTTTTTTTTTTTCCGAGTCAAAACTATTCAATAACTATTCTTTTTTTTTTTTTTTTTTTTTAATTCAAACAAACGACTAACGTATCACTTTCATTCAAATTTCGCACTGAGTGCACTCTAACAAAAACACGAACGACATCTTTAGGTAAAGATTCGTATTACTACATTACTACAGGTCAGTAACTTCTATCAAGATGTCAAGAGATGTCGCTACTAATAGTTTTATAGCTATAGGAACGATTAAAGACGGTGCTCCACATATGGAACTGTGTGCCTTGTAGGGTTAAGATGAATACAATTTCAACAATTCAGGACAATAGTTGAACATTAATGGATAAATTAGGCATTTTTTATTCTTCAATAGCCATTCATAAAATATTAACAATATTAATAATAATGATAATAATAATAAAGTACAATGGTTATTCTGTTATAAGAACTACAGTTACAAACATTTGATAATAAAAGTATGATATAGACGTTTCAGTGACTTTAAATCTGTCATAGATAGCTCCAAAATCAGTTTAAACATGCTCAAAAATGTGTTACTAACATGAAGATAACCTTTTATCAACTTTTGGGAACCAGTCATTAAGTGAACGAAATTCTCATGGAAGAGAATATTCTCGTACCAGCCAACTGGCATACTTGTTCTGTGACATCACCTTCGATGAACAGATAGTAGCTTATTTAAGCGTTTATGAAGATTTATTTTAAGGGGATTGGGAGGGGTTAACCAGAAATTTCTGCGATACATACCCATTTTCATAAATAATACCATAGACGGCATATACGGAATCTACACTTTTATTAAAGTTTGGCTATTTGAGATTTTCGTAACATAACTTTAGAAATCAGTTTTTTTTATTCAGATACAGGATATTGCTGCTTATTTAGCTTCATACATTAATAGTAGAAGTAATTTTATTTTCACATAGATATCTACAATTATAATAAAGGAAATATGTCCTTCGAGCAGAAATTTATAAGCCAAATGGATAATTTCTTAATAAGCAATTTGTACAAAATGTTTTTCTAATTTTCCTTTTCCGCGATTTATTGGATATAAACTCACACCTAATATTAGGATATTGTTTCCTCTAAATTTATCCTGTTTTATTTATTTTATTTTATTTATTTACCTAATATTTCTAATTCAGTTTTACATTCAGTTTTATATTCAGTGATATTCAAAATAAAAAAAAAAATTGGAACTCAGATATTTTTTTTATTATGCTATATTTTGTTTGTCTTTTATATGAGCATATTTTTGATATTTTAAAGCTTTTATAATCCATAACAGTTATCTATATTAAATAAAACCGTATTATTTTAATATACAGTTTATATATTGTATTAATATTTGCTTATAATAGATAATATTTTACTTTCATGTAAATACAATGGACTTTCATTTACAAGAAATGCTTACATATTATTATACTTTAACTATAAATATTTATATAAAAACCAATGTAACATTTAAAATGAGATAAAGAATACAAAAATTTAAAACTTTAATAATACATTTTAATTAAAAACGTTAAAACACAAGACAGGCGTTTCGGCTAGAACACTAGCCCTCCTCAGTGTCAAACATACGAGCACAACATTTACAAAAATTCATAATACATCATAGCAAGGTTAAATATTCAGTAGGAATAGCTTTAGCCTCGTTCAAGGCAGAATGTTGCATTTTAGTAAAAGCTCCCTCTAGAAAAATACGGGATTCATATATATTTACATTAGAAGCTAAAATTTTAATGTTTTCCAAATCCGGAATATGATCACTATTGAGAGAATGGATTACGAGTTTTGATCTTTAATTTCCTGTTTTACATGAGCGTTTATGTTCCTTTAATCTAATTTTACCTGTTCTGCCAGTTTCACCGATATATGTAGAATCACAATTTTTACAAGGATACTATAGATTACACTTAGACGTTTAAGAGACATTCTACCTTGAACGAGTCTAAAGCTATTCCTCCTGAATATTTAATCTTGGTATGATGTATTATGAATTTTTGTAAATGTTGTGCTGGTATGTTTGACACTGAGGAGGGCTAGTGTTTAGCCGAAACGTCTGTCTTGTGTTTTAATGTTTTTAATTAAAATGTATTTTTAAAGTTTTAAATTTTTGTATTATTTATCTCATTTTAAATATTACACTGGTTTTAATATATTAATGAGACGTATAAATTATGTTTAATTTTATTAAAATATTTATATATTTAATTAAAATTACAATTTATTTTTAAAAAATGCATAATTGATAAACATTAACGAGAGTAAATCATGATTGCCAAAATACATATTTGATGAAGCCGATTTGCATTTAATGGTAAGTATGTCGTATGATTAGAAAATATTGAAAAAAAATATAAAAATTTCACTGTAGGAAAAAATCTTATATTTTGAGATGCAGAATAATGAATTTAAACGATGCATTTGTTCATAATACCATTTATGATACATTAAAATATATAATACAAATTAATATTTTTTAATACAGTAATTTAGAAATTATGAGAAATTTTCAACCTAGAGACATTATTTATCTAATAATAACTAAAGCCATTTAAAATCGTTACATGTTGAACTTCTTAATTTATATAAAATTCTTTTAACCCAGAACTTCCACAATTGAGTTCTCGCTTTAAATTTTCAGAGCAATCACACTTAAAAAGGGGTTCTATTTATTCATATCTGAAAAGAATCAATCAAATTCCCCAAAGGACTGTTTTTGACGGCTGCAGGCTAGCATCCATTTTGGCAGTTCCACATCGTCCATTATCACTCATTTCTCATTTTTAAAGGAAGTGGGAAAAATAATCAAAGAATTTCCCGGAAAAGAAGTGAAAACAATCAAAATCTCAAAACTTTAATTGAATTCCAGATCCGAAGACATTAAGAACAGTTCATTGTTAAGTGGTTCTATCTATGAACATAACGTCAATGCATTGCCTCTAACTAGATGGCAAAATGTTTTTGAGCAAACGGATGCTAAGCCATTAATTATTATGACAGACAGAGAATTTTTCTCAGCAATTCTGAAAATAAATGAATGCATCAGCATTTTTTTTTTTTTTTTTTTTTTTTACGTGTTCTGTTGTCGATTGTTTTTAACTTCAAAACGAATATTGAATTCAAAATTGTGTTCAAAATTTACATCTTCAATAAAAATGTATTAGTTTAATTACGGATATGGTTCTGCAAAATTTAAAAACATTACAAATAAAAATATTTCATCAAACTTTCCAAAGGATCAACGAAGAAAATCTGTTTACATAAAACTTTTTAACAAGGCGTAAAACTGAAGATTCAGTTTGGGAATCATTGAACTTTTATCTTTCACTGGGGCTATGGAATCAGCAACTGGTGATCGGTCAGGGATTTACCCTTAAAAATGGTCCAGAAACGTGTTATAACAATTTTGATCAATCAGAGACGAAATTGAAGATCACGTTGTTAATATTTCAAATAAAAAATAAAATAAAAAGCAAATGAATAATTTACAAAATAATATTATTTATTTATTTTTTAAATTAGTTAATAAATTAGTTTTGTAATTCCTCTTCAATTAATAAGAAAATTCTTCAGAAATTAGATAAGATAGTGAAATATACTAATATATATCGTTTGTCTGACAATTAAAACAAAATTTTATACATAAATAATATATATATATATATATATATATAATCCTTTTGATAGTAGAAGCAAAGAATGAGAACGAAGAATAGTTAGTCAAACAATTCACCAAAGAGACATACACAAGCGAAACAAAGCAACAAGATTTCCAAAATTGATTCAATTATCAAAATCAACAATAGCACTGACGCCAATCAATTGCACAACAATACCTGTTGAAAACTGAAATAGGACAGTATAAATAGACTCTGATGAAAATAAGGTTGACTCTAGGACAATATTTCAAGGTGAAAAAAGAGAACCATGTAATGAACAATAATGACCCATTAAGCGCAGTAGAAGCCAAGCAACAGACACAAGATCACCAAAACCACAAAGACCAATAAGAATGAACAAATTCTGTATGTAGGAGAAGCTCAGAAAGGTGAAAAAAAATATACAGGGCATGAAATACACACATTTAAAGAAACTAAATTTAATTTTTATCAGCCCGCAAAACAAACGATACAACAAACCAACTCAGCCAAATCCCAACAGAAAAAACTCAAACTAAATCGAAATCCAGGGAAAAAAAGAACCCATGAAATGAAGGAATAATATTTATTTAAATTTCATATGTACAGTGTATCAAAATTTTATCGATACTTTTTTTTATATTAAAAGTAACTAAAATGAACTATTGTTAAATTTATCTCTTTTTTTTTTCCAGACATGTGTCCAATTTTAATTCCACCCGCTTCATAGGCCTATAACATTCACGGTAAGTTTACAGTATTTTCTTCATTTATACTTATTATTAGAAGTATTTCAATATAAATAAGTATAATTATGAATTCAATGCAATTATAATGTTGTTGGCATACGACAACAACATCATAATTGCTTTGAATTCATAATTATACTTATTTATATTGAAATAATTATTTAAACCACAGTTTTATTATATTTTTAATGTTTAAATATTTCTTAATATTATTTGTTATTTTTATGCAAACATTACAAATAAAATGTAATCGAAAGCAAATAGTCTTATTAATTATTATTTTCTGTTTCCTTTTTACTTTGAACGTATTTACAATGATGCATTATATAATTTATTATGCTTTATCAATAAATGCTAATATAACTATGTTACAACATTTTACAAACGCTAGCATGTAAAAACGCGATTAAATTTCACAGATAAACTTTTAATTCATTTTCAATTAAACATTCAATCTTTGTAGTATAGATGTGACACATGTATTAACTAAACAATGAAAAGTTCTAACAATTACATAGAAAAAACAAACTTATGCATTTCAAGCTCATAAAAGTAATCTACACGGAAAAACTCTTTTAAATAACCTTTTAGTAAACAAACTTTTAACAAACAAATAAGCAAAATTTAAATGAAAATCAAAAGTCGTTTACCTTAAATCGCAAAAGTATACTTCAGTTAACTTGGTCCGATTTCACGCTGGACAGTACAAAAAGACTTGGTGCATAGTATCAACATAAATACGACAGTCTATAGATAATGAGAACAAAAACATTGCTCTGAAAATCCGCGAGCAGTATTCAGTAAAAGATTGTGCGAATTTTACTGTTCAAGCACAGTCAGTATATCAAAGAACGAGGAAAATACACATGAAAAATATAGTTGCTTATTTGTTATTTTTCTCTTTTACTGTACGCTCAGAATACAAAATTTTAACTGTTAAGTAAATAACTAACTGTAAATTAAAGTACATTTATTTTACATCGCAAAAGTATATTTTAGTTAAACAACGCCGTTATTACATTGAACAGTATAAAATAGTTACCAATGCATATAACTAACATGAATATATTAGTCTGACTAAGTAATGAGAATAAAAATGATCTCTCTTAAATTTGCAATCTATATTCAAAATATAGACTATATATTTGATCAGATTAATACATCTATATATTAATAGGCAAGCATAAAATTTGTTGTCCCTTTTTAACATATTAATTATGGGAGTAGAGGGTTGAAAATGGTATCATTCGAAAGGTATGGTTAGCCGGAAGGTGCGAATACAAATATTATTTTCTTACGATGTCAAGAAGGTATTTAAAAATACATTTATTTTTTATGCATTTTCCCCCATTTTTCCCTTTTATACACGTATTCCTTCACATTAAAAAATACCTAAAAGTAGAAAGTTGTTAAATCTGGCAATTTCATAAAGCTCAAATAAAACCATAGACACAGTAATTTGTATAATGTAGCATCACTATACGCAAGCGAAGTGATGACGTCACTGTCTGTCCATGGAGCCATGTAAAAGATTTTCTATGTTAATTGTCCATTGAGTTTTTTGTAAAAAATTATTAAAAAATAACGGAAATTATCTGCCGATTTTAATTCCGATATTTGGGTATAGTTATATATAAGTTACTGTCTACATGTGTTTGATTGAGTTATTTTTTCTGTAAAATTGATAAAATTTTAATTTAAAATTACAAAACTCCAGAAAAAAAAAATGGCAAACTTCCAGTTTCGAATGTAAACATAAACATTTCATTTCAAAGGGTGATATTTAAACAATAAATATTCAACTAATATACTAATTAAAAGGAAAATGGATTTGTTACTAACTGCTGCATGTATAAGTAGACGATACGGAAAAAATTCCGATTTCCGTTTTTTGCTGAATTTACATGTTTTGAGCTTTCTTTACGTTTCAATTAACTGAAATTGGCTACTTATTTTTTGAAAAAGTGTCTTTATTACTAGCTTTTGTGGGTAGAAGAAGCAAGTAGAAGATACATAAAAACTTTTGATTTTTGGTTTTCGATGAATTTACACGTTTTGAGATTTCCTTGCATTTTAATTAAGTGAAATTGACTACTTATTTTTATTTTTTAAAAAGTGGATTTATTTATCTTTCCTCTGCATATATAAGTAGAAAATATAAGATTCAGAAAAATTTTAGATTTTCAGTTTTCGATAAAGTTACACGTTTTGAAATTTCCCGAACTCAATTCGACCATTATTGAAAAATATCTTTTTTTTTTTTTTTCTTTTTTTGTTCAAACACTGTACTTTATGAACCAATCGAATTAATTTAACAGAATTTGATACTTGGTTGGGCCTTGGTTTGACATGGTACCTATTAGCTTCTGGGCTGTATCACACAACAAGGGGCGTTTTCACGTTGCGATTTTCTCTCATTTCAGGAAAGGCTAACATCTACAGAGAGAAATAGTTATATTAAGTAAAACTCTGCTGATTCAGTTAATTGAATATCAGCAAACAATTGCCGCAGCTGTGTTGCAATTGCATTCCGTTTAGTACAAGGCAATAATTTTGCTTTGCCTCGCTTTGCAAAAAAAAAAAAAAAAAAAAAAATGGTCGAGTTTCGACCACTGGGCGATACTAGTATTTATTATTTAAAATGACATAAATGCAAAAAAAAAAAAAAAAAAAAACATAAGAAGTATACTTTCTTAAGCTGCTGCTATTTTTCTGTTTTACGCTTAGAGTGCGCTGTTTTACGCATAGAATGCACTTATTTTTCGCTTAGAGTGCAAAATTTATAAACAGATTAGTAAACAACTAATTGTAAATTAAAATTCATTTCACTTGAATTCTAAAAGTGCAGAGTGAACTCAAAAATATACCTAGGTCGATTTTACACGAAACTGTATAAATAGCTCAATACACATAATTAACATCAATATAGTAGTCTCCTAGATAATGAGTATAGAAAACATCACTCTTAAAATCCGCAGGCTATATTCAGTAAATGAGAGTACATATTTTGGCAGGTGAACACTTTCAGTATTTCAAATCACGATGAAAAGAAACCTGAGAAGTATACTTGCTTTAGATGCTATTTTTATCTTTTACTGTACGCTTAGGCTAGAGATTTCACAGTCTCCTCTTTCCTTTTAGTTCTTTAGGAATTTGGAGGATTGATCTAATTAGACATCGCTGTAAGTAATTTGATAGATAAAGTGGTTACAGAGCTAATCAATAAAGGATTCTATGTTGCATTTAGACTTTATTTAGTTGGTAAAATGTTTGTCCTCGCGTAAGAAAGTTGTTTGCAGTCTTGATGAAATGGAAATATTTCTACTCCTTCAGATAATTTAGTATTTACAGCATTGTTAAAAGTAGTCCTAATTAGGTAACTTCACGCAAGAAAATCTAAATATATTTTACTTGCCTGTGATGATTTTTTCTTTCTTAATAATTTTGTTACATTTTTAAAATTTGGAACTGACGCATTTGTAACTGACAGATTCACTAGTGTAGCCAGTAGTGAAAAGTCAATATAAAAAATATAAGTGAAATTAATAATCGTTTATTTATCGTTTATATCGCAAAAGGTATATACAGTGTAATTATATTTGAAGTGATATTGTTCTGACTTCTTTAAAACCGTTTATATATTATAAATATTATAAGAAAAACAAATGAATCTTCAAGTTTTGCCACTAGTTGAAAGTATTACGCGTAATCATTTTAGGTAAACGAAATTAGTTACGTAATTTAAATATATACTAGAAATAGAGAAGTTTTCATTTTATGTTTTATTTATATTATATGACAACTTCAAATTTATCATATATTAATAAAATTATTTTTTACGTTCTGGTGTGTATTTAACATTAAGTAAACCTAATGACATTTCGATGGCAGGATTAAGTACCATATTTAATAAAAACATAGTTAAATTCAACAACCTCATCTAGAATTGTCATATTAGTGTGCTATTTTAATGATAATCATCCCGTATTTAGTTATTTTATTTACTTAATATTAAAAGTTAAAAAAAAAAAAAAAAATAGCATTAGATTACGTGTCACTAACAGTTATTTTCAAATGTCCGACAAAGTATCCGGTGATAGTAATAAGTACTATATCTAAAGAAAAAAGTTATAGATAAGTGCATCCTCAAGGAATATAGCAAAGCCTTATTTAAACTATAATCTCGCCATATTTAGCTACTTTATCCAATACTTAATATTAAAAATAGACAAATATTACCAGAATAAATATCATTAACAGACTTCTTAGTGTCCAAAAATAGAAGTATCTAGATTTTCAATATTTGTGACATTAAGATGCATATAAAAATACACTTAAGCCTCTTAGTTATATTTTTATCTGACTAGATTATATAAACAGATCGAGACAATTTAGAAATTTTTGTTAGCAGTGATGACAAATATATTTTTATTTATAAATCGTGAAATATTGAAATATGTATCAGCTTTAATAAATTTACGAATCAATAAAAGCTAATTTTAACTTTGAAAAAAGAAATGACTGTTAGAAAAAAAAAATGAAGAAGAAGAAAAGAAAGAAAGAAAATGAAAAGAAAAAAAAAAAAAAAAATCATTAGCAAAAATTTGAAATATTAAGTTACATGAGTTAAAACACCACACTTTAAAAAATGAAGTGTTCTGAAATAATTCGTTGTCTGAATGTTTAATTTCTGGTAGCTTGCAAAATGCTAGCATCTAAATTTCACAATTTAATTTATATAAATATTAGTAGTGGGTAAAAATGGTCGATTTATTTATCTTTAATATACTAAGGTACTCTGATTTCAATACTTAAGCTTAGTCTTGAAAAATATTGAAAGATTGTAAAATATTTTATAATTGAATACTGGGCTTTATTTGACTTGATAGATTTGTGAAGTTTCCGTTCCGACTTCTACTTGATTCATTGTTCTTAACTTGGTATAGGAGGCAATCAAAAGACTCAGATTAGGGAGACATCTATCTTTATTTTAACTTTAAAGTGAGGAGGGATGTAGGAATAAGAAAGAATTCAAAATGGAACTTAAACTATGTAATTTTAAACTGTCATAAAAAAAAAAAAAAAAAAAAAAAAAAAAAAAAAATAGCTCACCACTTGCAGCTTACAATACTAATAGTCAAAATGGTCTAAGACTTTTTTGAGAGCGAAGAGAACACTTTGTTTCACCAGAACAGGACTGCCAACCATCTCATTAATAAGCGTAGACTTGTTAACGCCCCTTTTCCCACACCACTTTATATTTAGAGCAATTCTCTCCAAATAGTGTTACGATTAAATAAGAATGAAATTACTCTAAAAAATTACTGGTGTACAAAAAAAGGCGGTGACTAAAAGTACTACGCTTCATAATGATATGGTTGGCAAGCATGCCAGAAATAGCACGTCAAAAGATTGGCCGCAAGAGAACATTCATCAGTTCCACCATCAACACACAATACTTCTATTTCCAACAACACAACTATCAACAAAACACATCACATATCCAACGACACGCCATTGTTCCATTAAGTTCTCTATTTTCAGTCCTAAAAATAGAAATACGATTAACTTCATTTTACCAAACTACTTCTTTAAAGACTATCCGCAATCAGTTTTTAAACACCCTTCCCAATCTACGTAGATCCTGTTTTCAATTTATCCAACTAACTATCCAATAACTAGACATTCCATGCTAACCCAAATTCATCTCTGCTCGACACCTTCAACTAGCTATCTCACCCACAACATCGCCAAATTATTCTGGATCCAGCTAGAAATTTTCCCAATCTCAACCAAACATTCTATCCCAACTGGAGGTTGTCACTTTACATTACTTTCAATACTGACTACCCTCGGCGACATTTACTTCTTCAACTCGACGCCACTCCTACCTTACGGGTTGTTTATGACAGTGAGTGAAATCTAAGAATTAAATTTTCCTCCTTTTCCTATCACCCAATTCAGCTGAAATTTTGCATACACAGGGTGTACCTCAAATTTGAGAAGACATTATTGCTAATCGGTGAGAGACAGAAAAGTGAAACAAGCAGTATGTTGGACAGACAAGTATGAATTTTTTTATCTGAATAAATTACGAATTGTTTTCTTGTCTGGACCATTTTTAACATCCAATTTTCGTTGAAAGCTTCGCCTTGTCATCGTCGGACTTCTATCAAATTTGTGACATTCTAGTACAAAAAAAATACGTTGCTCTACAGAATACGACATGATGTTCTTCAATTTCCTATGATAAATCATTCGATACACGTGTCAGCAATAATATTGACTGGCAAATGAACTTTCTGTACTTTTGAGTACTATTTAAAGCTTTATGTGCTTGTGATGCCACCTGTTAGTCAATTTTGGAACTATTTCTGCAAACCAGTGTATTCCAAACTTGTCCATCCAAAATACCTCTTGTTACATCTATTTTTTACTGTTTCGCAGCTATGTCATTTGAAATTTAGAAGGAGGGTCTTTTATGATACACCCTGTATGTATAACTCTGGTAGCAATATATATTTAAGTAACAATGGACTTAGGAATGCGGGGTCTGTGTACCGTGGGATTTCCACTCTAGTTCGAAATTGTTTTTAAATTTTTATCTGGATTTGTTTCCTAATTTTAAGCCACTTATCGTCCGATAAAGCTGAAAATTTGCATACATGTATAATTCCGACGAAAATGCAAGCTTAAGCAATAACAGACTTGCAGGGGAATGCGGAAGGCTGAGGACATGGGCCTCCAATTCTAGTTCAAAATTTAACTAAGCAGTCTAGTTCAAAATTTTTCTAGTTCGAGATTTAATTCAGTTACCATCATCCGATTGAATTGATGTTTCGCATACATGTATATTATTACCATCCGCTGAAATTAAATTTTTAGTACAACTTAAAATAAAAGCGTGTTAGAATTGTAGGGCGGATGAAATGAATATTAAACAAATAAAATGGTATATTAATATAAAAACTGTGTTTTAAACTTTTTTGTTTTCATTTATGTCTTATTTGTAAATGTATCATATCCAAAAAGTCGTCTATTAACAGTACACTATACATTTAATATTGCATGCACAGACTTATATGGTTAATGAAAGGGATATTAAATAAATAAGATGTTGTACTTTATTTACTACTTAAATAAATATAATGCTTCTTTCTTCTTTCTTTCTTCTTCTTTGTTTATTTATTTGACATATCTTGCTATAAGTACATGAAATACAATGAGATTAATATTTGAGTAAAAAAAAAATAATAATGCTTGTTGGATTATTTAACCGAGAATTATGATATCATCATAATTGATAAAAAACATTTATAAATTATATGTGAATTACTGAATTTTACTTAACACATACCATATTTCTATCTATAAATACATTTATTTATGAATTCGGAAATATGTTAGCACTAGTATATGAAGTTAACTATTTAAAAATCTATATATATATAATTTTTTAAACTAAATTATAACTATATAAAAAAAAAAAAGGTTTTAGCCTTTTAGTCACTTTTTTATTGAAATGAGAATTGATTTTAAGGGGAAAAAATCATAATCTTTTATTTATTGCAATACTCAGAACTTTGCAGTTGGAAAAAGGAAAATAAAATGAAAGAAAAAAAATTATGAGACACAAAATTTTCTTACCTGTATATATATATATATATATATATATATACTTTTTTTTCAATGTTTTTCTTTCTTTCTATCGTGTGTTTTAGTTATCTCACCATATTACATTCGTATTTGTTTTTCAATAACCAAATGGACAAATCTTAAATTTACCATACAAAAACTGTACAGTCGTTTGATTTGAGTTCATAAATTACACCTTTTTTCTTTTTTTTTCTTTCTTTCTTTTTTTTTTTCTTTTTCCACAGTACCCTCTTTTTAAATACCGATATATATCTCAGAACTTACACAACAAAATAAAATATAGACCCTTTAATATTTATGACTAACTAGAACTAGAGAACGTATATTTCTTACAACACTGTAAGTATTATAAAGTAAAATAATCGTATATTATTTTACTTACCAAAAAAAAAAAAAAAAAAGAAAAAGAAAATGCACGGTTATATTTTAGGAAAAAAAAAAAAAAAAAAACCCTTAAACTTTATTTATTAAAGCACTTAAAACTTTGCATTTCAAAAAGAAAGTAGGGGGGGGGGGATGCTGAGACGCAAAATTCTCTTTCTCTTTTCTTTCAGATTTATTCCTCTTTTCAGTAATCTTACAATAATACAGTCTCATATTTCTTTTCAGTAGCCAGTAACCTTATGAACAAATCCAAATTTACCATACAAAAGCTTCACAGTCCATCTGACGCGAATTTATAAATTAGATCTTCCCTTCTTTGTACAGCATCCGCTTTTGAGACACAGATATATATTTCAGAACTCAGAAAAACAAAATAAAATATAGTCCCTTTGATATAACTAGCTAGAGAACCTACATTATTTACTTACAGTAAATATAACTACTGATGAGGTAGGAGTTTGTCTTGATGGTTTTCACCTTTTACTCGTAGATAAAGAAACGAATTTTTCTTCCAAGGCCCCTTAACTTTTTCCTCAAACAGGGTGGAGATTGAATGCGACTGGTCACGTGGGATTGAGCTGTCACGTGACCTGAAAAGCTAATCTGATAAGGTCCATTGTCGGCTACTTTCGCCACTGGTGAAAGGACCATTTAACTCATAGTTGCGTGTATAAGTTAGTAGAACCTGAGCAAACACAGTTGTTTGTTTTCTTCAAAGGTCTTCTTTTTCCTCATTTACTCATGATCACCCCCTTTTGTTTCTCAGTTCGTTAGCGGTGCATTCGAGTTTTTGTGTTTAAGCAAAGGTTTTTGTGACCATAATGATTTGTTCAGATCTAAAGGTTTGTTTTATAATAAAATAGCTAATGTTGAGTTTTCTGAAAAGGTATTTACTTTACTCAATATTTCTTAATGTCCGGACAGAACACAATCTTCAATAAATATTAGTTGACTTGTAGAAAGCAAGATTGACTTAAACTGCTATGTATCACTCCATCCTCTTAATTCTTAAACGAGTTATATATATTATATATAGACCGATATAGATATAGATATACGCTCTGAGATTCTCGGATATGACACTAAGGATTTAAGATTAATAGTTTTTTGACAATACAAACCGATTTGATTTATTCTCATATTCAAAAAATAAAAATAAAAATTTGTGTTCGCTGGAAACCTGTGTTCGGCCCAGGGGCAAAAAATGACAGAAATTTGGTTTTCTTGGACGCTGTTGAAATATTTTTGATAAAAAATTTACAGTACAGAGGCCTTTTTTTTTTTTTTTTTTGGGGGGGGGGGGGGGGGTATGATATTCGATCTAAGTACCCTCGTCTTCTGGAAGATTAGCGTTTACTGACAATCCGTGCTTTGCCTGGAACAAATATGGCAGAAATTTCGTTTCTCAGTGACTGCTCAAATGATATTAATAAAACTCTACAGCTAGAGGCTTATCTTAAAATTACAACCTGATTGAAATTACCTGAATTTTTGGGAAAAGTAGCATTCGCCGATACCACATTCCTTTTGGAGCAAACTACGCCAGACACTTGATTTTTTCTTTAATGAAATGGATAAAAGTGCAGAGTTAGCGGTTTTCTGAGATGACAATTCGATTTGAAATCTATATCTTTAGAAAAATTAACGTTCACCGGTAACCCGTCTTCTACTCCTGGAAAATTATGAAAGAAATCTGATTTTGTTGTTAACAACACTAACGATTTTTGTGGAAGTCCAGAAGAAAGGAATATTTAAAATTTGAAATAGATATGATCTTTCAATGAAACACGTATAAAACAATTCTAAAAATTCAGTCAATAAAAAAATATCTCCATAATAATAATATTCGATATCAATTCCACTCTATTTACTCTGCAAATGCTTTTTAGAAGGATTTAGGGTAAAAGTCAGTCATCCAAGTTTATGATGGATAAAAACTCTTTATCTCTTTAATAACTCTCTTTTCCTTAATGGTGAATTTTTTTTTTTTTATTTATAGGGATTTTTTATGAGGAAAGTTGCTATATACATTTAGTGGTACATAAAAGTAAGTACCGTACGCATTGTGACCGAACAATGCTGGCTCACTATATACTGCATTACTATAGACAATACCGTTTCCTTTAACAAGAAAATTCTGCTTAAACTTATAGGTATTTTTTGATAAAAACTGACGTATAAATATAGTGGTACAGATAAGTAAGCACCATACGCGCCATGGCAAAGTGTGTTTATTTTTTAACGATGCTGGCTTACTATTTACAGCATTACTCTTAACAATATCACTTTTCATTAACAAGAAAATTCTTCCTAAATGTATAGGGATTTTTTATGACAAAAAATTATTCTATAAATTTAGTGGTATAGAAAACAAAGCACCATACGCAATATCCCAGATATGTAGATTTTTAACAATACTGGCTTAGTATTTGTTGCATTACTTTTAACAATAGAACTTTTCTTTAATAAGAAAAATTTACTGAAATTTGTAGAGATCTTTTATGGTAAATATTGCTATATAAATTTAGTGGTATAGAAAAGTAATCACTGTACGTACCATGTCAAAATATGTTGATTTTTAACAATGCTGCATCTTTTCTCAGTATAAATATACACGAAACAAAAACCAGAAAACATTTTTCTTTATTCTTTACTTATTTACGCAAATAAATCTCATATAAAGAATATACGCACTCAGAAAAAGCATTTCAATCATATCCTCATTAATTGTTTTTGTAATGTCTCAATACTTAGATGTTTTAAGCATTTACCTTAACAGACCAGAGAAAATTTCGCTGATTCATTACAGAATCCTATATTTTTTCCTTTCTTACTTCAACAAGACATTTTTCTTTCTATCCCGAGAGCAGCTATTCGCATCTTAAGAGTTCAAAATCTAGGATTTTTTGAAATCTTCTTCTTTCATCTTGGCGGTGATGTCGAAAAGAAACAATAGCTTTCGTAGAAATGTCTCTGTTGAGGGTACCTAAAACTATGAGTTAAGCTAAAAAAGAAAAAATGTCACAAGGTTAGAAATCTTTGACGGTTGTTGACACCGGTTGTAGCTTTAGTTTAAAGTACGTAATGTTTCTTTTTAAAATGTACATATATGCATTTGTTAAAGCACCTAAAATATTTAACGATTTCTGTCACATTATATGCGAATATATTTCCTATATTTAATGAAACGGAAAGATAGTCTTTCTAGACAAAATGTTTAGGGAGAAAAAAATAGAACATTTGTATAACTATTATGGCAAAAATTCAGTAATGATGTTGTGAAATTTACGGACATAAAGTTGCTACATGTAAATAAATATTTTTTCTTAATTGTTAAAAATGTTATAAATAGCAACAATCTACTTTACTTCTGCTTTTCTTAAAAAAAATAAACCTAATGTATTGTAAAAAGTACTATAATATTTTATCATAAATAATAATATCAGTTTCTTTTATTTCTAACTTTTTTTTTAATGATAATATTCGACTTTAATTTTCTCTTCAATTTTGCAATTATAATCAGTACATGTTTACAAGAAAATAATTAACAAAGTATCGTATTTTTTTTAATTTTTTCGCCTACAAATACAAATAAAAATTGTAAATTATAGGATGACCATTTATGGTCTGCATTTGCATAAAATTGCTGACTTACAAACAATTAAACATGATGCAACATCTTTTTTTCACAAAATACTTAATCTTAATACACGAAAAACAAATAAGAGAAATATAATTGATTTACGTTAGTTTCATCTACTTATTGCTTTTACGCAGAGATCTATTCAAACTAAACACGCATTACTGCTTTCAGAGGAAAACAGATGCATCCATTGCCATCCATACACACATAATTACCCTCTAAATACGCAAAAACAATGATGCATTAGAAGTATCTCTCTGCGAAAAGAATTTATTTTCTTCTACTGTAGATTCCGATTTTTTTTTTTTTTTCTCGTGTTCTTTTTTTTTCCATGTATGAGTATAAAAACTGCAGAATGATATAAAAGCAAAAAGATAACAAAAAATATCTTCATTATATCCAAAGTAAGGTATCACATACAGATTTATTTTTACTTATTTATTTATTTATTTATTTTTTCCTGTATGCTTGCACTTCTTACAATGTAGCGAAAAGGTCTTAGCGAAAGATATCAATCTTAGTTGTGCCGCTGTTGTTTCTATTTATCTTCCTGGATTCTCCTTGTCACAGATTTATATATATATTTAATTTCTTTTTACTTCTTACATTTTCTCCGTCTGTTAGTAGTTTTTACCAGAGCAAAATCTCGTCTAATTTCTAAAAAAGTATTACAGATGAGTGTGAAAAAAAACATATATATATATATATATATATTATATATATGCTTTATAGAAGTTATGAGTTCTAAAGGTAAAAGAGAAATTAAAACCTTGATGCCTATAATGTAACATTCCTTATATACAAATTTGTCTTTAATCATTTCAGTTAAGCTGTTACAGCAAATACTTCAGTCTAAAAATTTTAAGTTTTATTTTTTAATATTATGTTTTGCAAATCGTACTATAGGTTTCCAAAATCATTAAAATCCACAAATAAAAATTACTGCCATTTACATTTGTAGACTCTCTTAATATTAAAGAATGGAAATAACTCAACTTGAGTGAATTTTCCCTCATTTGCTTAGAAGAAACGCGTCCTCTCTTCTTGAGTCAAATTCAAGAAATTAAATGAGTTAACATAATGCACTCAAACTTGAGTTATTTATTTATTTCAGCATTCTTTTTATTTTATCAATTATTTTAATACAAATGATTTTAATGAATCGCACCACTTTATAATGGCGTTGTTCCTTGCATTTGCGTGCTGCTGAAGAAATATATTGCAGCGAGAGTGAAGTTGCCAATCACAAGTGGTTGAATGAACAAAAATAACACAAGTATCGATAAATATCGATAACTCAAGTTCACTTAAATAAAAAAGTTACTAATTATCCCAAAGAATTGCATTTTTAACTCAAATCGATTAAAAAAAAAATAACTCCTAGTTGACATGGTGAATTAATTTATTTATTTTAAGAGAGGAGTGTAAACTAAATGACTGGGGAATTATTTGCGGCAAGGTTCTTAAAGAACACACTACCAAAAAAAATTAATAATAATAATAAAAAGTAAATAGTCTCATTTAAAAATAATTTTGCCCATTTGTTGCATTCAGGACCTACAGAATCACTAAAATTCCTAAATTTAAATTGTTGACATTTTATTAAAAGTGGTAAACGGATTTCAATTTATGCAGAAAAATAATAATAAAGCAAAGTAAAATGGAAATATCTCTTATTTTAAAATTTATTTCATTCTGGATTCCTTATATACTTATAAAAAAAAATAAGAATGATGTAAAATAAAAATTACTATAAAAAAAAAGTCTTCATTACATTAAAGAAAAAAAAAAAAAAAAAAAAAAAAAAAAAAAGGGCATTACATGAAACTTTAAATGTTTACTCGGAAACATGCGCTCTGGAAAGTTTTCTGTGAAATTTTCCTTTGTCATGAAATCTACATAACTCAGAAACAAATATTTCTAACAGATAATTCAGACTGGAAACAGAAACACAAGAAAGATTCACGATAAGAAAAAAAAACATAATTAATCTGAATTTGGAAAAAAAAAAAAAAAAAAAAACATTCCTCTATCAGTAGAAACGATGAATTAAAATTATCGTCTATGTCATGAAAAATGGTAGAAGAATATCATATTATGTAAAAAAGTAGACTTTAAAAAATAATGATAATTAAAATAAAAATAAAAATGTCCTTCACGGTTAAACATTTTTTTTTCTTTTTTGTTTTATGTGTGTGTGTTTACTATTGATAATTTTGTTTAACATCCTTAATACACTTCGTTTTATAAATTCTAAGAGTGTTAAATAATATGTTTTCTTTCACATTTATTTTATTTCGATATTGATTCTATAAGTGTATTACATGTCATATATCAACGGTTCTTAATATAATAACTGTTGCATTAATCTTAATCAATTGAAACAAAGTACCTAAAGTGAAAATACAATATCAGTAAGAGAATAAACATCCCTTATTATGAGTAAAGAGTACAACAAAAGAAGTAAAAGGAATCGTCATTTTGCTTCAACAATCGGAAACTGACTTTTGACTTGATTGTGTAACGTTTCCTTACTTCTAACAAAAAATGAAAAAATCGCTAGTGACGAAAAAAGCTCAAACAAACAACAAACATCCCTAACAGATAAACAGCTAAAAAAAAAAAAAAAATTCTAAGAAGACGGCCGTAGAAGTAAAAAAAATAAATAAACAGAAATAAATAAATATAAAATAAAAGTAATAAAATTCTCATCCTTTATAGGATGGAAAAGCGGAAATAACCTTTATTGAAAAGTCGATAGCTTCTCCCGGTTTTTTGACCAAATAGTTGATCGAATTACGACCCTCGGTCTACACAAAGCAAGAGGTCCAGGCAAAGGTCCTCTGTGAGAATTGAATTTCCTGCGGGCCAGTTTATTTGAAATGGCGCCGACGACACTAAAAATATCATTTTAGAACTTTTTTTTAATACTAAAATATGCTTATATATGAGATAAATCGCAAAACAAAAATTGATTTATAAACCTGAAATTCTATAGATGTCTTTTTTATTGGATTAAGACTAAAGTACTGATAAATATAATATGACATACATTTTTTAGATTCCACTCTTCTTCTTCATCTTTCTTTTTCTTTTTTTTCTTCGATTCGATCAAGCTTAGTGTTTTAATTATTATTATTATTATACACTTCACTTCTGTTCTTTTGCAGTATTATTATTAGAAGGAGACAATTTGAAAAAAATAAGATTATTGGGGGAGAAATCTCGAATATTTTGTCTCGGAAATATTTGTAAATTAATTTTTAACACATTTTGAATAAAACTAAATTCACTGAATGCGATTTAGTGTATTTAACATCGTATAAGTGAAATCTTCTGTAGAAGAAGGGAATTTTCTATATCATAGACAATTTTGTAATGACATATCCCCAAAAACGGGATTTTGGATTTCAGAATTGTGTCACCTATTTATAAAAACGGCCAACTCCTTAAAATTGAAAAATGTGTTTATTTAGTTTTTTAAGTTATAAGTAAAGGTTTAAATCATTTGGAAACAAGAAACCATACCAAATCAATTCATCCCTGTTCTATTTGCGTTTGAAAATCATGATGTGCTGCCAAAACTGGTCAAATCCTAAAACTGGTGAGTTTCAAAACCGGCGATCTCCAAGTCCACAAGATCGCGATTACTCTATACCCGACTACAGCACACACTTGTTCTGTTATTGTTATCGTGTTTCCTATCACCTGTGATTTCTCTTTCTTGGTGTCACAAAGTTTCTAATAAATTAATTTCTTGTTTCTTCCAACAATGGAGAAGTTTGTAGAAGTATTTTCTAAGCAACATTACGATGTGGAAAAGAAAAAAGCCAATGTTCAACGGTAATATACTATCACTTTATAATAACATAATATTAACTGATAACATAATAGCATCATAGTTAACATATTCTGATAAATTAATAATATGTTATTAATTTAATAACATACCTGTGATGATGATTCGGCAGGTTATAGCGGCATGTTTATGTAAGTTGTTTACAACTGGAATGATTTCCCATTCTATAAAAGAATAGATGGTGATTCTTGAATTTGGAACCATTTTTGAAACCTACTAAATAAATCTTACTTATGACCTCATCCTGAATCACTTTCACCGGGGACCCCGGCATTATCAAAGGCGACATTCTGTGGTAGCGTTCCAAGTTCTAAGTGTACTACTGCCTTAGCCAAGCGTGGCTTAGCAAAAATCACTCAAAAAGAAATCATCAGTGTCCAATTAAGTGAGACAACAAATACGAGAACTGATTACGAGAAACCAACGTATGCTTTCTTTAGAAAAACCATTGAAATTTTGAGTAATTCTAAATCTCGCAATGGTAACGTGCCCTACGCTGACGTAGACCAAAATCTGGCGCCACCTGTTGGTGGATCAGCCAGATGGAGCCAACAACAACGGTCACCATTGATAATCCGGAAGCCTCCGTTGGAAATGACTCAGGATGAGGCCTTAAGTAAGGTTTATTTAGTAGTTTTTTAAATAAGTTATTTTTAAACAAAATTTAATTGACTGAAACATTTTATGTATTTCCAATTCTAAAGATCCAGTACTCAAGTTAAATTTTGCAAAAATTAAATTCTAGTTTGTTGCAAAATCGGCCAACTCCAAAATAAGTTGCAAAATCGGCCAACTCCAAAATAAGTTGCAAAAGCGGCCTAATCCAAAATAAAAACTTAAATCTTCCTTTACGTGACCATGCCACCTTGTTTCAAGTTTTCAAACATACTGCTCTAATGGCTATAAAACTAAAGAGTTTTTGTTTCAATCTTATTTTGGCTATGTGCGACAAAAATCAGTTTTTCCCAAAGATTTTAATTTTTTAAGATGGCTGATTTTGCAACTAGACGGAACAATTTTAAGATTTCATCTGAAACCCAAAACATATGCATATCAATCAAACCTGAAATATAATTTATAATAATTTGCATATATATATATGTTACGTCCATTGACTAAAAATAATAAATAGTTTAACATAAATTTATTTATTTACTTAATGAAATATCAATTATACAATATTTCTGTTTAGTCTTAAACAAATACTCTTCCATGTTTCATCTAATAAGTGAATTAAACTATGTGTATCTGTTGTTTCTTATAAGAAAACTTTCATAGTTACCATCAGCAATTGTATTTATAAAGTATCTCTTACAAGGTTAAGTGAGATTTTATTAAGTCTGACATATAAAAAAGAGATAATTTGTCTAACAAAGCTGATACTTACATGAAAAGGTTTATAGAAAATAAATTGTATAAATATCGATGAAAATAGTAAAAAAAAAAAAAAAAATACATGTTTTCTTAATTATATAGTATTCTAAACTATAGCTAGACTTTGTAGTCCAGAAGAAGCAATGATTGCTTCCGGCTATTTCTTCCAGACGACAAAATAGATTTAAATAGTATCGTCTCTCGAAGAAGCAAAAAAGAAAAAAAAAATATCCGTGAAGTTCTCATGCGTGTCTTTCTTCACCCTGTATAAATTATGGATTGTATAATAATAACAGTAGCAAACAGATTAGCAGTTGTGGCGTCTCTAAATCTCGAGTTATCGATCACGACTTGATGATGGTTGAGGTCTCGAGGGTCGAAACATTTAAAATGAGGCGTCGTATCAACAAGGGTTAGTTTTGTTGAGAAAAGGTCGAATCTCTTGCAACTGAGTGGGGCCGTAGGTTACCAGAAACGCAGTTTAATGGATGAAGAGAAATAGAAGACGTTCGAAGATGATGTAATGAAGAGATAGAAGAAAAAAAAAATAAAAAAATAAAGAAGAAGAAGAAGAACGGAAGTGAAATCAACAATGCCTTATGATTTAGTAAATGATTGATTTGTTTGCTGAGAGATTTGTTGGTGTTTGATTTTAGAAAAATAAAATTTATGCAAAATTTTGAGATCGTACGTTAAAATATGTTTCATTCGCCATAGGATAAAAAAAAAAAAAAAAAAAAAAAAAAAAAAAAAAGTGGAGGGATTAAGAAAATGTTTCAAAAACGTATAATTTAGAATAAAGATTTTTTTTTTTTTTTTTAAGACAAGTACTGAAAAATAATTAAATATATTTAAATATATATACGTAGTAGAAATCTATACTTTATAAGTTACATAATATGGAGAAAAAAGTAAAAAGTTTTAGAAAATAAATAATTAAATCTAGAATTATCAACCACGATATGGTTATGATTAAGGTCTTGAGTGCCTAAAGAAATCTGAATTGAGGCATTGTGTCAACAAGGGTTAGTGTTATTAAGAAAAATGTCGAATCTCTTCCATTTGAATGGGACCGTTGGTTACCACATAGATAGTTTACAATAAAAAGAAAACGTTGACATTCAAAGATGATATAATTAGGAGATGGAAAGAAAAAAAGAACAATAGTAAAAGCAACATCACTTTATGATTCATTAATTGACTGATTGGTTTGCTCAGAGATTTGTAGATTTTTTATCATGGTACCAGAAGAAATTTATGTCAAATTGTGAAATTGTAAGTTAAAAAAATATTTCAGTTTTACAGTTTAACAAAGGGAAGAAGTAGTATTAAGGGCCCTCTTCACTCGCCGGAAGCCGGAAGCCGTAGCTAATGTTATTCTGTGGGAAATTTTCTTTACTTATAACTCATTAAGTAATGCACATTTTTAAATTCTGTTTTCACATATCGAAAATTTCCAACTGTTAAATTAACAGACCTTTTTTAAAAATGTATTTTTTTAATTTTTTATATTTTATTTTGAAGCTGCAAAATACGAATTTTCAATATGTGAAATTTTTCATTTTGAAATTTCAAAATAAAATATTAAAATCTTAAGAAATACGTTTTTAAAAATGGTGCGTCAATTTAACAGTTGGGATTTTTCTGAATGGGAAAACAGAATTTAAAAATATGCATTAGTTAATAAGTTATATGTAAAGGAAATTTCCCATAGAATAACATTGGCTCGGGCTCCCCACAACGGTAAGTGAAGAGGGTCGTTAAGAAACTATTTGAAAAGTATATGATTTAGAATAAAGAAAAAATAATAATCAGAAAAAATAATGAAAAATAGAATAAAATTATTAAAATTATTAATATTGTTTATATAAGTGTATGCGATTGTATGTATAGTAGAATTCCCTAATTGATTGACCTCACAATGTTAAATGAGAAAAAAAAAAAAAAAAAAAAAAAGCTGTGAAAGCATTTGGAAAACAAATAAGTAAATGTAGAGTTCTCAATCATGATTTGATGGTGGTGTCGAAACGTTTAAAGTAAGGTTGCTTATCAGCAAGGGTTGATTTTGTTGAGAAAAGGTCAAATCTCTTGCATTTCAGTGAGAGAGTAGAATACCAGACATTTATTACTTTGTTGAGTGTGCGAAAGAGTAGATTTTCTAAGGTGATATAAGTAAGAGTAGGTGGGAGGGGGGGGGGGGAAACGGAAATGAAATTAAGTGATTTAATAACTGATTAAAATAGACAAAGGCAGAAGTAGAAAAAAATATTTTAAAAACACATTTTTTATTTATTCATTTATTTTATTAAAAATAATTATAATTAGAAGAAGAAAGTAAAAAACATAAATTTTAATAATTTATAAAATTTAATATATAAATTAAATTCTTTATATTTTAGAATCATATAATATTCAAAATTTAAGAAATAATTTAGCAAAATGTTTGATTACTTTTATACTGAATCTATTTAAAGATTAGTAAATAAAGCAAATATTCTTTCAAATACTTGATTAAAACCCCACTTTTAGCTCATTATTGCTTAGTTGTTTCCTATTAATGAAAAATCGATTTATAAAATTTTCAAAGTTTACTAAATATAGAGACATCAAATATAAATTAAATATAAATAGAAGCGTAATGTATAATCCGACAGATATTTTTTTTTTAATTTTTTTTAATTTATTTTATTATTATTATTATTATTATTATTATTATTTTGCCTTTTCAACATTTTATTTTATTATTATTTATTTTTATTCATTTAACATAAAAGTAATTTTAATCGGGTTATATGCTCTCAGTAATTTCACACCATTTTTTTTTTCTTCAATTCTGTGGTATCAAGCTTGCATTAACTTTGAAAAAATTAAACTTAGGGATTCGATAAATCTTAAATTCTGACTAATACCATATATATACATATCTTCTTTTTTTATATACGTTTTCTAGAAAATAAAATTTTCAATCGGTCTTTTCTGAAAATTCTATGGAAAAGGATGGAAGAACTTGTGCTTGCACCGAGATGTTTATAAATTTTTAAGTACCATCGCATTAAGAATTTCTTTTATGTGTTTTCTAACGTTTTATTTTCAATAGAAATCTGAGAAATAAGTCAATTTCAATAACTCAAATCGCTACATAACCAATGACATTTCAAATACATTATCTTCTATTTGATATCAAAGATTTAAATAGTTGAATATATTTCTTCTTCAATCCCTTTATATAAATATACAAGATAACTCCAAAAGACACAAAAAGGCTATTTTTCTCAACAACATTTTATCCAAAGTTTGCCTCCTTTTTCAAAGTCAAAACTCTTGCATGAATGTGGCACTCTGAATTCAAACCCCACTTACACCTCCAAAATCGGAAGATTTCCTTGGATAAGACGGCCCCAAAAATCGGAGTCGGTATTAACCTGTCAAAACTAGAGGGCTCGCGCTCCTCTAAACATCTTCGAGCTCTTTTACGGACGAAAAAATTGATCGTATAGAGTTTTTTTTTTTTTTTCTCAGTGCGGGTCGAACTTTTTTCCCCTCCTTTCTAACTTTATGTTTTTTTTTTTTTTTTTTTTTTTTTTTTTTTTTTTCCAGGATATATTTTTTTTTTTTCCCGGAGATTATTGACTTTCGGATACTGAAGTTGATCATTGAACGTACGTACTTGTTTTTTTTTTTTTTGTTTGTTTTTTTGTCGTCCATGTCAATTTATTTTAACCACGATGAGTTTTTTTTTTTTTTTTTCTTTTTTCTCATCTCTTTTTACTTTTTTAAAGAGTAAAGTTATTTTGGTGTACTTGTTGTTTATTTGTTATGCAAATATCTTTAAAAAAGCAAGTCTTAATTTTGCATTTCTGATGACAAGAATATCCCAAGGCATTTTTCGTTTTGGTATCTCTAGTTTTTGTTGTAAATTGTAAAAGATACAATTTTTAAATGCTATATCTTTTGTGTGTGTGTATACTTATATATATATATATATATATATATATATATATATATATATATACTTATAAACTGTGATGCTTTTTATGATTTTAAGCTCCTTCCATATATTTTTTTATTATTATTATTATTTCTTTCTTTGAAAAAAAAAAAAAAAAAAAAGTGAACGAAACAACATCTCTCCCAAATATAAGCTCCTTAGATAAAGAATTTCTTGATCGACAGGATTAAGAAAACTCCGAGCAAGACTTTTGAACGTCAAAAAAATATATTTGAATAGAGACGAAAGAACATAAAATAAAATAAATTGCGTTGTAATTTAAATTTTTTTTTCGTAAGTTATTAATGCTGTGTGTCTTTAATACATCACGTTTTTTTGTATGCATATTAAATAAAAATATTGAATATATGTATATACATATAATTAAATATTAAGAATTTTTGTAACATGACCATACCATTCCTTATATATATATATATATATATATATATATATATATATATATATATATATAAAATTTAGTTTTAAATATGAGGGAGAAACAACTCATGTTAAATACGTGTATATTTACGTAATTTATTTCTATGACTATTTGTTAGAAATCCTGACAAGGAAACATTCAGAAGGTTCTATTTTAACCACTGAAGAAACCTAATATAGTTCAATTTATAAATATTATATGGAAATATGAGTTTTTACATGAAACCTACGTCAGTGGCGCCGTCAAAGCTGCCTAATTCCCATAAACAATAAGCCTCACCTTTTACTTTCCTTTAAAATGTAACGTTGTTTAACAGAAGGATTTCCTACATTCGTGGTTAAGTCATTTAAATTATTCTCAGCAATCGATGCGGTAAATGCAACTGTCGTATACAGACGTGACAACATTTCTAATTAGGTACGAAGTATTGCTAGTACCCGTCTTTGTTTCACACAAAATTGCTTTGTTGAGTAATTTTATCTAACAAGGAAACATCCAAAAGGTGTCGTCTTTAAAAAATATTGAAAAAAAAAAACAAATATGTGATTCTACTCTTCATAAAACACCAGAAAGGAAAAAAATATATATATCGGCTTAAATGAATCATGTCGACCACAAAAAATTATCAAAAGTAAGCATATTTGGCGATTTCACACTGTTAGGCGATTGATTTTGAGTTTTTGGGGGAGAAACAAAACACAGTTCTGTTTGTACACGGCAATCTCGATGCTAGCAAACTTATCGCCTAACAGCGCTAAATCGCCAAAAATGCGATAATTTTGATAAATTTTTGTGGTCGCTATGATTCATTTTAGCCGAATTTTTTTCCCTTTCTGGTGTTTTATGAAGAGTAGAATCACATATATTTTTACTTTCTCTTACCCATAAGGTAGACAAAGTATTGTTTTTGGGTCAAATTTTCGAACGCGAGATTTTGTTATATTTACACGTTTTGAGGTCCCCTGAATACGAAAATCATGTTTTTAGCAAATGATCTGTGTGTATGTCTGTGTGTCTGTGTGTCTGTCTGTTATCAGCATATCTCAAAAACAAATTATGGCAGAAAGTTCAAACTTGGTATTTAAAATGTGTATAATATAGGGATGCTACAGTAAGCGTTTCGTTACGATCGAGCTAATGGTTTGTGTACAGGGACAATCAAGAGAATTCTAATACATTACGTCTATGGGGGAAATTGCAGGAAAATAGAGTTTAACGTCTATAGACTGTACTAAACCAAATGAAACGAATATATATATTTTGCAATAGAGATAGTTAACTGGGAAAAATTTTTTGTGTATGTAGGAGCCTCGCCTCCCCCCACTGGGGGGAAGTCCCCCCTCGAGGGGAG
This sequence comes from Salticus scenicus, assembly GCA_963930645.1. Lineage (NCBI taxonomy): Eukaryota > Metazoa > Arthropoda > Arachnida > Araneae > Salticidae > Salticus > Salticus scenicus. The sequence goes on from OZ005652.1 coordinate 102,546,815, forward strand.
TAAATTTTCATGATGGGTATCTTTCAAAAGAGCTCGCCAATACCTTTAAAACGAATGGTTGAACCATCGATCTGCGATAATTTAAAACAAATTTATCGATTTTTTTTTACTTTTAATGAAAAAAAAAAAAACTTAGAAAAAAAATCGTACTTTTTTTTTTTTTTTTTTTTTTTTTTTTTGAGAATAAAATGGACTTTTTTTTTATATTTGGTGTTATACTACTTCTTTAATATGGAAATCGTCTGCATTATCATGAAAGATAATTTTTTTAAATAATAATTTTAATAAATTATTTTTTAAAAACAGACTTATTTTTTAATAACCGAATTAAATTCTATATAAATGTAGGTGCATTAATGAAACGGGGGGTTGAGGGGGGCCGTAGCCCCCCTCACACAGAACTAATTATCATATAGAACTCTTCAGAAGCCTAATATGAATTGTTTAACATAGGTTTACATAACAGTACTCGTTTTCTTACCCATTAATCTGCAAACGCTATTTATTGTATTAAATTTCAGGGTAAGAGAAAGTCGTGTGAGGGACACACCGGATTATTTTCAATATATTTGAAGACGACACCTTTTGAATGTTTCATTGTGAGTTTTATTTTTAATTGACACTGCTCAAAAACTGGTCTGTAACTGGGTGAAATGCGACGCTTTAGTAGTTTATACATCTAGAATTTGAAACAAAAATAAAAGTGCAAAATACAAAGTCATGACTACCCTAAAATATTTCAATAAACCGATAAATCTAATAATAAAGAAAGAATTTTAATGTTTTATTCAACAAATTCAGTTCTTGGTGTAGATTATAAAGAAAAAGTAATTCGAAAATCTTAAGAACAAGAATCCAGTGCTTAATTTTAAAGTTACCCGATTTCTGCCAGGTCAAGGAAAGTTTAATGTGTATCTTGAACGATTTAAGTTGAAGTCTTTAAACTTTTGTTATTGTGATCTCGATGCTGAAAAAAGTCTTTTGCATTTCAATCTTTAGTGCTTTCTGCTTAATCATACAATAATTTCCTTAAAATGCAAATTAAAAGATATTGGAACTACTTGGCCCCTTACGTGTTAAGAATTTCTTACCTTGCCATCGGTTCAATTTGCTTTCAATGATTCTTTTGACTCTTATTTTAAAGATTGTTTATAATTCATAATGTTTGTTGCTTTCTTAACTTTTTTTTTTCTTAAAGTTCAGTTGAACGTAAAGCGTCCACAGGAATGTACAACACAATCTATAATTTTTCTCTTTAATTTAATGTTCCCCATTAATATACATAATGTAAAAGAGAGCCCTTACTTGCAAAGAAGGACAGATGCATTCTATTCGTGGACGTAAATCAGTTTCACAAGCAACATGCGTTGTATTAACGTAAAGTGGATTGTAAACACAACGTATACGCGAAATGTGCATTTGAATTTTCCTGTTACATTCATAGTTCATTCCCGTTATATTCACTATTAACTCTAAAATCGACTATGCAATCGAGAATTTACATTTTCAAATTTTAACTGCGTTTTTCGCAAATTTTCAGCCGCAGAACTATATTTCATTCTAGCAGCGACGATCAGAATTACTTTTTTTTTTTTTTTTTTTTTTTTTTTTTCAACGAAATTTTTTTACCATGTTGTCATTTACCATTTCTTCTACAAATTTTCGGTGCATTTCGGCTCATAGATTGAGCTGCAGATGACTCTGAGTATTATCTGATAAAGAAAGAGCAATTACCTGCACTGAGAAAAAAATTCTGTAACTGACATCTAGAATCTAAGTTGTGGCTCTAGAAAAAATAGTTCCACGTCATCCTTATAAATTCTAGTCCCCTTGGAAATCTTGTTCTAGAATCCCCTATTAGAAATCTAGAGCGTTTGCCTATATTCTCGAGGGCAAAGTTATTTAAAAATCTCTGCAAATAAATGAGACTACAAGAGGCGGGTTTCATCAACTATAATCTTGGTTTATTACCAAATTCTAGAAAATCAAGCGAGAATTTCTTGCAATACAAAAGATTCAGAATATTTAGAGTATTCAGAATGTTGTTTCACCATCTAGAAATTCTCGATAATTTCATCTATTCAGTTTATTGGCGTGCCTTACGCGTATAGCTCGGAAATCTATATTTCTAGTTAAGGGATTTAGAAAAGGATCACTTATTCATTCTAGAGGAAGGCGGTATATTTTTTTTTCTCATTGTGTATATATATATATATACAAATGTGAGTTAATATTTTTTTTCACAGATGGTTATGACTTCCAAACACCCCTCCCCACAAATCTAAATGACCATTGATCAATTTCGTTACATCCCGTTTTATTCTAAACGCAAAACATTTTTTTTAAAGAAAAAATCGAATCAACCTACTAACTTTAAACTATACTTTATTCCTTTTGTTATTTGCACAACCATCATCATTTTATAGCATACGAAATTTGATATTTCTATGTACATATATATATATATATATATATATATATATATTACTTTATTTTAAATAAATACTTTCATTACAAAAGTAATTCATGCACACAAAATCTATTAAAGAATAAATGGATCTGTTTTATGTAAAATTTTAATTCTACTACAGTATTTCCTTATCACTTTTTTTTTTTTTTTTTTACAAAAAAATTCTTTCTTATAAAACAATTCGCCGTTTCTTTTGATTCATTGGAGATTTCTAAGCTTATCTTTAACTAGCAGGGAATTTTACAGCTGTAAATGATTTATTTATAATCCCATTTAAAACTGAAAACCAATAAATTTTCTTTCTTTATACATGTGCAACTGTTTAAAAATTGTATTTCATAAACGTCGTTGTGGACATTGAATAAGGTTGGTATAAAAATTTAAATTCGTTTATATTTTGTGTAATTTTACGTTCATGAAATCTTTTGAGTGAAACACAAAGAAGTATAAGAAATACAGTCATAAAATTGGTTTTTAGCATTCTTTCTCTATGTACAAGAATAATTAGATGAAATGCCCTTTAATTTCTAAACGAGCAATTTGATAATAAATCAATTAATTAATTTATTCATCAAATAATTTTTTACTCAGCAATCAATAAATTAATCATCAGTCAATAGATTAATCATTATTCAACTTATAAATTCATTCTGGGCTGCGGTAACCTGGTTGGTAGAACACCGTGCTCGGAAATGGAAGATTGCGAATTCGATACACGAGTCAGCTGAAGATGTCATATATGTTTATGGTGATGATGCACGTAAAACCCGTTGTGGCTGTAATGTCTTCCACGTTCCGAAATTAATACCTCTGTGGGTTATCGAAGCGGGAGAGCGCTCCCCTGTGTAAAAGATCATAATCATGATGGCATGTCTCCGGTCCACATCTAGTGGTGAATTCCAGACCGACGCCAAATGTCCATTGTTTAGGTATAGTGCGACGTTATATCGACTTAACTCAACTCAATGAATTTATCTTTATATCCATTTAAGAATATATTTTGTTCTTTCCATAAATAAAAAAGTCAGTGTGTCCATCCATATACACATACATACGTTTTATGTTTGTTGCTAAAATTACATAGTAAATATAAAAAAAGAAGTAATTGAAAAAAAAAAAAAAAAAAAAAAATGCAATGTTGTTTATTTCACAATATATTTTTCAGTTGAATAATTAAAAAACCTGAACTTATATATATATATATATAATTAGTTTAAAATGCCTTTATAAAAAAAAAGCATTTTACCATTTCATATTAAGGCCACACTTCAACAAATTTAATAAATTTCAATTATAGTCAGCAAAAATATTCCTTCCCCTTCTAAAATTCCGATGCTACCAAATGATAATTACTTTCACTCTTTCAATTATAAGTTTAATTCCTTCTTTTTTAATTTTTTTTCCTTTTCATCTCTCTCTCTCTCTTTTTTTTTTTTTTTTTTTTTTTTTTTTTACAAATCTTTAACCTGGCTAATATATTTTCCAGCGTTGTTTTTACAGCTTCGGCAAAATTCGGAAACAGCTTTATTATCATCGGCCCTGGTCATTAATCTTCGCCTACCTTCGGCTTTTCAAGATGGCTGAAGACGTCTGGAGGCATTAATATTGTTTTCTCTTTGGTCTGTTTTCGATCTCCTGATTTCATCTTTAGCCGTCGCATCAAACTTTGAGAATTTTATAGTAAATGGGAAAAACTTGTTTCGCAGATTTCCCATTAAGTTTGCGATGTGTTTAACAAAACATTTTTGTTTTTTAATGCATTGTTTTTTTTTTTTTTTTTTAGGCTTGTTTGTTTGTTTTCTTTTCATATGAATACAAATCACTGTTTTCCATTTAATAAATAAATAATTGGTATTTTTTTCTACTCTTAAAAAGTATTGAAATTAAAGATCAAAGCTTTTTCTTATCCCGTTGTTTTAGATAATCATCAAGTAATAATAAATCAAGGCTTAATTTATTTCCTTAAATCATGAAATATATAAATTGAATGAATAAATAAACAAAACATTAGAGAAATAACGATTTTAATTCTAGTGATTAATGATGCCCAAATGCGAATATTTAATTTTATTTCTTTGAGTTTTAAATAAAAAAACAATAAACGGAAAATAAATAAATTAGAAAAAAAAATGAATTAATTTATTTTAATCGAGATTTTTTTTTTTTTCTTTTACGAAATTTCTGGAATCATTTGTTTTTATTTGATCGATTTCGCTTTACGTTTCTTTTTAGTTATGTTGTTTATTTAACTTTTATTTTCAATTTTTCTAGATTATACCTTTGTATCTGTGTTAACTTGTATTTAAAAATGATGTATATATTTGAAAATGTAACGTAATATATTTATATAGATATATAGATACATGTTTTAAATTTTCTTTTTCTTTTACAATGATAATGAAAACAATAGCTAAAAATTTACTTGAATTTATAAATTCCAGAGTTGCCTAAATATTGCAAACAATCCAAATCAAAGATAAATTGGTATAGTCATCACGAAAATTTCAACTCTAAATATTTTAGAAAAGTTAATCTATATAATATTTCTCTAACGTGGAAGTTTCAATTATTTTTAGTCGAAACGATACGAAACGCGAGGATAAAAAAATAATATTTATACACGAACAATATTTAAGCACACGGACTTAGCTCAATGGACTAATAAGAAAAAATGACGACATTTTTCTGATGAGATTATTTTACGAAAAAGAAAAATGTATTCTTAAGAGTTATTTCTTTAGAATCTTTGCAAGCGTCATTTTAAACCTAGCAATATTTTAAAGATATATACAGAATATGAACTTTTGTGTCATAAATTGACTAAAAATCACAATCATAAAAAACATAATCAAAATAGTAATTATTTTATTTTATTTTATTTATTTATTTAATATATATATGTATGTTTACCAACATTAATAAAAAGTCATCGCTAACAGGACGACAAAAATTTAAAAGGCGTCGTGAGAGTCCTATATTAAAATTGTACTGCCTGTGGAAGTATGAAAATTAAGTAGTGAACCATGAATTTTATTTGGAAACCTTCCTTTGAATGATTTTGGTTTCACTATTGTACAATATTAATTTGGTTTTAATAATAATTTGGCTTCTGGTAAATTAAAATTTTAATTAGGTGGTGAAATTGGTATAACATTTATGACTTTCAAATTTTAAAGGTAAATAAGAAAAGAAATAAAATGCGAATATTTCGCACGGGTTTGCTAGTATAAAATAATGCTAATTAATTATAATGGAGTGTAGAAACAAAATCAATAATACAATGGTCACTTAGTAGTATAAGAACATGAATCGACAAGGACTTATTCAACAAAACAGTATTAAATGTACTTTTTTTTATATAGGAATTTCTGCTAGTGCTCGGATACTTTTGCTGCCGACTGTACCATAGAGATCGTGATACGGTTTTATCGCGATGCTTGCTTTTCGGCTTGTAGAAAAATGGTTTAAAGCTGATAAACTAAGCAATTATAAACTAACTTCATTAATTAAAGAAAACCGCAAAATTTGTTTCGGGTTTTTATAATTAGGCATGACACTTTACCGAGCGTAGAAATTAGGCATGATAGACATTTCTACTTTCATATTAAATTCGTGTCTATTTTTCTCACCTCATAAAGGGTCGAAATTATTATTATCATTTTTTTTCTTTTTTTACCCTAAATGGTTGTTGCATATTTCAGATATTCAAGTTGTTCGTGGATAATGTTTTACGATATCTTGATCGATTTAACATCGTCTTCAACTAAGCAAAGTGTACAAAAATTATATTAGGATAGTTTTTCTCAATACCTAACTTATGTATACAACTTATGTATGGAATTTTATGCCATAAAACCCGAAACGTTGCAAATTAGTCAAAAACTCAGCATAGATACACCATTTATTATATTGTATATGCTTAAATCATATCAGCATAAATTTACGTCAAGTTCTAATTACGGTCATAACGATTACAATTACTGTGAAGTTCCAAAAGCGGCGCATGTGACAGTAGGCTTCCACCAGCAGTTGCTTCCACTAGCAGAGCTAGAGGCAGTCTACTGTCACCAGCAGTTGCCTCCACTAGCACAGAAAAGTCATTGCCTTCACTATCATTGCACATCGAATGCAATAAATGATAGCACGGAGATTGCAATGGTGATCCTTTGCACTAAATTAAATGTTCTGCAAGCTAACATTCAAACTTGTACCCTCATTATTTTTAGCAAAGTAAATTAAAAAATAAAATAAAATAAAATAGTTTCAGCTCACAATTTTTTTTTCTTTCTCCATAGTTTTTCTTAATTCGCAGCTAATTTTCCAATGTTTATCTTATTTTTGTTATTTATTGTGTTATACCTGGTGACATCTTCCCCGTATATATGGGAGACGACGCTACAACTACACCAGTTTATTTAGCCTTAAATTTGTTAATTGTGTTCAGACTGGTAAAGGAATTAATAAGCATTTATAATTAATTAAACATTGAAGAGTATGGTGTATTTTTTTCATTATCATATCATTTCAATTTTTGGCTGTACTAAGTACATTAGTACTAAGTATTGCTACACTAAGAATCCTTATATATAACGTCTTCTTCCGATTTACGGTATATATAAATCTTTCTTAAACTTAAAAGTCATGTTTTTACTTACTTATTTAAGGAAATTCTTACATATAACATACTGTCCGAAAACATCAGATTTAATTTAATCCAACATGTATTCCTAATTATTTTCACTAAGAATTTGCTTAAGATTCAGAAATATTATTAATTTAATCCAATAATTATCTTCTTTCAACAAATCCTTTTTGAAATACTGCTATGAAAATAACCGACAGAAATTTTCCTCCAAAGGAAGTGTTTATGTGAGAAAATGGATTTACAGGCATAACAGATATTACGCGTATAAAGGTATAATTGATTTTTAGAAAACTAAAGTGTAATATATTATGAGAAGACTTGGATAAAAATAATTTAAGAAAATAGGTTTTTTAGATATACATTTCAGATAATTGTCTTTCAGTAAATGTTTTGTTCTGATTTAGAAATCGTTATAAAATTTTATATTAGAATTATTTGACCAAAATTCTGTCTTATATGAATTGTTCAATTCAATTATTTTGGCATTTTAATGATTGATCTTTTTTTTTTTTTTAATCCTGTAAAAGTAACTGTTAATAAATATTTATTTTACTGTAGCATACTGAGTGCAACCAAGCCCGTTATTTATCTTTTCTCAACAAATCCTTTTTGAAATATCTCTGTTAAAGTAACCGACAGAAGTTTTCTCCCCAAATGAAGTGTTTATGTGAGAAAACGGATTTACAGGCATAACAGATATTACGCGTATAAAGGCATAACTGATTTTCAGAAAACAAAATCATAATATCTTATTAGAAGACTTGATAAAAATTGGTAATAACTCAGGAAAATAGGCTTTTTAGATATATATTTCAGATAATTTTAGATAATTGCATTGAAATAAATGTTTTTTTCTTATTTATAAATATTTATAACATTTTAGAATAGAATTATTTGACCAAAATTCTGTCTTATATGAATTGTTCAATTCAATTATTTTGAACATTTTAATGATTGATCTTTTTTTTCTTTTTTATCCTATAAAAGTAACCGTTAATAAATAATTATTTTACTGTATCATACTGAGCGCAACCAAGCCCGTTAATTGTATTTTCTCAACAAATCCTTTTTGAAATATCTCTGTCAAAATAACCGACAGAAATTTTCTCCCCAAATGAAGTGTTTATGCGAGAAAACGTATTTACAGGCATAACAGATATTACGCGTATAAAGGTACAATAGATTTTCATAAAACAAAGGTATAATACCTTATTAGAAGTCTTGATAAAAATTGATAATCATTTAGAAAAATAGGCTTTTTAGGTATATATTTCAGATAATTTTAGATAATTGCATTGCATTAAATGTTTTTTCTTATTTATAAATCATTATAAAATTTTAGAATAGAATTATTTGACCAAACTTCTGTCTTATATGAATTGTTCAATTCAACCATTTTAAACATTTTAATAGTTAATCATTATTTTCTTTAATCCTTTAAAAGTAACCATTAATAAATAATTATTTTACTGTAGCACATTGAGCGTAACCAAGCCCGTTAATTACCTTCTCTCTACAAATCCTTTTTGAAATATCGCTATGAAAATAACCGACAGAAATTTTTTCCCCAAAGGAAATGTTTATGTGAGAAAACGTATTTGCAGACATAATAGATATTACGCGTATAAAGGTATAATAGATTTTCAGGAAATAAAAGCACAATATCTTATAAGAAGGTCTAATAAAATAAAAAAGCTGATATCGTAGAATAATAGGTATTGAAAAAATATATTTTAGATAATTTAATTATATTACAATAAAAATGTTCTACCAAAAATAAATATTTTCTGTAAAATATTGAAAATAAATAAGTTTAGTTTGAATTTAATTTGACGAAATTTTGTTACGTATAAACTGTTCAATTAAATTGCTGCTGTTAACTTAAACGCTTGAGTAATTAATTTTTACTTTTTTCTAAATTCAATATAAAAAAGTATTTGTTTAATAAAAAAAGATCCACTATCAGTTTTTGACATTTTCATGCGTTTCAAGAGGTCTTGAACACGTATTGACCGTTTTTGAGATGATGCCAATCTGTCTGTTTATGTGTTTGTGTGTGTGTGATAAAATTTTGCAAGAGACTTAGATGAAGAATAAAAAAAGTATACTTTTTGTTAAAAAATATATATTTAGTTTCACTTTTACCTAAATTAATATCTATGAATTTCTGACGCTTATTAACTAATAGATCGCAGTAAAACTCTTGAAATTTTTCTGACTTCGGTTTAGGCTATATCTCAGTTATTTAATGTATGAATAAACAATACTTAATATGTAAGAATGTCATTATGAAAAACTCAGCTATTCAATTCAGATACATACCGGCCAAGGAATGGCGCTTTTATGCTGTAATTTTTTCCGAATAAAATAAGGCTATATCTCAACTTCGATGTCGTATAAATGCACCAAGCTTGATATAAGAAATGGTATTTATCAAAACTGGTGCTGGCTTAATATGTATATATATCAGCCGACAGGTAACGCTGCGATTACTTACTTTTGCGATTTTCCATGTGGAATTATTAAAATTGATCCAAGCTATATATGTATTTTGCGATTTTTTTCCCCTTGTGATAAGCCATGTTAATTAATTTTATGTTCATATCAATCAATAAGGCTATATCTCAACTTCGATGTCGTATAAATGCACCAAGCATGATATAAGAAATGGCAATTATTAATACTAAAGCTGACTTAATATATATGTATATCAGCCGACAGGTAGTGCTGAAATTACTTACTTTTGCGATTTTGTATATGGAATTATTTAAATTGCTCCAAACTATATATGTATTTTGCGATTTTTTTTTTTTTTTTTTTTTTTTTGATAAGCCATGTTAATTAATTTTATGTTCATATAAATCAATAGGTGGCGCTGTTGTATAGAATATTATACAAGAAATTTTTAACTGCCACAACATGCTAGATTTTCATTTTTCTTTTCTTTTTTTTTCTTTAATCCTCGAAAATAAATTGCTAATGAGTAATTGTTTTTCCGCAGTTTTGTTGTTCAGCTCAAACATTAAACATTGTTTAAAAAATATATATCATAGATTAAATGTGAAATATAATAAATAACATAATATGAAAAACAACGAATATTATTTTTTATGATATATATAAATAAAACATGTATTTAAAAAAAAATACTTTTAGTAACTTATAATTTCATAAGAATTTATGAGTGATTTCAGCCATACTTAGAGAAATAAAACACCATACTAGTTTTTTACCAATAAGGATAGTAGAATGTTTAGAGCAAAAATTATTATTATTATTATTATTATTTTTTTTTTTTTTTTTTTTGAAAAACGAAAAAGAAAATTTTGATGAAAAATATCTTATTTTAAATATGAAATATAACATAATATATATATATATATATATATATATATATATATATATAAACACACGTTAGTTTCATAATATATATAAATAATTTCTGAGTTTATAATTTAATAGGAATTTATAAGTGATTTTAGCAATATAACCAAAGCACCTTTTTTTTATGTATAACCACTTACTTATTCGACAATAAAAAAATATTGTTTCATTAATGAGAATTGAAATTAAATTTTCCACTGATAAACAAACTACTCTCATGCTATCATATTGTTTTTTATTAAACTTCCACCAGAAACGCATTGCTAATACAACAAATTACAACCAGGAAATTTTCTAATCAATGTCAGTTAAGCAAATTTCCCTTTTTCTGCTTTCTTAACAAGGTACAGTTTATTAACAAGTAATTATTCTCGGCTCTTGGACATAATAATACAATATCCTTCAGCTTCTTGTCTGACAGTTTCTGGCATGAAAAGAACGAACAGATTTTTTCTTTCTTTTTTTTTTTTTTTTTTTAATTTATATATTTTTTGTTCATTTTTTATCCATTTATTTATTCTTGAAAGACAGCTAAAAGTGTAGAAAAAAAAAAAAAAAAAAAAAAAAAGAAAAGAAAAGAAAGAAAGAAAGAACTCGGGAAAAACACTGTTGTTGTCAGCTTGAGGCAATCATTTGTGGTTAGAAAAAAAATACATAACATATTTTACGAAGTTTACTGAGATGAGTTTGTGTATTCAATACATTGTATTGTTTTAGATTGAAAGCTTCAGTTTATTGAATAGTATAATTTATTGTTAGAGTTCCTAAGAACTATGTAAATACACGAATAATTATAGAACATATATTAAAAGTATTATTAGAACAATCTTTTTTTAAAAAAATGCTAATCAGTTTTTTTTCTAATTATTAACTTCTTATTTTTTTTATGGAAGAAAATATAAAAACTTGTCATTTAGATAAATTTCTTTGAACTTTTTTAGTATAAGCTTTTAGTTAAATATAACATTGACAGAATCGGTGTTTTCTTTTTTCTTCTATCTTTATCTTTTCTTCCTATTTTTTAATATAAAAAAGTTTTTCTGGTTATTTCTGAAAAATATTTTTGCAGCGTAAAGAGGTAATGAATTTATATAAAAGATTAATTTTGAAAGATGAATGAATTATATATTGATATTTATTATACTTCACAGTATTTAATTTTTTTAATGCCTTTTAATCCATTCTATTCAATTATTTTTAACTACTTCTGTTATCATTTACAAAATTTAAAGTTATCACAAATCATATTATTCTTTTACAAATGTGCACATACGTGTGTGTGTGTGCCTGTACTTTAAAAAAATAATTGCCTGCATCTCATGGATAACATTTTATACCATTTTCAAATACAAGTAATATTTAATTTCTAAAAATTCCTGTGCTTTTTAAGAATTCCTTTTAGTGGAGCCGTTCTTTATTCTTGAATGGGTTAATTTGGATTGTTGCCAGCATTTATTTACGCAGTACATCAACAACACAAAGATTTATTATTTTTTTAATACAGAAAATGAGAGGCTTAATTTTTTCCTTACTTGTCCTAATATATATACATATATATTATTTTTTTATTTTTCATAGTTTTTTCTGTTTTACACATTTTTTTTTTTTTTAATAATTTCACTTATATATATATAAGCAAATGAATAATGCATTTACACATAAAGAAAATCAACTAGTGAAATGGAAATTCCATTAACATCAAAAAATAATTTACTGTTATTGTTACTTTTCTTTCTTTCTTTCTTTTTTTTTTTTTTACTTAACATTGCAATTATTGCAAATTGTTACATTATTTTGGCTTTTTTTTTTTTTTTTTTTTTTTTAATTGTTGGTAATTTTATGGCCATGAATTTGATTTTAATAATGAAAAAGAATTATTTTAACATTTAAAAACAGAAAATTATATTTTATATTAAATAATAATAATAACTTATTAATAAAATATATTAAATGCAATTTAGAATTTCAGTGGAAAATCCCCTCTGTACATGAGTTTCATTTTGTTCTCATTTCTTTGACATATCCTTCTCCTTAAAATTGTCAAAATGAAAGAAATGAAAATAAAAATAAATAAATAGATAATAATAACAAGGGAATAATGCTGTTTTACAGTTTTAAAGAATCTATAAGACAGTTATTAATTTTCATCAATTTATAATTTCAGTTAAAAATTCTTAAGTGAGTTAACTGATAGGTTGGTTTGTTGTAGGGTTTATAGCCCCGATTGACTACGCTAGGATCCGAGGCCTATGTGTGGACTGACTTCCGTGGGGGGGGGGGTCTTTCTAAGGGGTCCTAGCCCGTATTTACGCGAGTTTCGGAGAAAAGCGCGGTAAACCCCACAAGGCTAGGTCGATGAGCGTGACCTGGGATCTAACCCGGCACTTCCCACCTCCCAGCTTTGAGCACAGATCCGCTCGACCGCTGGTGGTCTAAATGAGTAAACTATTATCATAAAACATTAAATAATAATCATAATAATAATAATAATAATAGTAATAATAAAACTTTGGTAGTATTTATTTATATAATGTTGACATGTCAATTATGAATGTATAAACACAACTTCCTCTCCCTCTATTTTTTTTTTTTTTTTTTTTTACCACTCAGTTGACCCTTGTTGTTACATTCTCTTTAATCACTGGATAGTGAATCAAAAAACAGCGGAAACATCAATAAATAAAAGTTTGGAATGGCGGATGCCGATCACGGAATGTCCTGAATACGTGAATAAAGCCTTGTTGAGCCAGAAAAAATGAGCTTTCTCCCTCTCATCAGGTAGACCACGGTAGATAAATCATCGTCAGCTCAACAGAAAAGTGTCACTCCAAAGTCTTAGGCCAAGATGATAGCTTTTTTAGATTGTGACAGGGAAATCTCCTTTGGGTGAGTTATGATATTATGACAGTTACGTCAGTTTTGAGCTGTGACGCTCATTGACATTGTTGTTGTATTTTAATCTGGTAATATGCGATACGCTAATCTTTAATATTCACATAAAGACATATACATACTTACGATACTGTAATTATGTTTGAAAGTTAATATGTACATTATAAAAAAATGTTTATTTTTTAATTAAGAATACAAATTATCATTACTTCAAAAATTGATTATATTAATGTCAATTTATTTTTCATGTAGTATTTACATCACGCGGTGACAGCTTTTTTTTTAGATTATGATAGGGAAATCTCCCTTGGATGAGTTATGATATTGACAGTTATGTCATTTTTGAGCTAGGTTGGTTATTAACATTGTTTTACTCTACTAATATATGATAGGCTGATTCTTAATATTTACATGAGAATACATATATTCATTATAATATAACTAAGTTTGAACGTTAAATCAAGTTCAATTTATAGAATGGTATCTCTATTTATTTATTTTATTTTATTTTATTTTATTTTATTAATATTACTTTTTTTTATGCTAGTACGAGGATTTGACATCCAAATTTTAGAGTGATTAGAAACCAAGATATTACTTGTTCATTTTGGAAAGATAGTTTATTTTTTTAATTTATGAATATAAATTATCATTGCTTCAATATTTGATTATATTAATGTGAATTTATTTTTTTCATGCATTCACGTCACAAGATGATAGTATATATATATATATATATATATATATATATATATATATATATATTTATTAACTGTCTCACTTATTAACCCTGTTGTTTTATCCTATAAATATATGATTGGCTGATCTTTAATATTTACAAAAAGGCATACTATACTTACTATAATTTAAGAAAATTTGAACGTTAAATTAAGTTTAATTTATTGAATAATTTCTTTATTTTTTGCTTATTTCAATACGAGGTTTTGACGTCCAAATTTTAAAAGTTGTAAAAGGGGGGGGGGGAGGTGTTAATTGGTACATTATGAATAAATTGTTTATTTTCTAATTAAGAATATTAATTGTCAATGATACAAAATTTGATTATTTAAATGTTAGTTTATTCTTTTTTCATGTCATTAAATTTCATTAACATTTGTATGTGTAAGATTATTATTCTTATTCTTATTATTATTTTAATCTAAATATTCATTAATATCGTTATTTTTTTAAAGTAACAAGCAAATTCATTCTATTTTTCCAATTGCTATTTTAAAAAATATTACATTTAAAAAAAATTTTAAACATGAGTTTTTTAATCTCTGAATCTAACTTTGAAATTTATATTTATTTAGACTAATAATTTCAATATTTCCATAAAGTAAATTATGTAATTTATTTTCGCAGTTTGAATGTATTAATATACATTTTTTCCCAGTAAGGCTTGTACTTACATATAAACCAAAAACAAGCATGCAAGCTGTAAATAAAGTATCATATTTTTTTTTTATTATTATTAAAGAATGGATGAGAGGTGTACTTTACGTGGTTGGCGCTTCATAGAAAATATATTTCCACTAGAAATATATGTTTTCACTGGAAAATAAATATTATGTAAAATAAAAGAGAATTCACAGATTTAGCTTTCAACAACTTCCTTTTAAAGGAAAGATTGTACATAAATATATATATAACAGATAATGTTAATATATATATATATATATATATATATATAACCTCTTTTGCGGAAATTACTCTGCTCTAATATTATATTTCATTCACTTACTATTAAAAAAAATGCATTTTTTCGAAAGTAGTAATTTTTCATAAAATATATTTTTTCAAAGTTAAATACTTACTACAAAATAGCAATAATTGAAGTCGAACATCAAATTAACTTTTTGTGCTGTTTCAAATAACTGATAAGGAGAAAATACAATGAACAAACGTGAGAATTTAATAAAATTATTCAATGTAAATGCATTGATATAAAACTTTTAAAAAAATCTCTGTTCTTATAATATATATACATATTAAATAAATAAGAATGTTAAATGCAGCAGAACTATATATATATATATATATATATATATATATATATATATATGATACTTTTTTTTTTTTTTTTAACTAAGTTTTTCCTTTTCCTTTATTGTATAAAATAAATAAAAAATATATTCTTAAAGTTTTCAAAAGATGATATAAATGAAGATTTTTTTATTTATTTAACGAATATGGATTATGTTAGTAAATATTTTCTAGAATGGAATATATCGATATTGCTATAGTAAAAAGATAAACTAAATACAATTCATAAAATATAGACTTTAATTTACTTGCAAAACTGGAGAATTTTTAAAAAGTACTGTAATAGTTCAAAATGATACGGTTTTTTGAAGATCTTAATAGAGAACAAGTAACTACAAATTTGTTATATGCAAATTATTCATATAAATTATAATTAGTATTTTTTTCTCGGGAAACGAAGAGCTACATTATATATTAATTAGTGTATATCGAAATACATTATATGCAGCTGCAGTTGAAAATTGAAAATTTGATTAAGATACGATGAATCGACATGAATTTATAACTTTAAAAAAAATTGCCTAAAAACATACTATTTTGTAATGTTATATTGTTTTACAACAATTCATATTTTGAACTCTTAAAACTCTTCTAGTTTCAGTTATCTTAACTTTTTGCATAGATTGAATCCTACATGAAGATAATAAAAATGATTGAAACCAAGTTTCCGAATATTTATTAGCTACCGGAAGTTTAAGAAAATTTGAATCACTGAATATTTTAGTAAACAAAAAAAAATATTAAAATCATGATACACTGATTAATTATGTAATCTCCAAGACTCGTAAAGTACGCGAATTCTTTTGTGATTTCCTGTAAATGAACTATAGATGCTAAACACACAATTTCTAATAACGAGCATGCTTCTCTGAGATAGAAAAAAAATATTTCATCTAGAACGAATAAGTAGTCATTTTCTGAATTCCTAATCTAGAAATATAAGTTTTCGAGTTATGCACAAAATGTAAGAAAATAAACTAAATAGACGAAAGGATCGAGAATTTCTAGTTTGTACTTTCCTAGATGATGAAACAATACTATAAATTTTGTGAATTCTTTGTATTGTGAGAAATTATCGCTTGTTTCCCTAGGATTTGTTCATGAACCAAAATTATTGCTACTAAAATATGCCTCTTGTGTTCGCATTCATTTGCAAAGGTTATTAAATAAGTTTGACTACGATAATATAAGAAAACGATCTAGAATTCTCATATAGGATTTCAGAACTCTCTAGTAAAAGGAACTAGTATTTATAAAGTTGACATGGAACAATTTTTACAAGAGGCACAATTTAGTTTAAGATGTCATATAATTTTTTTCAGTGTGTAGTAAAATTTTAAGAAATATGTTTTAGTTTCGTAATCTTTTAAGTTATTTAGTATACTTAAGATAATTACTTGCCATAGGGCGTAATATGTGTAAATTCTTTGGTGATATTTTGAAAAAGAACCACAAGTAACAGTCACATTATTTTCCATAATGAACATATATATCAGTTTTTTCTTTCTGTTTTAAACATTTTAATATTGTTGAAACAATCTTCCAGTAATTTGAGTCCACAGACCATAATGTATAGGATTTCTACTTTGCATCCTCGTAACATAATTATAAGTCCAACACTCATAAAAATCTAAACAGTTCCTGCAGTCAAGACCTCTAACATTAATAATTAATTTAAATTTTATCGAATGTAGAGTTTAGAGGCTAGCACGCTTCCAATAATTTGAGTCCAATAATTTCCAATAGTGTGAAAGGATTAAAAATTTTATTTGTGTGGATGTAGAAGAACTATATGGCCAATGCCCATAAAAATCTGTATGGTTCGTACTATAGTAAGTTATAATTTACCTACCATGTTTCAGGTGATTCGAATAAAATGTTTAAACGTTTTCGTTTTCACACACATGCATGCATACATATGTACATTATCGTAAAATAATAATAATAGTAATGGTAATAATTAAGGAGACTTCAAAACATATAGATATACCAACAGCAAATCTTCTAGTCGAATTTTTTCGTGATTACAATACTCTCCTTTCATAGTATATGTTCGAAAAGTAATGAACATATAAATAGAAAAAAAAAAAAAAAAAAAAATACTAAAAAGATTTTTATTAATAATATAAAAGTTTAAAATAATAATCGGCAATTTAATACTCTAATCGGATCTAACAGGATTATCTTACACATTATTCTAGACTATAACTTCAGCGCCTATCAAGATATAACATAGGGGTCGACATGGAGTAATATCCTATTTCCGCTAAATATCTCCTTTGGGAGCCATTGGATAGCCACTTTATTTCATCTTCTATATAAAATGCCCCTTCGCGCCCATTGTCCACCACAGATGTCCACTGACTCACAGGTCAAACGTGGCCATCATTCAAGTACTGTCGGGCCCACTTGCCATCTATGAATACTTCAGTTTGTTTCTCTTGAGTATCGTTATTGACTGCCATCTTTTTTTGTTGTTGCTTTCACTGCTTTGGTCGGGGCTGTTTTGTCGACAATTGCAATGTTGATGGATATATTATAGCTTTACGTGTTATATTTCATTCTTTTTCTTTCGTTACTTGTGTTGAAACGGATATTTCAAAAGTATTAGCATTTGAAAGTCTGTTATTGCTTTTGTTGTTATTACATTCATCTAGAGAGTGGGGTTTTGAAATTTCGAATAATGAAATAGCTGTAGCAAACTTGTAAGTTTAATTTACTTAATCTATTTATTAAGTCCTTTTTTCTTTCTTTTTGAACATGACAAAATATGTTTAATTTTGGAAAAAAAAAAAAAAAATTAAAAATTTACATTAAACTTTGCATCAATTTCATTGCAACAATACAACGGAATTATTGTTAATATCATTCGAAATTTATATATATATTTGATAAAAGAAGTAAATACGTATATTTAATAGTATATTTAATATAAGAACTGAAAACTATGTGAAACAATGGCAATATCCAAACATATGAAATAGCAATAACAACAAAAAGGAGCAGAGACCACCACGACTTAAGTCGGGTAGATCTGATTAAGCAAGAATTACGGGCGCTAACTTTTCCCCAAATCTCTGCAAGACCATGGGATAAGAAGGAAAAAGTTAAGATTTTTTTTTTCTTTTTATTAGTAGGCAATAAAATATAATTAATGATATTTATGAACTAACTTTATATGAACTAAATAATTATTGATATTTACAATTCAATTTTATCGAAACAAAATCAAGAATTTAATTTAAAATATTGTCCACACTGTATAGCCATAGCCTCCTAAACTAGATGCCTGTCGTGTGGCTCGGAAACTTGACAACAGTTCAAGCGGTAGACAGCGCCACCTGGTACAGATCGAGCGACTTTTTTATTCAACTGTCACCAACAATTTTAAGAAGTAATATATGATATATATAATCGATGTTTCTTCGATTCTATTCGCCTTTTATGCATATCAAATCCCACTTATCAAACTTTTTGGTGGCTGTTGAATAAAAAAGTCGCGCAATCTGTACCAGATGGCGCTGTTCACCGTTTGAGCTGTTTCCAAGTTTCCGAGTCACGCGACAGGCATCTAGTTTAGGAGGCTATGGTGTAGCTATGCTTGACAATACTATATGAATATATGATGATCTGTCATCATAAAATGCTACGGAGATATTTAAAATTTGTGTAGGATCGTCTGTAAAGAATCCATATGATAACAGGGAGGGAAAAAAAAAAAAAAAAACTAATGGTATACACAGCAAAAGTAAATTTTCTTTTACGTTTATATATGTAACACAAATTGAAAAAAAAAATTAAGATATATATATATATATTGCACAAGTCTACATCTAAAATTTTGACGTGACAATTTTGGCTATTATTTATGTTTTTTGTTGTACTGAAACCGAAAGTGAAGCCAATTTTTCTCTATCCCACATAGATTTTTGTAGATACCACAATTTCTTCCGTGACTCGTCCACCAATCTAATTGTATGGTAACTTTTACAGTATGTTTCCATAATTAATTTCATTTAAACATAGAAACCTACTAGAAACTACCGAAAATGACACCCTGTATTGGAAAAATCTATTCGTGGTAGAGAAAAACTAGCTTCATTTTCCGTTTTAGGACACCAAAAAACACATGTATCAGTTACAACTTTCAAACAAATTTTTCCAACATTATTTTTGTAGACCTGTGTTGTTAGTTGTAATTAACGTATATTAATAGTTTTTATTAATATATATTACAGTTTAGTATTAATATCGCAATAATAATAGTAGTAATTAAATTTTAATTATACTGGTATGTGAATAAAAATTTTCCAAAACCGCATGAAAAGCATAAATTTATGCACATGAATTTCAATAATCATTACATGATTGAAAGCATAAACAGATTCTGTTAATTAATCAAATTAATTATAACAGTGCACGATTCTACATCGCTCCAGTTTTTTATATTCCAAAAATAATATTTTATTATTTAATTTAACTCTTTCGATTAGTTAAAAATAGAAAAAAATATATAGGTAGCAGCAATTAATATAGGACTCGAAACTTTGTATTCTTTCAAAAATAGTGAATTAAATTCAATTATCATACAATAAGCTACATTAAATGAAAATATGCAAAAGTGTCATAAAGTATAAAACAGTTTCATCAAATGAATTGTAATTTTAAGTTTCCAGTGATTTCTGGATTTTGTGAGGTATAATGTTACTGGAGAAAAGCATTCCTATTTTTATCGTTCACAAATATAGGCATCCACCATACCGCTGACGCGCTTGTCAACTGTGAGTTATATCTGTATTCCGTATACACCACTTTTTCTTTAAAGTTGACTTTTCAGCTTTCATCACTGTTCAAGTAACAGCGAATCTGTCTCATTTTGAAAACAAGACAAAATGCGTGGGTAAAATACTGAAAAGATGCAAAAAGCGGCTGCATGGGGGATGAATGATATTCAGCTCTGAAAATATTATCTGCATGGCAGAAATGTTCTATTTCAACAACTATGTTCTTGTAGCTTTTTCCAATGAACTTCAGTGAAATAGATTTATGAATTTAATTGAAATTTCATAGAATAATTGCTGACACATTTTTTTTTTTTTTTATGATTTTAATTTGCATTTGATATGTTTTGGGCAGAAGAAGGAAAAAATTCAAATTGCATCCAAAAGAAAAAGAAAAAAAATCTTAAAAATGAGCAAAGTTATGTCAGTTTGGAGTAGGTTACATAATTAAAATAGCTCCGGAACAAATATACTTAAATTTGGAAATCCCACGTACTCATTAATGAATATACTGACAGGCTCAAAACATGGTGGCCATCATAAAATCCAATGTCCGAAAAACAGAATTTTGCTGATACATTAATAAGTACAAAACTTTGAATGAACTCCATAAAAAACAAGAACTCGCAATAATTGTTTCATTTCTTATGAAGATACCACCCTTCGCCAGGCGAACAAAATAGCCACGAGTGCTGCAAACATAAAGGCAACGCACCTGCTGCAAGCAAAGCGTCAACGCGCTCGTTTGTAGCACTCGTGCCTACTTTGCTCGTCTGACGAAGGGTCATGTCTTGTTTCGACCCGAAACAATTGTTGCGAGTTCTTGCATTTTAAGGTTTGTTTTTTCATTGTTTTGTACTTATTACTTTAAAACGTCAGTTCTGTGGTGCTTTATTATCATTAGTATACTCTTCCTTACATCAGTATAAAACCGCCACGAAATACTATTCTGATGATTTCAGGGAATGAAATTTGGTTTTTTAACTCTTTCTGTTTAAACATATAAAAATTCTATTAAAGAACCTTATTTGGTTCATCATATTTTTGATAAATTATGGAGTGATACTTATTTTGAAATGAGTATGTCCATTTTCACATACCTCACATCACAGATGAGTATATCCATTTACAGTTTTTTGTGTGCCTATGTCATTTTACAACCTGCCTTCTTATGTGATTCCGATTCTACTCGGAATATATGTCAGTTTTTTACTCAAAATATTTTCGTACGATATTATAAGAAAATTTTCCCTAAAAATAAGGAATTCAAAATCAAAAACCTAATCTACCTTTTATTAAAAATATAAATCATGTATATCATTAAACACCTGTTAATAAACAATAATTTCAAACATAAAATCAATTGCTATAACGTTTTCCTTTTTAAAACGACTCTAAATGCCCTTTTATGTAACCTATACTAACCTTCCCTTACCACGGAATATTTTTTCCATTAAATTCTGATACAGTAAGCTCCTTGTTATTCTTAGAATTGCGCATCTTTGTTGTTCAAATAGTATTCATCTACCTAGACTTTTTTAGACTTCCTTTCATTTTGTAAAGTTTAATTGTAAACCTAATTGTATAGATTATTTTTTTTATATATTAAATCGTAATTTAAAATCTTAAAAAAAAAAAAAAAAACTAAGAATGACCACGGATAACCTATAAAAGTGGCAATCCACCCGTAGATGATCGATAGTGTACTGCATTTCACTAATTCACAAATCATACTTTTGTAGTCTTTTTTATCTCTCTTTCTTCTTTTTTACAATCTTCGGAAAGTATTTTTACCTTAAAAAAAAAAAAAAAAAAAAGATCGCTATTCTCAATATTCTTTTATATAGCACAGTTCCATTTTCAGATATTTCCTGTAATACTGCATGTCTTTCCTCTTTCCAATCAAGCTGTTAATCCAATATCGCCGGACAAAGCATTCATTGCATCAAACTCATCTACATTGGCAGGCCAAACCAAGTGACAAGCGCTCAGCAAAGAGACACAATCTACAGGATTAGCGTCTTCTTCGGCTTTATTATGTCCTTTTAATCTCACCAACAGCAGCAGAAATGATTAATGATGCATTGTCTTGCTGGATTAATGAGGCCCTGATGTCCTATAGCGCCGCGTTTCGCAATTTCCGAAAGTTTGGTTTCGTAATTATTGGAGGGATCTTGGGAGTTTGATCAACAGCATGAAGAATTAGATCTTTTTTCTTATTTATAATGTTTTTTTTTTTTTTTTTTTTTTTTCTTTCTTTCTTGATCAAAGAACAGGTCTTTGCCATTCATTAAGATAGCTGCAGACACCGTATCTTGAAATAAAAGTTGCGGTTAAGAAAGAAAAGTATAAAAGAATACTGATAAATTCCATAAAAAAAATATATTGCTTTAAAATTGAATATAAGTATTTTTTGTTTTAACATAAGTTGCTATTGAAACAATTTAGATGTACATTTCTTTTCCATAAATTCTGGGGTATAGTAAAGATTTTTTATTTTAATTATTTACAATGACATGTGATTTAAAAATGGAAGTAAATGTTAAAACTACACACCAAAAATTTAAAAAAATTCTATAATAGTGATTTTGATCCAAACATTTTTTTAATCAGTTGTAACGTAAATATTTTCGGACACATTTATCATATTCTCTCTCAAATAAATGTTGTTATTTATTGATAATTTAAACCTGTTATGATTTTTGTTTAGTATTAAGATTTCTAAGAGTCTTGGGTATGTCACACAATCTATCCTGAATTTTAATAAGGAAGGAAGTTAATGTTTAAATTTCCGAATTTTTATATTGTTATGAGCGCATTTTTTTTTTTTTTTAATATTCTTTAGGATCCATGTTAAATATAAAAATAATCAACTTACTAAAATACGTTTCGTATAAAAAAACTGAAACTCAGCTTTCATATTTTTAATATTGGCAAAATATTTCATTTAACTAATGCTAGTGGGAAAACAATAACATTTTTGAGATTTTTGTGGTGATAATCCTAAAAATTTTCTTTTGTCATTTTTCATTAAAAAAAAAAAAAAATCTATAATAGAAGCAGAAGAAAAAAATGTAATGAAACTTTTCATAAACAATGCTTCTACCGAAATTGAAGAGATACAAATATGTAATGAAAAACAAGTTTCTTTTTTTTTTCTTCTACCTAATATCTATTTTGCTTTTCTATATTTTTCCAGAAATTCTGCTAGTGTGAGCAAAGGGGAAAAAATCCCATTCTTTATATATATTTTTCCCGGGAAAAAAACCTCAGACTTTTTCACGGTCGGAGACGTTGTTAAGAAAACAATAACATCTTCCCTATCCGAGCCTTGTTGCCATATCCTATACCTGCAAGTCACAGGTAATCACAAACATCGGAGAAGCAAGGAGAAGACAACAAAGGAAAGGTGTTATATGTCAAGAAAGAATGGAAGGAAAACTCGGAACGCTCAGAAAAAGAAAAATATACTGGTGAAGAAAGCTTCGAAATATAGAGGGCTTGTCCTATTCTAGACGAAAAGTTCCATCTGAGGTTCTTGGAGTGAAAGAATGCCCTTAGGGCTCTAGAAAAGGTGAGAGGCGGGCAATAAATGTGGTGAGAGTATTTCTTTCCTCCTTTTTTCCAGAATTTTCCCATTTTTTTTTCCTTCTGATTTTTTTATAGTTAGAGAGCTTCTCTGAGTAGTTGGATCCTCGGGCATGGGCACGTCTACTGAATTATTCCTCATTGTAGGTTTAGGAATCTATTTCTGCAATCAGTTTGGACAAATCAGATTGTTGGTCCATCGCGAAGTGCCATTTGTCTGCTCGCTTTTGGGCCCAAGGCTCGTGATTTTTTCATGGAGGATATATATTTTCTCTCACAAACCTTTTACTCTTCTTAGAATAGAAATTGGTTTGGAAATCGGAACTTTAGATCGTAAATTACTTCACTATGGATGTTTTTGGAGTAATACTTCTTTATGATTCATTATCGGAGATTTATTTTACCAAAAGTTTCTAAAGACTATCCTTTTGTTACAAAAATGTGCTTCAATATTTATAGAGATTTTGTGATTTAAAAGGCGGAAAGTTTATCATTGTTATTGGTTTGTTTCGAAACGATATCATTCGCTTTTCGATGAAAGATTATTTTTAAAGGTTTTTGTAAAAAACTTAAAAAATGTTTTTTTTTTTTTTTTTTTTATATATATATAGGGGGGAAAAAATATATTAGTCTTTATGATTTTATAAATGACTTTATTTGTGACTGTTATTTATTTATTTATTTTTTAGCTGCAAATTTTCTGTTAAATGCTTTGTATTATAAAAAATTTTAAGATGTCTCTTGCTATAATTAAAATTAATATCATCCATTTTTTTTTTTTTTTTCAAGTTTTGAGTGATTAATTTTTGTAGATAAGAATAACAATTATATTTAAATCACATTAAAAACTGAGACAGATAATATACAATAAAAAATATACATTTTAAAATACTTAAAACACAAAAACATAAATTTAAACGTTTCGAGCCTATTACAGGCTCCTCATCAGTAAAAACATCAAGTGCAAATGATGAGATGCACTTGATGTTTTTACTGATGAGGAGCCTGTAATAGGCTCGAAAAGTTTAAATTTATGTTTTTGTGTTTTAAGTATTTTAAAATGTATATTTTTTATTGTATATTATCTGTCTCAGTTTTTAATGTGATTTAAATATAATTTTACTACGAGACGTAATGATTTTTTTAAATATTTTAAAAGAATAACAATATAATTTAACACATTATAAGAGCGGTCAATATTTAAATAAACTAAGATTCGGCCGTAAAAAAAAAATTCCTTCTATATTATTCTAAACAACAGCACTCTCCATCAGTTAATATGCATAAATATACAAATATTTAATCCACATAGCCTCGCACAACGAAAAATTTAAATTTGTAGTTTGGTGAAATTTTATACAGTAGATGCTGATATATAGCCATGATAAATCCTTTTAAAACACAGCATCACATGCAGTTTGACATACCTACACTTAAGCTGAATCAGCATAAATTTTCATAATGGCTATCTCATACGCCAATTTTGGTACATTTATATGTCGTAGTAGCTAAATTGAGTTAATTGGTTTAACGAGGCACTAGAGGTATGAAGTGGGCAGTCATAGAAGCTAAGATATTTTTCCCGTCAAAAGGATAAAATAGCTACATAGCAACACCACTTCTTGTTCGGTGTACACTCAAACTACCAAGTTTGGTGCATTTGTATATTACAAAAACTGAAATGTTAAATTCCCGTAAACGGTGTTAAATTACTGCATGGCAGCACCATCTATCGGCCTGTTTGCAACCAGTTTGAATCGTTGATCTCATACACATCCTATGGTAAATTTATACACAATAAAAAATGAGGTATAGCCTTTCATTAAATGGAAGAAATTGCAGCACAATAGTGCCACCAATTTAGCCATGTATCTCTAAAGTTAATTGTTGGATAATCGAAACATAATACTGAATTAAAATATTTTCATATAATAAGAAACTTTTAATATCAGGTTTCATTTCATTTTAACTCATAATGAGTGAGATATAGTTATAAATTATATTGGGAAATTGCTACTTAGGTGCAACTCTATCTATTAGGTAAATAAGTAAATTTTTACCCAGTAAATGTCTTACATATCAAGTCTCTTGCATTTTCATACGAAAATAGCTGAGATACTGCTATTACCCATCTCGTGAAAAGTACGCTATTTTCAAATGTATGTAGTTATTGGCTGTAATTTAAAAAAATTCTAATTTATTTTTTAGATGCATTTATACATAAAGTTCCATGAAATAATAGTCATTAATTGAGTGATAGAATAATTTCAATAACAAAATAATGGTCATTTTCCAATAATATGCAAATTGCATTCAGAGCATTTGGAAATGTGTACATTCGTCAAAAATAAATAGTGTAATATCTCCATAAAACCAACCATTTTATTCATAAATACAGATAAAAATTAAAAATGAATTAATATTTATTAATATATGCAATCTTTATATTTTCCTGCTCAATATTAATTTTATCTGAAAGACAATATAATATCATAAAAATAATTTGAGACTTTTTTTTTTTTTTTTTTTTAATCCTATTCGGACGACATGAAAATTTTAAGATACTAACATTTTAGTTTATTAAATTAGCGTCTTTTCTAATTAAGTTTTTTTTTTTTTTTTTTTTTTTTAACGTCTTTTTCAGCTCTATTTTTTTTTTTTTTTTTTTAACAAATTAAGTTAAAAGAAAAAAATCCTTATCTTTAAAGTTTGCAAAACGAATGAAAAAAAAATTTTTTTGAAAAAGAAGATGAATAGTTACAAAATCTCGTTGTTTCCTGGATTTTTCACAGCCTCCATACAGATATCGTAATTCAATCAGAGCTGAAAAACTTTTCACTCTTTGAGTTTTTAAACTTAAAGTGGCTGTAGCGATAAGAGACGTTAAGTAATAGCCCCGGCTACATGAAGAAATGAGGGAGGAAAAATTAAAAAAAAAAAAAGGAAAAAAAAAAAAATCCCCAGAAAAAGTTTTAAACACAAGCCGTCAGAGATTATTTTCACAGGAAAAAAAAAAAAAAAAAACTAACGAAGCAAAATAGAAAATGAGTAAGGGGTGGGTAGGAAAAGAATTGAGTATTAAAATTTCCTGTCGCTATTATTTTAGCCTGGTCTTGGAAAAACTATGTGTTATTAAAGGGAAAGGGACAATTTAAGTAAGTTAGTTCTTACAGCAATTCTGATTAGGTATGTCCCTGAGGTACGGGGAAGATTTTTAATGAAAGGGAAAAAAAATTATATGTTTACAGATTTATATATATATCTATCTGTAGTAATCATGCATATAATAAAAAGACTTTTCATAATAAGCACGTTTTCTAAATTCTTAACGGATTCTATTTTATTAATTATTTATTAATTTTTTATTTTTTATTTTTTAACAACGGTGCTAAAATTAAATTATTTATTTATCATTTGTGTTTTTTAAACAATGTTACTAAAATGATACGAAAATATCTAATTAGATAATAACCTTCTTTATATTTATTAAATCCCATAATAATCAACTAATTTTTATTTCTGATTTTAATTCTCGCATATCTACATTAATCTGATTCTAATTCAAGCACTTGTATGCTTATAACTATGAATATTTGAAGCAAAATTTACGAAGACACGAAGTAGAATTTGTATACAGTGTAATCTATGGACTTAAACTAGTTAAACCTAGTTTTAATAATGATTTTAAGACACACAAAAATATGTATACTGATATAAGATACATTGCTTTGCCAAAGTATGAAAGTAAAGTGCGTATTACCTACTACAGTTCGTTTATAAGGAATCATGAAAGCATTTGCCTATATTACGTCTTATGGCGGCTATTTACCTGAAATTCATCTAATTGTTTAGAAAAAAAAAAGTTAATTTAAAGTGTACATTTATTTAATTATGCTACAGACGTTCCCAATAATTAATCTACATATCATAAGTAATCAGATATATCATAATTAGTCACATATACCCCATATCTTAAATTACAATAATCTTGGTGGTCACGTTCTTTCGGGTTTGCTGGCAGTAGACACTTTTAGGCTAATCGTGCATTTAACCAATAAAATTTAACAGCTTTGGGCACAATTCTGTGTCCTTATCCTTGGAAATTTCGCTCTTCGCATATCTAGTTCTTTTACAGAAACGTAAAAACGAATTCAGATACGTTATGATCTATTGCACAAAAATACGAATTTTGGAGTAAATTACTCAAACTCTCTTTTTATAATATTTACTATATATTTATTTACTGATTCAAAGTTGGTCAAACACCTGACGACTACTAAATGTTCAGAGAGTACAGAAGAGTCACTGCAGAGTTTTTAGAATGTTTAGAAAAGTTCTTTTTTTTTCTGAAATTTAACAATCTATTTTATTTCCTTACAAAATTAGAACGTTTAAGTTTTATCAAAAAGTGAAGGCAAAATGCATAAATTATTATGTGTTTCATTTCTGTATAATTAAATTTTATATTCTCAGAAAATGTATGGACGTTTTCATTAATTAAATTTTATATTCTCGGAAACTGTACGCAAACTTATATTAAAGTCTAAGAAGCAGATTTAAACGTAGTTTCTTTCTTTCTTTTCTTTTCCTTTTTTTTTTTTTAACTCTATTAATATTATTACAATATTTTCCATTTCTTTAACATTCATTTATAATCAATACTCCCTGTACAGTATGTTTTATTATTTTTAAATAATGCATTTTATATGTTTTTAAACATATAAACTATATAAGTAAAGTTTTAAAATTTGGAGCACACTTCACCTTTTAAACACATCATATAAACTATAAAAGAAAACTAAATTTTGATTAAAATTAGCATAGTTTAAACAGGATTGTACACTTGCCGTCAAGCGTCAAATATAACTCCTTCATTTACCGATAAAAGCCACACCAGCAATCAAAAATCCGATACTAATTGGTTTGCCGATGTCAATATTGATCAGACAGTTCGTTGCTTGCTAAATAAAGGACCTGAATTTTTAGGTGCCGTGTTAACTAAACTGTCAAAGAGCAGTTAATAAATTAAATAAAATCTTCAGGGTAATTATTCTTGCATTCAAGGATTTTTAATTTATTTAAAGTATGACTTTATTTAAACTTTAAACTTTGTATATATTAGCTATTGCATTAGTGTGTGAATAGGTTCTTTGTGCTTGTTTCTTCAAACACGTACAGGCTGATAATAATTAAGCATCCGATAGGCCAAAAATAGGCAAATGGAATTTCCCCACAATTTGGTCTTTGGGTGATTCATGAGATGAACTCAAGGAATTAAATTAATTGGAATAGGTGGCTCTGTTAGCTCCCCATCATATATTTGTTCGCATAAATTTTTACTATAACTTATACTATATTGACTTTAAAAGAAAAACAATCTACCGATCACTCGGCAGCGGTCTCAAAATGAAAAGCCCCATCCACTACGCTACCTTCTAGTGGCTTCAAAACATTTATATTCTCCTAACTTGTTGTTTAATTTTATTAAATTCAGTGTCATATTTAAGTTTACCTGCAACTTCAAAGTATTTCCAATACAATAACTCCCTTTATGTTAGTTTACGTGAAATTTTGCCCTATTCTGCCATGTTAAAAAATTTGAAAATTTTGAATAACTTATGAAGGTTTCAAAATAGAATGCCCAATGTCAATGGCATTTATGCCAGTTTCTTAACTGATGGTTTAAAACTGGTTTAACGTTTTCACAATCCACATAGAGCACGTTTATGCAGTAAATTTTGCTATTATCTTCCTTGTTATGAAAATCGCAACTTATGAAGTTTTCATGTTAGATTATTGAAAACAAACAGGATTCCCGCTGTCATAACTGATATTTTGAAACTGGTCCGACTTCTGTACGATCACTTGTTCTTGAGATACCGTGTACAACGCTATCAAATTAACACACTATTGAACTAACAAACTAACAAACTGACACTCCACAGACGGACATAACATCGATTTTATGGTTTTCGAATTCCTTACCCTTCAAAAAATGTAAACACGTCAAAAAACATAGTCCCAAAATTTTTACGAATACCTAATTTCCTTACCTATAGTATAATGAGAAACTAAAGAGGCTCTCTCTCTCACACACACATAAATTTTCACTAGATGAATATTTGCTCGGAAAAACCTTATATATATATATATATATATATATATATATATATATATAAATCCTGTGGAATTTATTAAATAAATATATATATATAAATTCGGTTATTATTTCTTGATTCCGTGTAGGTATTTTCATTTGTTAAATTTTCTATTTTTCCATTTTTACCTCATAGTTTTTTTTTTTCCAATGCATCATTTGTATTATCCACATACCACATTTGGTGGAAAATCACTCGCTCGGTTTTGGTGCAGAATAATATTTATGACAAAAGTTAACATTATAATTACCCTGTATCTATTTAAATACCAAATTTTCCTCATGGCTTTCTTTCCTTTTAATCTAAATATTTTAAAATATAATCTCATACAAAATTGAAAAACAAGTTATAATATAGTTTTACACACTTTCTTATATACAACAACACTTTACGTTTTTATTTTATTTATTTTTTATGTTGAAGTAATCAGACATTATAAAAAATAACCAGAAAGATTTAAAATTTTAGAAATTATGTATATATACACTTAGATATTTCCAAACATTTTACAAAACCACTTTCACACCAACTTCCGGCCTACTTTTCGAATACTTCTTAGCTACTTTTCAACTGTTTCCGGAAATTAAAAGATGTCCTTCTCTCTAACATGAAGAGTATCCGTTTTCATTCAATATTGCTCAGTACGGTAAAACAATTTTTAAGTCTTTCTTTTGTGTGTTTTATAAATAAATAAATAATTTCTTTTAAAAAGTTCTATTATGTTTGTTATTATTTTAAAATTTTAAAAAAAGAAGAGGGAAAGAAAGAAAGGGAACACACAGTCACACTGAAAAATGTAAATATTTTAAATTATGTATTATTCGCTTTTTTGCTAAAAATACTTTTGAAATAAATCAGTAAAAAAGCATAAATTTTATGAAATGAATATTATGATTTCAAAATTTACATCCAAAATAAAAATAAAATAAAATAAAAAATAAATAGAGGTGTTTTTTTTTTTTTTTTTTTTTTTTTTTTTTATGACATAGATTCCTCTAATAATTTCTTCTGGAAAAAAAAAAAAAAAAAAAAAAAAAAAGAAAAAGGTGGAGATTCCCATTCTGAAATAACTGTATAATTAAAAATTTTTGTAGCTGTATAGGTAGAAAGCCAATGTTTGCATTATAACGTTAAAATTAAAGCTGGGAATTTTGTCAAGTAACAAAATTTTATTTCAATTTTTTTTTTTCGAATCTACAGCTAGTATTGTTTGATAACATATTTGATAATTGGCAATGAAACGATTTGATTACTTATTTTTTATAGAATGATTATTTGTATGCATTTCAAGTTTTGTATACTGAAATGTTCTCCAACAACTGTTTTTTAACTGTCATATATTTAACTTATAAATCAGTAATGCCATCTGGTGGACACAATAACAATTTTCAGATATCATTTCACGTCTTTACAAAAACAACCCGCATCAATCTCATCCATTTTTGTGCTATAGACATATTTATATCTTCAGTGATTTCTGCAATATTGATTTTTTTCTTCCTCAATAATTCCCCCACTTTTCGATTTTTCTAGTAGATTAAAAACTTTTTATTATGTATTTCAGAGTTTCAGATTTTTTTTTTTCCTGGAAAGTTCCGAATGCAGGTCCCTTATTCACCCCTTTTTAGTGATGATTTTTGCAAATTATAACATTTTATAATTTATTTATTTAATCGTAGATACCTTTTGCAAAAGACTGCTGTTTGAAAAAAAAAAAAAAAAAAAAAAAAAAAAAAAATGGTACTAAACGTAAAAACAGCATGAGGGTCCTGCATCCAAAACCTTCCGAAAGAGAGAAAAAATAAATAAATAAATAAAATAAAATAAAATAAAAACCTTGATTAAACATATTTTTAATGTAAATTTTCGCATCTGTGTGGTGTTTGGTGTTTGAGATTATGACCAATTGACATCACGAGGTAATCAAGCTAGGTATTTTTCAATATACCTAATTATGTTTACGCTATTTTAACCCCTTAACTGCCGAGAAAAAATTACGAGATCCGCTTCCCAGTGCCATCGCTTTTAAAACAGGCGCGCGTTGACTATTCCAGAAACATTAATTTTCCGATTCCTTCCAAACCCCCTCTTCTCTGAAATAAATAAATCCACCGAAAACACTATCAAGGTTACATTTAAGATCATTTTATTTCATTCTAAAACCATATGACTAGTTTCACTGGCAGCAGCGCAACACGAATGATTGCACTTCTGAAAAGCTTATATATACGCCCAGGGCAGTTAATGCGCCAACTTAATGAGGCGAATATATACGCCCGGGACAGTTAAAAGGTTAATACGTAATACATGCTATATGTATTCATTTAAAACCGTGGGACTAGTTTCACTGGCAGCAGCGCAGCACGAAGGATTGCACTTTTGAAAAGCGTACATATACGCCCAGGGCACTTAATGCATCAGCTTAATGAGACGAATATATACGTCCGAGGCAGTAAACGGGTTAATGCATAGTACATGCTATATGTATTCATTTAAAACCGTGGGCTAGTTTCACTGGCAGCAGCGCAACACGAAGGATTGCACTTCTGAAAAGCGTATATATACGCCCAGGGCAGTTAATGCATCAGCTTTATGAGACGAATATATACGTCCGGGACAGTTAAGGGGTTAATGCATAATACATGCTATATGTATTCATCTTTTACTGAAACAAAAACCAATGTTTAGTGTTTAATAGTTTATTGAAAAACTAAATTATTATGTTTTTATTTTTATTTACTTATTTATTTTAAACTTTTGCTTCCATATAAAAGATAAGAAAGTTTTTTTTTTTTTTTTTTTTTTTTCTTTTATGTCAACACAAAATATATATTTCGTATCCTGAAATACACCTAAACTTGTTTACTGTACCTTAATAGATAAATACATGGTATGTGTATTCATCTTTTAGTAAAACAAATTGCTTTATGTTCAATAAATCGAGTGACGAAATTCCTTTGTGGTTATTGTATTTCAGTTAGGCGCACTTTAACATAAACCTTTTACCGAACTAAGAATTATCTTTATGGCCATTATGGAAAAATTTTTGTTACTAGTTTAGGCTACTTATGAGAAAAGAAAGCAATTTCTTCTGATAGGAATGTGAGGAAAATATTTGAAATCACGCATTTTTGTTCTCGTTTATTAACTGCTTAAATATTCAATAGATATTTCCCTCTAAAAACACATTTCGAATAACGCATTTTTTTTTTTTTTTTTTAAATAAATGTTTTGATAAACCGTTTAGAGAAATTTGAAATGGATTGTTTACATTTTGTCAAGTTATACGTTGAGTAATAGTATAACAAATATAAAATACAACTATTTGAGATAGCAAAAATTTAAAAGAAAAGTGAAAAGAAAAGAAAAATAAAATAAAAATTGAAAATAAAAAAAGGTACTAATTGCATGTAATGCAGCGTTAATTTAGGGCATTTGGTATTGTTCTTTCCGGTTTCTGTTTGAGTAGAGTTGAGATATTCGTACCTGTTGAACAGAAAAAAGTAAAGTTGCGATGAAAACAGTTAAATCGAAAGTGTCATTGAGTGCGGAGTTCGATTATGTTAGGAATCGAATATGACTGGATGGTGGGAATCGAACAGGTATTTATTTCAATTTCTGATTAAGTACTTCAAATTCTTCGCTCTATATAAGCATCATGGACCCTCGAATATTAATATAAGAAATTTAAATATGAATTGATCTTAAATCTAAAATTTCAAGGCCTAAATGCATGGAAAACACATACACATAGAGATTTAAAAAATAAAATAAAATAAAATAAAATAAACTTTTAAGATCAATGCACCGTTTATATCTTATTTCTCCACATCCTTATTATTATTCTATTAATTCTTTCCTCCAAATAAATATATCAACTTTGCATATACAGATGCGATATATTATTATACATGAATGAGATTAAAAGTTAAGTTTATTTTAAGCATTATACATTTTCTTTTCTTTTTTGTTTCGTTTTATCACCCCATGTCACAAACATCTGTCTTCCTGTTTGGTGTTTTCATGGTTTTCTACGAAACTCGCATGAATACGGCTAGGATTCTCCAGAAACACCCGCATGGAGGACATCCCACACAATCCTAGGACTTTAGAGTCGTCAATAGGACTTTACCACTATAACATACTATACCATATCTTTTTAACTTATAATGACACTCTGCAACAAATCTAAATGAAAATTAAAAGCATCGTAATTAATTTGCAATGCATAGTTTTTAGAAACTTTTTAACGACTTTTTATCTTTTTAAAAATAACGATTTTAAATACCTGAACAGACTAGAATCTTTTATTTTCTTTAATCATCTTCTTTCACAAAAATACTCTGAAATTGTTCCCTCTGAAAGGAATTTTGCGACAGATTTTTCCTTATATGAAAACTGGAAAAATAAAACTCCCAACTATCATTAATTCACGTCACTCAAGACATAAAATTATTACATAACTAAGCATATATTTTATATTTTTTGCACGAAAATGAAAGTACTTTAAAATTATTCAGTCACAATTATTACTTACTTGCTAAACAAATTAGATACCATTAAAATTAGAATTTTACAAGTCTTATTTAACTGAGACAGGGATTTTTATTACGCCAGATGCAATCTTTAAGCTTTAGAACCATTAAACGTGAGACAACTTTATCATTAAATAGTTTTAACGATCTAAAGAATGTTACAGTCGCAGCTATCGGGCCATTATTTCCGCCCAATAACGTATCTTAATTCTAGAAGCTAGAGATTAGTTTGCAATCAGTGAAAACCTTACTTAATTACTCCAACTTCTGATTGTACTAACGATACCCAATCTGTCACCTATGCATGCAGATGACACTTCCGTATTTCGGAATATCATTTGATAAAGAATTCTTAGGATTTTCTTGGAAATAAAAAAGTAGAATCGTAATAATAACGATCACTTATTATTATTATTTTCTGTTGTGACATCTCAAATAATTTTGTATACATAAATTAAAACTTTTGAACAGATTTTCCATTACTCGAAAATTGTATTGTTAAAATATGCATACACATCAGACTCTTGCTTATATGAATCACATATTCCAATGGATGAGGCTGTTTTATTTATCTTACCATTGACATTGTTGCAAAGAATTGAAACCCCTTTCCTGCAATTAGACTACTGTTGCAAAAAAGATAGTTTTACAGGCAAGAGGAAAATAAGAGCACTCCATTGGTATATAGGGAATCCGGTATTGGCAGCAAATTTGATGACTTGGCGACAAATTTGGCAAAAATATTAATAATAATAATAAACTTTAATTTAATTATTTCTATTACATAAAAAGCATGACTTTATTATTATTATTATTATCTTTTTCTAATAATTATTTTTCGATTTATTTTTAAAAATATAAATCTTTAACAATTTAGTATAAAATACACTTATACTTTCTTCTTTAATGAAATACAATTTAAACAAAAATATAAATCAATTTATGTAATTCCTTATTTCACATTTAATGTTAAAGAATTCTCATATAATTTAGTTTTTTTTTTTTTTTTTTTTTTTTTTTTTTTTAAGTAATACATTTTTTTTTTTTTTTTTTTTTTTTTTTTTAAGTAATACATTTTATTCTTAGATAATGAAATCATCAGAAGAAAATTTCATCACCTATCCGTTCAGATACATCTATCAGTGAAAGAGTAATGTACAATAAGTAGATAAATTATATATGTAAAGAAAAAAATCTTAAAATATATCTGGAAATGTCAAAAGATAAGAATCCTAAAGTAAATAACGAAAGAAACTGCTTTAAATTACGCTCCGATAAAGTGAGTTGGATGAAGGGTGAGGAGAGGGGAGGGAGATAGAGGTGATCAGTCACTCCTTTTTTATAAGTTGAAAAGATTACAGGACCAAAAGCTTCTGGTTCCACGATTAAAAAATGAACGTGGCTCTTCTACGGTATGGATCTAGAGAACTTTTTTTTTTTTTTTTTTTTTTTTTAATAAAAAGTACAGTTTTTAAAATGAAAAGTTCACTAAAGGAAACCTTTAATATAGCTTTATCCTGACAGAAACAGGAATCTCGTATATTTTTAAAAACAGATTTCATAGTTTTTATTCTTAATGTAGATATGTATATATAAGGCCTTTTAAAAATAATAGAAAAAATAGTGAACAAATACATGGATACGTTATTAGTGTTTTTCATAAAAATGGATGTTTAATTTAATGTTGCTGTTATAAATATGTATATAATAAGTGGATGTATGTTTTGTTGATTAATTTTTGTATATGTATGTGTGTGGAGTTATGTGTACAGTCACACACAGCACACAAAGTACGTAGCACACATAGCGCATAGTCACACAATGCAATCGAAAATTATATTGCATTAAAATTTTAGGCTTATATATATATATATATATTTTTTTTTTATGCGCACTTTTTTATTACAGAATCTTTTAACTTATATATATATATATATATATATATATTAATTTTTTTCTTAACATAAAACTATGTTTTGAACGGTTCCACTTAATTTTATTTTATTGATTTTGTGAGTATTTAATTTACAGTTTTCATTTTTATAACTAATAATTACAAAGGCCGACGATGAAATTTTTTCTTCAAGGTGATACGTTTTTCGATGCTGGTTACGAAAACACTGTTCAAAAATTTTCATCACGTACGGATTTAGCAAAAAATGGAATTGTAGCAGCCAAAAGCTCTATTTTTACTACTACCATCTAAGTTATTTGCTGTAAAATCTGGGTGATGTGTGCAAAGGGAAAGTAGAGCTATTTCATCAAGACACCAAAGAAATGTAGAGAAGGTATCAGGGACGATGAGGTGTTAAGGGTCCGCTTGACTCACCGCCGACGGAAGCCGAAGCTAATGTTATTCTATGGGGAATTTTTCTTTACAAATAACTTATTAACTAATACATATTTTTAAATTCTGTTTTCACATTCTGAAAATTCTCAGCTGTTAAAATGACGGACTTTTTTTTTTTAATTATTTTTTTAATTTTTTATGTTTTATTTTGAAGCCACAAAATACGAATTTTCAATATGTGAATTTTTTTCATTTTGCAATTTCAAAATAAATTATTAAAAAAAAAAAAAAAAAAAAAAAAAAAAACTTTTTTAAAAAAGGCCTGTCGATTTAAAAGTTGAGAATTTTCTGAATGGGAAAACAGAATTTAAAATATGTATTAATTAATAAGTTATTTGTAAAGAAAATTTCCCCATAAAATAACATTGGCTAGGGCTTCCGGCGACGGTAAGTGATGAGGGCCGTTAATATGTTAGCAGCTTATTGTTGGATGCTACATAGAGAATTCATCCCCACAAGGCCTTGCACAAGCTAAAACGCTCGATCTAAAAGTTGCGATGTAAAGAATATAAAATAAATTTATTCGAATTTGGTATAGTTTCTAGGTGAATTCTTCCGTTCTTCATCTCTTACTTTATGAAAATGCCTTACGTGATGAGAAAGAAAGACAATCATTTTTGAATTCAGCGTCTCAAAACACATTAGAAGCACCCAACGCAGTGCAAAATAATAATAATAATAATAATAATAATAATAATAATAAAATAAAATAAAGTTCGAATTTACAGGCCTGTGTTACAGATACAGTTTTTATAAATTTTTCTTAGATATATTTGTATGCTAACAAGTTATAAGTTGAATCAAATATGAACCGGAATGGTTTCGTATGGTCGCCACTGTCAAAAAAAAAAAAAAAAAAAAACTATTTGCTCTATTTTGCCCCCAGAAATTTTCTGTAATTCAGAAAAATACGTTCTATCAACGGAAAAAGTACGTTAGTAGAACGTATTTTTTTGAATTACAGAAAATTTCTGGCAGCAAACAGGGCTTTTTTTTTTTTTTTTTTTTGATAGCATATTGTGTCAGAAAAGTAATATCACAAGAAAAATTTTACCATTATTTTTATTTAAATGCTGTAAGTTGAGTGCGTCAAATTGAAACCAAAATTTTGTCGACGGAGGCAGCGTATATTAAAATAACCTTTCATAGGGATATCATACATCAAAAATAAAAATAAAATATATTGACCAAATATACAGAAGATAACACTGATATAGTATGTCAATAAAGAAAATATCACAAAAAGTCACTTCTATTCAACTCCTAGGCAATGTTTCTTCTAATTTAACGCTCACGAATTCTGAAAACAACATTTCTCCAACTGTCACCAATTGACAGGAAAAGAAACCTATTAAAATACAAATCCGTAATACACAAAAATCTCTTCACCATTCACTTTTCGTGATTATCGCGTATATCGAGTGACTCAAACTGAACTGTCACACTTATTGACTGAAGCAAGTAACACTCGGAATAACAACTTATCATAGCTAGATCACACATGTTATGGAATTTGTATGATTTATGAACCCAATAAGTTGACAGATCATGCTGAGAATCGGGAGATTCCTGTAAGTATAGTCACGTAACCCAGACATTACTTTCGGATAGAAATGAGTATTAAATAATGTATTTTTTTTTCTTTTATATTAATGCTCATGCATTTTAGGGTGAGAACATGCAATATATATGTATCACGAAATGGTATCTTATAATGATTTACACTGTCATGGGTATACTCCATTTGAAATGTACTGAATATGATTTTCAATACTTTAAATGTTTCTTAGATATGTAATAACATTTTCGAAATTTAGTCTTTGGTTATAACGTATGAATATTTCACATGTTTTCATAGTAATATGAAATCCAAAAATACGGAATTTAGTTTATAAAATGACCCAAAAATATTGCAAAGTTTGTGGACGATCGAGGCATAAAAATTGACATGACAAATCTACATAAAAGAAAGAAATCTGGCCAAATTCATTCCTCCTCCTCTCTGAAATATATATATATATATATATATATTAATAAAATGTCATATGAACGAAAACGAATTTTCGAAACCAACTGCAATATTAGTTAGATGATAATGAATTAACCATGCCAGTATAGTTGCAATAATACAAAACTTAATAATAAAAAGTTAAATAATTGTATATAAATATTATAACTGATAAAGTTCATAGCATTTATATTTTATCTTCTTTAATAACTGAAATATACTTCAGCAGATATATATTTAATATATAAAGGTAATTAAATAATTACTTTATGAATTAAAATCCAAACAAAAATAGTGAATATCAGATTTATTTATTTAAGAATACTGTTAAACAATAAAATAAAAATAGATTAATTTTCAATATCTTTCTAGCAGAGAATTATGTTGTACTCTTTAACTCAAAATTTTTTTTTATAGATTATTTCTCATTCGAAATTGTTTACTAAATCGTATAATAGTAATAAAATAAATAAATAAATAAATAATTCAGAATAGTTATACGTTACAAATGAAAGTAGCTCTTTATTGATAATAAAAAATAATCTTTTTACCAATGAATTTTGATTATTTATTGAATTTTCTTTGTTACAAGTTCTAATGAGGCCTTTTAAGTTTTAAATGCTTTTTTTTATTTTTGTCTATTTTTTCTTACAAATATGAGACATATGTTTAGATATAAATTATAACCAGTTTTTATCCATTTTCAATTATCTTTCCTCTCAAATTATTATTTGCTTAATTTTAATTGTACGAATTACTTTCTCTACATTTTTCTAATAAATACAAAAACTAACCATGTTTATGAAAGAATGAAAACTGAATCAAATGTGTAAGTATGTCCACTATACATTTCCTATAACATAATTTGATAACATATGATAATTTAAATGCTGTAAATTACCTAATGTATTTTCTCTTTCAAAAAGTATAGCTGAAGGCAAATTTTAAAAAACATTAATATAATGAAATTTACCTTAAATAAAGGTTACTATGTCAATATATGTATTTTTAATCTTTGTGTAAATATTCTTGTAAAAGGCTGCAAGTGACTAGTACAAATACAATGCATATAATATTGTCAGTGAACCATACTTCAAAGACAAAACTGCATTAAAATTAAAAACTAATTTTAAATTTAAATTTTAAATTTTACCAACCGCGCTTCAATACGGAACAAACATACTTTAATTTACTCTTATACATTAATTTACTCTTGTACTTTAATTTACTCCTTACTCTTTTTAACTCTTATGATATCTATCATCTCTTATGATCTCTAATGGTACCTGCTTATTATTATTTTTATTTAAAAATAAGACATTTATATTATTTTAACTTTCTAAACATCCTATAGAATTAAATAACTATATATATATATATATATATATATATATATATATATATATATATATATATATATATATATATAAAGTTTCAAAAAATTGTTTTTGCGCAACCATTACGAACTGAAAAAGAAAGATTAAATATTCAAAATGCTTGAAATTTGCTATTTCATTTTGATGCGTTTAGCAGTTTAGCAAAGTGCAATTAATTACATCGTAATTTGTTATTTTTATTGCATAAATCAGCTTTAAATCTACAATATTTTTGCTTTACACTGATTGTTTTACCAGTGAGAACAATCAGCGTAGATTTGAACAATGATTTGGGGATCTGCTTTCAAATCTGGTAGATTGGAGGTGCCTGGTTCGATCCCACGTCGACATAGCTCTTCTGGATTTTTCGTGCTTGCTTCCAAAACACGCATGACTACGGACTAGGATACCTTAGAAAGGCTCCCACAGATGTTGTTCTACCCAGGCCTAGGGTCCTAGTGTAGTCATTCGGCTTTAACGCACACAACAAAAAAACTACCTTTACGCGAATTTTGACTTCTATACTATCAAAATACTTGTAATACTCATCATTCATGTATCCTTTGTCTTTTAATTTTTCTGTTTAATTTTTAAAAGCAATAAACCCATTTATTTTATTTTATTTTTTTTTTTTTTTTTCGTTGTTGTTGTTGTTGTTGTTGTTGTTTAAATGTACAATATAATGAACAATTTGTCTAAAGCATCTTTAAAATCCACAACTCAGGGAAATTATTCGTTGTTTTAAGTATTACAAATCCAAACCCTATAAAGGCTTCAATATGCTAATGCAGGGTTATGTCCGCATTATCCGGCGGCTTAAACGATTGCCCCGAGCTGTGCGGTGGTCTAAGGCTTTGCTACAAAGATGTTGTTCGTGCAATTAGCCTCCCGTGCACACTAATTCCATTTCACAAGTTGTCCTAACACCACTAATTAAGGAGGATTAGACCGATTGGAATTTACATAGTTTTACTCTACCTCCTTTGTATCAGCCGATTGTTGTAATATGCAATCCCAATTCGTATTATTTCGACTATATTTGGTGCCGTTATTATTGAGAATCTTCATTAAAGGAGAACAACAAGTTGTAAGAATATTAAGAAAGTATGTAAATTGATAAATCAATATGCATACATATGTATATTATTGCTTTAGAAAGGTTATCATGGAATTATCTTAGGTAGAAAAATTTATCTTGAATCCTGTTAAAAATAACGATCACTTTTTCTTAAAAATAACTATCTGTTAAAAATAACTGTCCTTTAATTTTAATATCTTCTACTCATTGAACGCTGTAATTTTGTTTCAAATAGCGAGACATCGATTAAAGAAAGATAAATCTACTTATAAACTGTGTTAACAGCACTATTTAAATCACAAAATTCTCTATTTTGTTTATCTGAAGAAAATTCAAAATAAATCTTACGTTAAAATTATTTGCTGTTAATTTCGAAACATTTTATATACATACATATATATATATATATATATATATATATATATATATATATATATATATATATATATATACTTTTTTTTTGGTTAATTTTCAAACTAATAGGATTTTTTTTTTTTTTTTTCAATTAGTAATTTATTGTTATTATGCATTCCCTGATGTTCAATAATGCATAATCTGATTCTTTAACTACACTGCTCGGCATGAAAATTGCGTCTGACACTATTTTAGCATATTCTTATGTATAATGACCTCCTGAATCGGAATATGACGCCCATTTTGCCCTGTCACCCCCCATTTTTTAGGAATGGACCCCTATTTTTATCATTTTTCGGTGATTTTATGGCTATAAGTTTAATTTTTAGGAGAGAGGGAGATTATTTTAACCGTTAAATATCTTTTGAGGGGCTGCAGAGTTGGAAAATTCTAAAACATGGACATTTGCGACAAGGGAAAAAATTTGGAGGGGATTTGCCACTGAAATTATGCATTACATATCTTATATTTTTTTAACTTTATATTTTTATGTTTTTAGGTGTTAAATTAATTCTTTTTCATTCTTCAAATGAAATTCATGGTCATAAAATTATCGAACAGGGAAAGAAATTGCGGGAGGGGTTGGTGTATCTGGAAAACTGTGGGTGACTGGGTGAAATGGGAGTCATATTCGTGACGGTCAGGAGGTCATTTTACATAAGAATCAGCAAAAAATGGTATCAGATCTCGTTTTTTTTTTTTTTTTTTTTTTTTTTGCAAAGCAGTGCTTTTCTTGTATTAACAGTACTCATGGTTAGACTGTATGTAATTTTCAATTTTTAATTATTTATAACATTGAAGTAGTATGTGTTTGATGAATAATAAAAAAAAAAAAAAATCCACTTTTTAAAATTCAAAAACTGTTTATGCTTTATTTTCAGAAAATAATTATTTTGAAGTCATTTTTAATTGGAGGTACTGATAATGAGACCCTGGTTAAATCTGACTTAGAATGTAGCAAACTGCGAATTTTTTTTTTCTACTATAAGGAGTATAAATAATAAGATCAACTTCCGAATGCAAATTTGTTCATATATATTTCCTGTATAATGTAAATGGCGGAAAATCCAAAATTTCGGTAACGTAAAAGTGAGGTTTGAAGTTTATTTGAAAAATGAGGTTTGAAAAAAAATGAAGCGATCTAAAAAAAAATTGTAAATTTCTGTAAAACATAAATTCCAGAACATAAAAGCGCGGTTTTACTAGATTTTAATTACAAAATTAATCAATTTTATACTATCTGCGATACATAATTCTTCAAATAGTCATTATTATTTACAACCTTTATTACGGAATTTTCCTCTGATGGAGAAAATCCGTCGTCATAGTTACTGCACAGACGCCATATTGTGCTAAATGCTGAGTAAATAATGCAACAGAAGGATTTCGGCACGAATACTCTTATTTAATTTGGTGTCCCTAGAAGTTGTCATTA
The DNA here is from genome assembly GCA_963930645.1 of Salticus scenicus. Lineage (NCBI taxonomy): Eukaryota > Metazoa > Arthropoda > Arachnida > Araneae > Salticidae > Salticus > Salticus scenicus. The sequence continues at coordinate 102,589,975 of OZ005652.1, forward strand.
TCTTTGTGAGTTCCGAAGTCTGTTGAATACAAAGAGATTAAAACGAACTTGGCTGGATAAATAATTTCCGAATGTAACAGACTATGAGAGACAATAGAGAACTTGTTTCAATACTTTGCGAAAATGTTTCAACAAAATTGATAGATCTTCTGCAATAATCCTGATTTATTCTAATAATCCAGTTTATATGATTTTTATCGCAATATTGGTATTGAAAGCCAATAGAAATTTGTATTCGGGAATTAGAATTTGATTGTGTAATGAAACGAACTGCTAAAGCGAATTTATCCGTAAATTCTGGAAAATTAAAAATAGAATTTAGCTGTGAAATAAGAAAATAGAAAATTTATAGAATTAGAAATATCAAACAGACGTTACCAATAGCAGGATTAAGGTATAAAGTGTCTACAAATATAAATATTTATAAATAAATATATGCATCAGTGTATGAGTAAAATAATTTTCATATATCAAAAGTACGTCTGCTTTGAATTAAATAAGATTTTTCTCCTTCGCTTATTTGTATATTCATGTTTGACAAAAGGTATTTAAATTTTTAGAGAATGTTCAAAAGTAGCTTTGAAGAGATAAAATGTATTCATTTAATAACAATATTTGAAGGATTCCATGTCAATTAATCATGTTACTTAATCACTCACAAGTAAAATATTTATTTATTTATTTATTTATTTATTTTATATATGTGTTACCACTATTTCCATACAGAAATCTTTATCGTTTCTAAAGACATTCATTTATGATTACCGTCATTATTTTGGCAGTAACCCCCCCCCCCCCCCAAAAAAAAAAAAAAAAAAGTATTCAAAAATAGGAAAACTTGTCAACTATATAGTAGTTAAAGTATTAAAATTACGCAGGAGGACATTCAATCAAAATTCATAGAATTCATTCTCACATTCAAACTACGTATTTGTTAACTATGCGCCTCACTGTTTCAAAATGTTTAACTTTAAGAATATTTAACTTCACTGTTTAACTTTTTTTTTCTTTTAGATATTTAAAATATTTTAATCTTTAAGTGCTTGATTACTTTTTAAATCAATTTAAAAATGTTTTATTCTTACCTCTATTAAATAAATCACAGGAAAAATACTTTAAAAAATCATACTTTATTTTAACTATGGTTTACGGTTTACAGCTAAAAAACAATTTTTTTGTCAATCGGCAAACATGAGGCATTACAGCTTCAATGTTGTTCTAATAATACTTTAGAAGACAAAATTGGGTATGTTGCCGAAAGGAAACATACGGCATTTAAGGGTTAAGTGAATTTTCTATTTTTAATACAATTAACCCTTATCGCTCGTGTGTCCCTTCTGAGGGGACATTAAAAAATCGAGCCACGCCTTAAAGTGTTCCTCTGCAAATGAAATGTTAATTTTCTAAAACGTGTAACTACAGGCTGCCTTTCGGCTACCGGAAAATTTTAACAGAAAGATTTATTTTATTTAATGATGAAGTAAAATAAAACAAATTATTACAATTTTTCGGTATCCAAAAAGTAGTAAGTTGGAAACTATACGTGTGACGTTTTGAAGGAACGCCAAAAGGCGTGTCTTACTGTTTAAAATAGGAAAATATGACGAGTCTTAAGGGTTAAAAGCATTTTTGAATATAGTTGTAATGAGTTATTTATTTTTTAAATTCTAAACTGCACAAAAAATTCCGAAAAATTAATTTTAAACTGATCAAAATATTAATAACATAATATCTGTTTTAAAAATTAGTTTTTCTTCTGAATTTTTAAAAATGTAAAATCATTTTTTATTTCACAACCAATACACTATTTTTTATTAAAATGCACACTAATCTGTTCAGCTTTAATTTATTAGTATGCATAATGATGAGAGAAATTTAAATTAATGATCGCAATTTATCATAGTTCCATCATTAATTTGATATAAATAATTGTAAGCTACTGTTCAATAATACATTATAAGAGGAAGTCTCTTGTATATTAAACATATATATTATACATATATTATAGAAAATATCTGTATTCAGTCTCTTAGCATTATCATTTACTTATAGATAAATAAATAAATAAATAAATAAAGTTATATCATGACTGATAAATAATTACAATAAATTTTAAGTAATATCCAAAAAATTACAAAATCAATGCAATGACATTAATTGAAATGAATTATTTTGACAATTATCGTTTTATGTAGGCATGTGGCAGCCAAATATAATATATGTTACAATTGTAACATTCACAAATGAATTTAAAGAAAGTTTTTAGATGAGCGCAAAATTTCTCAGAAATGGAACTGAGCAGACGGGTAACCAAAATGAGATTTTCATGTGTGCAGTCCCCCCACTGTCCCATTAGTCGCAGACTTTTGATCTTTTCCTTCATTTATACCGCCATTTGTTCTCTATCCTACCCTCACAAAGACTCTCGTTTAATTCTATATAAAAGTAACGGCTTACTTCATTAAGTTTTTTTCCCCCCTAACTAGCTGTAATCTTCGGATTTTTCATTTGAAAATCTGATAATGTCCCATCAGGTAGAAAATTTCATAATATATTTTTGACTTTTTTAACACTTTCAGGTGCAAAGTAATTACGCTCATTTAATATGAACATCTACCAGAATTTATGAAGAAAGTTTAAAATATATATAAAAATAAATGACTTTTTTTTCGTTAGTTATATTGAAAAAATAATAATTAAATAATTCCGTGGTGAATTTCTGCGGTTGAGAATTAGTAGTTGTGACCTCGTGGCAAGGATACTGAGCTTTAAAGGGTTAAATTATTAAATAGTGATGCATAAGTGTTACCGTCATTTACGTGACTAAGCAGTTAGATGTACAGGGTTTCTTTCAAATTTTCAAATACTTATTTTTTACCTCATCAACTATCACCTTTTATTATCACAACCAGAACGCGTTTAAGGGTATACGACACTTTAGGCATTTGATTTTACGCTGTTATATAGAACGATAAATCTTGTGATAGCCACAACATGCAAGCTTCATTCTGCTTAGGTAATACAATTATATAATTTTTTGAAGAAGTTAAATTAATGTGTTACAACATTACTATATTTTTTATGACGTTAATCTGATTTACTTTTATCAACACACAGATTGTTATATAGACTGTTACAAGAACGATAACGTGATAACGTAAACATAATTGCAATTTTCTATTCATCGGAAATTTTCAGCATTATAATAAATAAAAAATAAAGCATATGACTGTGACTGAAATATCAACCCCTCCGTTATAATTTTAAAGAAAAATAAACATTCAAAAAAAATACTGATATTGTATTGAATATTTTACAGTATTATCAAATATTACATATTCTCATACTTTATTTTAAGGATAAAATGTATCTGAATACTTAAAAAGCTTTTCTTATATTCATTTTTTTCCCTACTATATCCAATGCAATAATAAATATAGAATTTTACATTTAAAATGCTCTCCTTCCGTATCATGAAATCCAAATAATCCAATATTCAAAAGTAAAAACAAACAAGAAAAAAAAAAAAAAAAGTTCTTTTGTACCGCTACTAGCTTTAAAAATTCTAATACAAACTTTATTCTAATCCCGAATATTTTGTGTTACCTAGATAAGAGAGTATTCTTTTCGAGCTCCGGAATTCATTACCCATGGTATATGTTGGTTAGTGAGGTCCAAAAAACTAATAAGTGTTCACGGCTATTTCTTTTTGTCGAGTAACTTTCTCATTTTTATAAATTTTTAACGATACGAGCGAGGGCTGCGTAGAAAAAAAAAATCCGCTGCGGTTTAAATTGTTTGTTTTTTAGTTAATTATATCTTAAAAATTAATTTCAAGCTAGTAGTCCGTTGTTGCTAGCTGGCAACGTTAGTCTGCATATTTAATTTTTTAATGAGAACTTTCAAGATGTGGCGGTGTAAGGCAATTTCAAATTTTAACATATCCGTATGCTGATATTTTATCTTAAAATATTACTAAACTATTTATTTTTAGTTTGTTGATTTAAATTATTTGCTTATGCTTATTTGTTAAAATTATTATTATTACTGTTTTAATTGTTATTTTCATTTTAAGAGTAAGATAATTTTTGTAAATTTCAAAGAAATTAATGCAAAATTTACCTTAACAAAATAAATGTTTACACTAAAGAAAATTCGCAGTATAAAATAAAATATATTAATTGACCGCTGATGTAGATGTATGTCATTCTGATGCGGATAACTCTGCTTATGGCTGTTACTTATTTACATGCTGCGCCGTTTCTCAGATTTTTACATTTTGTTAATTTCTATATAACAAACACAAAAAGCATATTGATAATTCGATAAGAAACGTTTGTCTTTATCATACATGTTTTATACATTTATATATCTATATCTATATATTCATACAGTCGAACCTCGTTAACGTGAACGCTGTTAACGTGAATTACTTTTAGCATGAACTGTTTCCATAATCCCTGTCAAAATGAAGAATAGTTTAGTCATATGAAGATTAGTTGCTGAGAGCATGAGCTACTGATAACATGAATTTTTTTTTTTTATCCCCCTTGAGATTCACGTTAACGAGGTTCAACTGTATATACACTCTATAACAAAAAAAAAAAAAAAAAAAAAAAAAAACACGCACCAAGAAGAAATAGGAACAAAAATTGGTAGATAGTGTGGAATGGGTGGTCCAAATGGGACAAAAATTGGTAGATGTGATGTACATGTGGAGAAAAACAATTGATTACAGTTTCAGAAAATTTCAATGTTATAATCAAGAGAAAGGGCTTCACAAATTAAACAAGTCAATAACGCGTTGGTCCACTTCTGGCCCTTATGTACGCAGTTATTCGACTTGGTATTAATTGATAGAGTTGGCAGATGTGCTCCTGTGAAGTATCGTGCCAAATTCTGTCCAATTCTTGCGTTAAATTGGTAAAATCCCGAGCTGGTTGTAGGACCATTTTTATGATACTTCAAACAACCTTAGTGGAAGAAGTATCCGGAGACTAAGCTGAACCCTACTGATCCGCCTATTAAGGGTATTTGAAATCACGGAAGAACCGGTTGCACGTAGGATAGACGATAATGATGAAATGGTGCTTGATTCCATCAAGTCCTGTATGTATGTCAATCTGTGTCCAGTTTGCGATGCTCCTTCTTGGTACGTCACTTTGTTTTGTTATAGAGTACAGTCAGTAACAAAAGTGTCCGAACACTAGCAAAAATTCCTATGTAAAAAAAGTACACTTAATACTGTTTTGTTAAAGGAATCCTTGTCGATTCCTGTTCTTAGTAAAGATACATAAAGATATGCATAGTAATAATGCTGTTTCTAACCGATGTATTTAAAGTATTGGTTGTATTAATACAATTATTCTGCACATTTGAGCACTATCTGTAATATTATGTTTGTAAAGAGCTATCTTTCTTTTCCTCAGCATTTCTTGTTTTTCCTCCTACATTCTTCATTTTCGACCCCCTATTGCTTTACAAAAAAATGCTTCTTTATGTGTATTTCCTCAACCCTTTAATTAAGGGACATCCTGTATATCTATGTTCTTTGCATAGTACTTTTCTTTAAAATAGTTTCTCTTATTAAATATCTTTAAATTTTCTGAAATAAAAATTAACAAACACTCGCTTTTTCTCAAAATAAACAGCACTTCATTTTCTATAAAAGTTAAGAAAACTGTCAAGAAAAATAAAAAATAACGGCTTTGGTGTTTAACGTTAAGAAAAACCATTAAGCTCTTTGAACGCTAAGAAGTTAAATGTGCAGCCTTATCGTTTAAATCAACCGGTCATTGTATGGAGAGGTCATTTAGTCCTTGGCCAGACCGCTTCATCAAGTTTCTAAGTCAATACAGCGCTTTTATTGTTATTTCTTTTTCATTTCCTATCGACTTCAGGGGTAAAGGAGTTAGGCATTTATATAGATGTCCGTCAAAGAAATATATCACATGTAATTTGTAGCAATCATTTGGAATGTTCAAGGGAATAGAATAGAGTTTTAGAATTGTTTGGGATTGAGAGAAATAGACTTTGGTTTAAGCTTTTGAGATAATCAAAACAGTTTTGTTAGAAATCCTGTTAAAAACAGTAATTTTAAACTATTCAAAATATTTATGGTGTGTTGTATTATTCAATTACGTTTTCTCTTTTGTTCAGCTTGCAGAACCTTTATGTTCAATTGCGTGAAATAATGTTGGTAAATTTTGTAATCCTATATGTTTTTCCTTTGTGGTTTTTCTTTTCTAGTGTACTGCATGTAGTTTTTTTGGGGGAACTTAAGTCTACTTTTTCTGCTTACAATTTGCTATCTTTTCTTACGATTCAATCATTTTTTTTTCTTTTTAATATATATATATATATATATATATATATATATGAAATTATAATATATGTTTTCAGTCATATAAAAGTTGAAAATATGTAACAAAAATAACTAAAGAAAACTTACGAGATTAATTTGTCCTAAGTATAATTTGTTTAGAAACCTTGCTTTCTTCCAAACCTGATCATAGAATAAGAAAATGAGAAAAAAAAATAAAGTAAAATGTAACTTTTTCATTAATAACCTTTCCTTATGTAAACTTTAAGAAAGTTATTTTTCTTATGTAAATTTATTACTACTATACCAAACCAATATTAAATTAATGCGTCTTCTTTTTTGCTATTAATATCATTGTGTACCTAACGAAAAATGTTTATTTTTAACAAAAGCTCTTTCCTTCCAAGTGGCTTAAACGTATTTTTCCTTTCATCGAACAGTTTTTTTTTTTTTCTTCATAGTATACTCAAAATTCAAAAGTACATAATTATAGATTCTCAACTTACTTTTTAAGTCTGGGATCATATATAATACTAGTCATAAGTTTATCTTTAAATGCATAATTTTTAATTTTAAGCTATCTTAACTATTATTTTAGTGCATTGTAAAAAATAAATAAATAAATAAATAAAATAAATAGTACATCTTCGAAACAACTTTACACTTTACCTTAGTTAAAAACGCTCAATGGGTTAATATTTATGAATATTTTCAATATAGATTTTTAATATTTCAGAGAAAAATTTCCTTGTTAATATGCTAATAAACCTCAAAGTTTTTTTAAAAAAAAGTATCTTAGATCAAAAATTCTCCAGCCTTCCCTTGATAAAATAATCTTAAAAATAAATTAATTAATTGTAATACAGTGCTGGAAGAAATTTTAAGGCCAAGCGAAAAATGTCATTATTTTTGCCACTGTTTATTTGAATTTCCTGCAGATTTAAACATAAAGCAGATAATAAATAAATAAACTTTTTTTCTCTTTCAAATTTTATAAATAAGTAATAAAAATTATGTAAATATTAATGTATTTTTGCTAATTACCTAAACACAAATAACTGTTTCATAAATGTACCCTCTTTTTCACATTATTTATCATTGTATATTCACAGGAAAAAGTGTATTCTTTATACAACCTATTTTAATATTCATCTTTTAAATTATCTTTAAATATATTTTTATCCTTAAAAAAACATTTCTTTCTTTCAAATCCTACAAATGAATAAGAGAAATAAATTAAAAACTATTTATTCATATTCTTAATAATGTTTTGAGTTTTATGAAAACTTATTAATGAAACAAAATGCATTAATTTGATCTAAATTCATTCTTTTTTCCACCATAAATATCATACTAATATTCATAGAAAATACTTATTCTTAGCAAAACTTTTTTCAACATTTATCAATACTAATAATACAAATTTATTATTTCAGTGACAAACAAAATATTTTTTCTTGTTAGTATATTTTTTAAACGTTAGTTTACTTTTCCAAGTCTTACGAAAATTTAGAATTATTAAATGAACTAAAATATAACTCTACTTATCTATCTATCTATATATTTATTTATATATTTCTCTAATTATTTATATATAAATATCGTAATTTTTTCTCCACAAGTTGTCATATCGGCAAATTTATGATAATTTGTATAGATATTCTCACATTCAATTAACTGCCTACTTCTTATTATTTCACGTGGTTTGGTCAAATGCCTTGTTAAAGCGCGATATAGTTTTATCATTCACTGAAATCTTATTAAACTTAATATCATGATTATTTTAACATTTTTATTGAAATTCACACTGGTCCATTTTTCATATCCATTTTAAGTATGTTAATGCTTTTTTTATTAAAATCACACAATCAACTGATTGGGAGGAAAATCATATTTATTGAAATTTAATTGGTCGGCCTGGATAGCTCAATTGGCAGAGCCTTGACCTTGTAAGTCAAAGATCCGGGGTTCGACTCCCGGTCCAGGCATTATTTTCACTCACTCGGAAAAATTTCAATAAATATGTTAATGCTTATTTATATTGTAAATATTTATTCATTTTTGGTGGTTCTTTGAATTATATTGTGGCATTGTATCATCTCTTTTGTTTTTATTTCTTTTATTATTTTTTAATTTTATTTCTTTTATTATTACTTACATTTATATACGTTATATATTTTTTGCCTTATACGTATTCCTTACTGTTACCAAATCAATATTAAATAAATGCATCTTCTTTCTCACCATCAATATCACAGTTTATCCAAAGAAAAATATTTATTATTAATAGAGCCTCTTTCAAATAAAACTATTAGGTCTTTCATATATTTCATCCACGCTCTTCTATAATCTTTTCTGAAAAAGTTATGTGCCAAAAAACCGATAACCCTTCTAGTATCAGAAGAATACCTTCACGATTCTCCAGCATGGAGGCTATTTGTTCTCCTTGTGAAGCGATCCGCAACCTCCGGATAACCAAGCTTCCCTGAAACATATTCCGCCCTGAAAGGATAGTTTTTCCTTCCTTGTCCTGAATGCGAGGCAAAACATTTGGATGAGAAGCTCGCAATTGGTGTTCGCTCATGTGATAACGCTTTAACAGATATCCAACGTCAGACATTTTCAATGGCTAATCGCTGAGCGTCATGATGACTACGTTAGCTGTCGATAACCTTTCTGAAGCCACGGATTTTTTATTTAGTTTTATTTTTTCTGTCTTTGATGGTGCTAATTTTTTTAGGTCACAATGACGCATCATATGAAAGCAGTAGGTCATTCCGTTTCTTGTCGTGATTTTTATTTAAATACCAATTACATTTATGAGTAATAGATATTAAAGTTATTCTATACGATCCCCATTCATCTAGTTTTTAGGTTTGTAATTAGAAATAATGTTTAAATTTAATGTATTACATCTTAAACTATTTCTGGGTTCGCTAATATTTAGAGAAAAATGTTAGAATAAAAAAATGAATTTTAATGATTTTAGTTGTGCTTAAAAATAGTTGATTAACAATAAATAATTAATATATATATATATATATATATATATATTTACTACTGTTCTAAATGTGCGTCCAAACATTTGGATGAGAAGCTCGCAATTGGTGTTCGCTCATGTGATAACGCTTTAACAGCTATCCAACGTCAGACATTTTCAATGGCTAATCGCTGAGCGTTATGACGACTACGTTAGCTGTCGATGACCTTTCTGAAGCCACGGATTTTTTATTTAGTTTTATTTTTTCTGTCTTTGATGGTGCTAATTTTTTTAGGTCACAATGACGCAGTGAAAGCAGTAGATCATTCCGTTTCTTATGATGATTTTTTATTTAAATATCAATTACATTTACGAGTAATAGATATGAAAGTTATTCTATACGATCCCCATTCATCTAATTTTTAGGTTTGTAATTAGAAATATTGTTTTAATTTAACGCATTACATTTTAAATTATTTCTTGGTTCGCTAATATTTAGAGAAAAATGTTAGGGAAAAAAAAATGAATTTTAATGCTTTTAGTTGTGCTTAAAAATAGTTCATTAACAATAAATAATTTAATTTTTTTTTTTTTAACTACTGTTCTAAATGTGCGTCCAAATATTTGGATGAGAAGCTCACAATTGGTGTTCGCTCATGTGATAACGCTTTAACAGATATCCAACGTCAGACATTTTCAATGGCTAATCGCTGAGCGTCATGACGACTACGTTAGCTGTCGATAACCTTTCTGAAGCCACGTTATTTTTTATTTAGTTTTAATTTTTCTGTCTTTGATGGTGCTAATTTTTTTAGGTCACAATGACGCATCATATGAAAGCAGTAGGTCATTCCGTTTCTTATGGTGATTTTTTATTTAAATACCAATTACATTTACGAGCAATAGATATTGAAGTTTTTCTATACGATCCCCATTCATCAAATTTTTAGGTTTTTAATTAGAAATAATGTTTTAATTTAATGTATTACATTTTAAACTATTTCTTGGTTCGCTAATATTTAGAGAAAAATGTTAGAAAAAAAAAATGAATTTTGATGCTTTTAGTTGTGCTTAAAAATAGTTGATTAACTATAAATAATTTTAAAAAAATTTCTTTTACTACTGTTCTAAATGTGCGTCCAAATATTTGGATGAGAAGCTCGCAATTTGTGTTCGCTGATGTGATAGCTTTTATGCTGATATATGATTTTTATATAAGTATCAAATACATTGATGAGTGGCAGATACTGAAATTATTTATTTTTGTAGTGAGTGAAAAAATGAAATCTAGTATTACATTATTTATTTATTTATTTATGTTTACTAATATTTAGAGAAAACATAAATCAAACAAAAAACGAGTTTTAATGTTTTTCATTGTTTTTATAAAATGTAATTAATAATAAATTATTTTTAAAAGAATTACTTTTGGTTATTGATTTCCTGTGTTTCATATTCAAATTAAGTTGCTAAGAGGTACGTAAATGTGAATTTACGGATAGAAAATCCAAAATGATCATTTTGAAGATAAATTAATAAAATAAAGTGAAATTAATTAAAAATATTAAAATAAAATGTGAAACAAAATAATACCTGAAAAGAAAATGTCCGTCCATGTATTTAAAATGCATAAATATTTTACTTAAAAAGCCTTTTATAGCACGTACTTTGAAAAAAAAAAAAAAAAAAAAAAAAAAAAAGGTTATTTTACGCCAAATATTCTTTCGATATTTTATTTAAAATGCATTTTAAAGCATGTGTAGCACATGTGTAGTATGTGAATAGCCTGTGTATAGCATTAGCATGTGTTTTGCAAAAGCAGTTAAAAAATAATAATAATAACATAAAATAAAATAAGAAATAAAAGATATTGTACGTCAAATACTTTTTCGATATTTTTAGCACTGATAACAATATAATTCTCTTACTTCAAACTTAAACGGTAGTCTAATCATGGCTTTAATATATGTTCAGCTAGAGAATCTTTCATAGTTCTCTCTTTTTTCTCACACTTTTTATTAACTGGCGAAAGACAAATATTTTAATATGTCATAATATGTTTTTTTTCTGAACTTCTCATTATGCCGGATATGACATCGAATGGGTAACGTAAACTTTTAATAGACATCATTAATGCGGCAATAGAAATTTATAATTGATTTATTTGTGTAACATTGTGCGACATTTTTTTTTTTTAAACTGACTAGAAAATAATATTTTATTTATACAAATTGGGAACTAGATTAAATTTACCAAGATAAAAGAAGAAACGTATCCTATATACAATTTTACTTAAGAAGAGGAGGAAGAAGAAGAGATAATTTGGAAAAGGATGCTTATTGTTAAACAGCATTTCAACTGCAATTATTTTCGTAAAAAAAGAAAAAAAAATACCCTTAAGAATACTAACTACGTTAACGCACGCGCTAGCAATATATCTACCCATAATTTCTGCTTTAATATTTCTTATATTCTATTTGGCACTCCCGACACGTCCTCAAAATAATGGCACATTTGCGGTATACGCTCCCTCGGTCCAATTCCCAGTTAAGTCTTGGAGCGGCAGTTTTGCCATTAACGCGTGGGCTACTGCAAAAGCTGCTCACGTCTCCCAGCTCTGCAGCCCCAGCGTCCGCGACCAAGTCATCCAGAGCATTTCAATTACTCCTAAATCCCACACCCCCCAGAAAACTTCTACGAAGCCAGCGATTTTTTTCATCCGCGTCTTTTTTTCCGGGATAAAAAGGGAAAAAGAAAAAAAAAAAATCGGGAGAAAAATCAAATCGCACCCCCGACCCTTCTCCCGATCGCTCACTCATTTTCTCCTCCGAATCCAATCACGGACAAAGACAAGGAATGAAAGAATAGTTTTTAGACATCCCCCTCCTACCCTCAGTTCTTTTACCAGACTTGGAAGTTGGTGGATTTTTGCCTCAACCCGTCCGAGGTGACATGTGAGAAAAGAAGAACACACGAGAATTCTCGGGGTGATCTTGAATGTTTTTTAACTGCTACTGAGAGTTGTAGTAAAATGAGTGTGGAAATATGTTATCCGTTGCGTTCCGGATTCAAAAAAATCTTATTTGTTGCTGACATAAATGTCATAAAATGGAAATAGGGATCTAGATTTTGTATCCTTCAGCCACATTTTTGAAATATAGTGATTTGAAGTTCAGCAGCTTTTCGGATATTTAGAATCAGATATTCAAAAATTGCAACTGCGCGAGAAGAAAGAACTATGCATGAAACATGAAATCTTAAAAAATATAATAATTTAAAGGAAAAAATTGAAGACTTTTCGAATTGTTCATGGAAATATGAAGAAATGCAATATAGCTAGTCTTGGTTGTACTTTTTTTTTGCCTACGTGTTCTTATTCTATATATAACATAAAATATTTCTTCTTTTTTTTTTTTTTTTTCTAATACCTATTTTTCATACCTACCCAGTTGTTTGGAACCGGTATTTAAATTTTAGAACGTCAAACTGCAAATACAAATACTACTACTACTACTACTAATAATAATAAATAAATAAATAATAATATATAATATATAATAATAATAATGATAATAATAATAAATAAATAATAAATAATAATAAATCATTCAATAATAATAATAAATAAATAAATAAATAAATCATCTAATAATAATAAATAAATAAATCATTATCAAACATATTTAGTTTAGTACTTAGCTAAATATCGAACACACACACACACATATATATATATATATATAGTATACCACTTGAAAACGTCTTATAGCATTATGAGCTTCTTGTTCTGTCTTGGGCCGAAATTCTTTTGCTCATCTCAAAATTAATAGGTTCATTTCGTTATATTTCCCCCCTTTCTCTTTTTTCCCCCCTTAAAATATTATCCTAAAGTCCACCTTCATTTCTTTCGAATGTAATTACACTGTCCTATTTCAATTTTCGACAGGTATAGTCTAAAAAATTAAAGAAAGTACTATTATTAAATTTACTAAATAAATAAATTTAAGAAGTTTAGTTAATTTGTTTGACCTGTGTATGATTCTATGGTGAATTATTTGACTGACTATCCTTCGTACTCATTCTTTTCTGTTACTAACAAAAGGATCATTGTATATATATATATATATATATATATATATATATATATAAAGTATTGTAACTAGATTCATATAAATATTATAGTAAGTTCATAGAATAAGTAAGTTATTAAATAGGATATAGATTACTGTATATAAATAATGGTAACCAAAAACATAAATAAATAACTAAAATAAAATATAAATAAGTAAATAAATGAAGGACAGAAAAATCAAAAAGAAAGAAAGATAGAAACGGAAAATTTTCATCTCTGAAGTGTCCTGAAAAAAGAACGATAAGTACAACCCTTAAGTATACTTAATGATTCTTAAAACAGGGATTGTTATTTATTATTTATAATAACACTTTAACAAACATTACAAAACTTCTAAAATTTTAGTCCCTATATGCTTATCGCCTATGAAAAACAGAATTGGACATATGCTAATGATCATTCAATTTTTCCACCTAATATGGAACAGAGCAACTTAAAATTACATATTCAAATTTTTATAAATAAGAAACACGGTACTTATATTAAGGTTAAAATAAGATTCTAATATACATGATTTTGTTAATAGGGATTTCTATTTATTCTTTATAATAACTTTCTAACAAAACCTTAAGCATTTAGTCCCTATACGCCTATTGCTTACGAAAAATAAGATCATATGAAAGGTTTTACATTATATTTTTTCCACCGTATATGAAACTGAGCAACTTACAAAAATTAAATACTCTTTTTTTTTTTTTTTTTTTTTTTTTTTTTTTTCTTTTAATAGAAACCCAGTGTAGACCACTTTATTTTAATACATTTATTAGTGAAATGAGATTTTGGTGGGAGGCTTGATTATAATGTATTTTAGCTGCATTCTGATAGATCAGATGCATTTATTATTATTATATATTTTTTTTATTTAATAATACATTTTAATTCTTCATCAAAGTAATTATAATAAAAATGATACACTAAAAGGCTTGTTCTTTAAAATACTTTTTAAGCATACTAATTACTAAATAAACATAGCTGAACTCCTTTTTTTTTTTTTTTTTTTTAATCTTAGATATTTAAAAATACATTTTTTAAAACACAGCATAAATTTATATCAAATGTTTACAAAATGTATTTCAAGTCAAAAATGCTCACATAAATAAATTGATTGAAAAAGTAATAAGCCAATGTTTTGCTGAAAAGTGGTTACTTATGCAATCAAAACAAATATTCTAGAACTGAAATTAACGGTACTAAATCCTTTTAAACCAGACCAGGCTTAAGTGTGGAGACGATGATGACGCATTTTTCAAAAACCACTATTACAGGCTGATAAATATTTTGATGTATTTCTCATACAGGCAGTAATCTCTTAAGCCAGAAAACTTAGAGAAAATTTTCTTCTTCTTCTTCAACGACATATTGTGAATTTGCATATAAATGTCTCCGCCGCTTGCATATATTTAACGCCACACCAGCTCGCATCTTTCTTCAATAGGATTTTCGTCCCTTAATTAAACGAAATGCCAAAAGTTGAATACAATTAGGTACTCAAGAAAAATTTTCTATCCCCCTAGGAAAAAAAGAACTACATTTCCCCCAACTTATTTTTTTTATCCGGTGTTAAGTTCATTTCTTTAAATTGGAATCAGCCAATATTCATAGAAATAGATTTTACAGAAAAAAAAAAAATAAATAAAGTTGTCAAATAATTTAATCTTTTTCTTCTCCCTTTCTTTATTTTCTGAAGTTTTTTATATTTTCAAGAATTTTCTTTAACAAATATTTGTCAGATGAACCTAATTCGTTTTGCTTTGTTATGACTGTAATAAAAAAAAAAAAAAAAAAAAAATCACTTCTGTAAATTATAATAGATTGAAAGTAATGAAAAACATTTCATCTCTCAAATGTTTAAAAGTGTTTTTCTTCAAAAGTATTAACGGAAATACCTCAGACATTTCATACGTACGGATTAAAAAGAGAGAGAAAAAAAAACTCTTTTGTGTATGTAATGAGATTAAAAAACAGTCACTGTTATTCAAACTTGTATTTAGGGAATAAGAGATCTCATTCTATTTTCTGTTTAAACGTAATTTTTAGTGATTTTATACAATATTTCTTCTTTTTTCCATCTGCTTACTGTAACTCACTTGACATAAGAGTTCCGTTTCAATGGCTGATTCGGAAATTGTGCTTATTTTAAGTAATTTGCCGAAAAGTGTAGAATAAAGAATAAAACACTTGTTGATATCCTTTTTTTATTGAGACATTATTTTATATTTTTTATTTGGTTTTCTCAAAAATCTTTTTATTGAATGTGTTTATATGAATATTGATGCATTTTAAAACATCGTATAACTTAAAGAGCTATTAAATTATTTTAATTGCAGTTTTCATTTTAGTTTGGCAATAATTTGGGGGCCATATCGTAAAAAAATAAATAAATAAATAAATAAATAAATAAAAAGTACACGAAGTTAATTACATGAAAATTTTAAATTAATAGGTGTTTTCCCAAATCATAAAGTGCCTTTTAACGTTTCACCATTTAAATTTGGACTATGAATACAGATTTGTACTTCCTTTAGTGGGATCTCTAATCCCTGTAAGTTTTTTGCATTAGTTTTGAAACATACCGTATACAGTCTTAATCTTTAACGATTTAATAAACATGCATACTTGTCCCTTTTTTGCTATTTTTTTAATATGTTTGTCAATTACTTATTCATAGTTTTACTTCAGTACATGCAGTACGAAAATAATGATAGCAAATAAGTTCATAGAAACTGCATTACTAATAAACAAAAATATTAATTTTCTATGCTGTTAAAAAAAAAAAAAAAAAAAAAAAAAAAAAAGAAAAGAAAGAAAGAAAGAAAGAAAGAAAAATGGATAATTTCTATAAAAATAGAAAATGTACCGTATTTTCCGGCGTATAACGCGCAGGTCACAAAAATGAGTTACATACACCAGAAAATTTAATTTACAAATAAAGCTATATTTGTAAGAAACAACAACTTTAAAAAAAAAATAGTTTTACTGTAAATTTAAATTTCCGGTGTATAGCTGATTTAACACACCTGCGCATTATATGCCAGAAAATATGGTATATTTTCTAAAACTGCAGATATTTATCTTAAATATACATATCAATCTGTCAAAATAAACATTTTTTCTGTAACCATTGATACATATTTCCTTTGGCGGTTACATATTTTTTATTTTTTGCGTACAGGAAATTAGTATCAAAGGATGGAAAAGTGCTAAAAAAAAAAAAAAGAACAAATTGAGCTTCCGTAGCTGCAAAGTAATATCGTCACCTGCAATGCGGTGGGCTCTGGTGCAATTCTGGCTAGGAAAACTGGAGATTTTTATTTAATGCGAGAATTTTTACAGTGTGCATTACAGAAAAAAATCTGTTGCGTACGAAAATTCTCTGTATTGTACTGTTACAAAAGATTTTTGTCAACGTACAGTCGATAACAAAAATATCTGAACACTAGCAAAAATTCCCATGTAGAAAAGGTAGAGTTAATATTGTTTTGTTAAATAAATCCTTGACGAATCCTGCTCTTAGACTGACTAAGAACATGATTCGACAAGGATGCATTTAACAAAACAGTATTAACTCTACTTTTTTTACAGAGGAATTTTTGCTAGTGTGCGGATACTTTTGTTACTGACTGTATTTGTTG
This sequence comes from Salticus scenicus, assembly GCA_963930645.1. Taxonomy (NCBI): domain Eukaryota; kingdom Metazoa; phylum Arthropoda; class Arachnida; order Araneae; family Salticidae; genus Salticus; species Salticus scenicus. Next base: position 102,607,041 of record OZ005652.1, read on the forward strand.
CATGGCATACGGATATTTTCTTGAAACTTTGCTCACAAAAATGTATCGTCGCTTACAATACGGTAAGCTTTGGTTCAATCCTGGCTGGGAACACTGGAGCTTTTTATTTAATGCAACAGTTTTTACGCAGTGCATTATGGAAAAAATCTGTTGTGTACGAGTATTCTCTGTATTAATCTGTTACAGAATTTTTTCGTCAACGTATTTTTTCCATAGCATACGGATATTTTCTCGCAATCTTCTTCCATAAATGTAAAAATGCAGCACAAAAAAAAAAAAAAAAAAAAAAAAAAGGAGGGGGGGGGGGGCAATAATTTTGTTTTTAAAATAATGCTGATAAATGAAGTAAAAAAAAAAAAAAAAGAGAAAATAAATATTATTAATAGTACACTGAAGGATTTTTAAAATACTCGAAATAGTTTAATTGCAAGTTTTTAAATTCTTAGTTGAATATATCCAAAGTATATTTGTTTTATTTATTTCTGTGTGTCAAATGAAACAATAATTGCGAGGTTTTTTTTACATTCCATTAAAGTTTCCAATAAATGGAAGTCAAAACTGAAACAAAATTCAACACGACGTTTAAAACAAATGCTTAAAATACATTAGAAGATCATTTACTTTCGATAAATCATAATTTAAAAAACAATTCTTCTAATCTATTTAAATATATTTCTCTCTTTTATCAGTGTGTATTTCCATAAATTAGATTAAAAATGCAATTAAATCAATACAATTTTAAGAGCTAATTTAATAAATCCTCCGAAGCTACTTCATTAGCTGAAAAATAAATATGCTAAATTCAACTTCTTTTCACTTTTATTTTGGTAATTTTTAAATTTTGAAAGTGATGTGTTATGCAATGAAACTATTTTATCATTTTTGTTATTTCTTGAATAAATTATCATTTTTTTTTTTTTTATGAATAAGTTTCAGAAATATAATTTTGGAAAATGTGGCTTTGTATTATTTGTAATGGAATACATCTTCATCCCCCCCACCACCACCACCACCACTCATCTATTTATTTATTTATCTATTTATTCGTTTAATTTATCTATTTTTATTTTTATTTATTTTTTTTTTTGAGAGAGAGTTATTTATTTATTTATTTTTTTATTATTATGAACAAGAAAGGGCAATCGCGCGGTTCACATAGATTATTAAAATTTTCCAACTTTACGTACTCGTTGCGTCATTTCAATGTACCTTGCTTGCCCGATCGCACAATGATTAGACAGAAGGACGGAAAGACTAACTGAATTCATATTCACTCTTAAACTTTGTTTGAAAGTGTTATGAACGCTTTACACCAAATTGAATGCAATTTCAGCAATTTCATATTCTGGAACATAAAGCATCTAAATATTTTAGTTTAGTACTGTAAATCTTAACGCAAAACATACCATATCAGGTTGCGCACGACTCGGCCTTTTTCCAAGGAGTTTTCCATGAGTATTATTTCAAAATAAATTTCTTCTTAAATGAACAACGTAGAGTTAAGAGGAAACGATAACCCTAACAGCAGATTTATCCTTAGTACATCTTAAGGATGTTTCTAGGATTTCTTTTCATACTGAAGATATTCTGAAGAGAAGACGGTCTGTTAGAAAAAACTGGTAGAATTAAAATTTAAAACTTTGAAATTCGTATTGAATTCGCGTGTTAACATAGTAATAAATATATATTAAAACCACTTTAAAACAAGTATTAAAATTTATTAAAAATTGTTTACAAAGCTCTTCACCACAACATTATGGCATCTTCAGGTAATTTTTTACACAAGCAGAGAGTAGGCAGCATTTTATATAACAAAGGATCTTGATACAGTTATTAAAAAAAAAAAAAAAAAAAAAAAAAAAAAGATAGTGTACACAATGGAACTAATGGACTCATCTTCATGCCACTAATAGACTCATCATGTTGTGTACACATTATCCTTTTTTTTTTTTTTTTTACTATAATCGTATCTAGTTCTTTTGTTATATAAAATGTAGTCTACTCTCTGCTTGTGTAAAAAATTACCTGAAGATGTCATAACGTTGTGGCGAAAAGCTTTGTAAACAATTTTTAATAAATTGTAATACGTGTTTTAAAGTGGTTTTAATATATATTTATAATATATATTTAAAACTGTAGAAGACTCATTGGAAGAAGGCGGCGGAGCCACGAACACAACCTGTATATTTTACTGAAAAAAAAAAAAAAAATCTGTGAATATGAATAATAAATGTCAATTTCATTATAATATGTGAAAAATAAAGATATTAAAATATGGTTTATAGAAATATCTTTTATAATAAGAAAAAAAAACTCTTTCGGGGTCCCACATACATAAACTAGTTTAGATTCACTCCATTTTCATAAGGGAACATCTAATAGTGAACTCGTATAATATATATATCAGTTACAATTAATTCCATGAATATTTATGGGAGTTAGAAAGCGGACAGACAGACAGGCAAACCGAAGTCATAAGCACACTTCAATTTTGTTAGAGAAAGAAATCAATTAAATCAATTATATAATTTTTTCTGTTTCATTTTGAATTTGTGGTGAACTTACTTTTTTTTTAAACAACTTTTTTTAATTTTACATTAAAATAATTTTTAAATATGAAAGTGTCAATTAAAGCAAGAAATACACATAACCATAACACTTTCGTTAAAAATAAAACATACGTTTCAATCTATTTATATCGAGTGTAATAAGCTAGCTCACCTAATACTATATTAATAAAATTCATTGTTTTTTATATTTTTAAGACGTGAATGTTTAATTTCAGTCTGTTGAAAAAAATCTCGCAAGTTTTCTTTTTTTTTTTTTTTTTTTTTTTAATATTTGTATTATGTTTTTATGAATTTATTTTGTGCACAATTTAACGGTGTATGAAACGAATGAATTGTGTGAAATAATTGAAATTTGAATAACAATAATTTTCTTCTTTAGGTCATAGGCACCGACTTTTTAACAGAATTATGAAAGAACCTGCCACTGGTATGTACTTTTTTCTAATAAAAACTATAATTGTTTTGCAAATTAAAATATTATTTCACGTTCTTATTAATATTGTTCAAAATATATGAAATTATACAGTTAAAGTTAAAAATATTACTTTCAGCATTACCTTTACCTTTACCTTTACCTTTACCTTTACCTTTTTCAGCATTATACATCATATAAGTGCAGATTATTCAATAAAATTATTATTAAATATGCATTTTAATATTTTTAATTCCATAATAATCAATTTGTTGAAATAATAATCGTTCAGAGTTATATATCCGTAACCAATTAAAATAAAAATAAAAACTTAATTTCAATAGTCATTGTGTTCAGCGAAATTTTAAAGTAATATTTTTAATCCTGGGGAAAGAGTTACAGACTGAATAGAAGAACAAATTCAAATTTAAACCAATAATTAATATAAAAAGAATCCAAAAAGAAAATGTTAATGTAAATATAGACAATCAAAGAGAAATAACTTGAATTTAGACGGAATTAAACAGTTACTTTTGGATTATAAACTATAATTTAACTTTGAATATTACAAGGATTTTACCATATTTTTACTAACTTCTATTCTTGTTTGTTTGTTCGGTACAAATCTTTTAATCGAATTTTAACTAACTTCCCTCCTAGCTAGATATTTGAAACTTTTACAGTAGCTCAGAACCCGGTGACAACATACTTCGAAGTCCGATTTTCGAATTTTTGATTAGTTTTCTTATAACTAATTAAAATATGAAAATAATAACATCCTAATAGCGTTAAATAGCCATTAAAATATTAGCTATATTTAATTGTTGCCAAAAAGAAAAAAAAAAATACGAGTTCATTTTCTTTCGACATAAAAATAAATGCATTTAATTAAACCTGAACATTAAAAAATTACAAAAAAAGATAAATTATACATCTCACAAAAATTGACGTCACGATTATTAATTTTATGCACATTGATAAGAGCTCATCAGAAAATTTAAAACATGGTATATAAAATGATTTTTTTTTTTTTTTTGTCTTATAATTATTTCTTTTCTTTAAGATTTTGGTCTGACTATTGCAATTTAAGAAAAATGTACAAATGCTTAGTAGAATATATATATTTTTTAATTTAAGTAAATCAAAGAAAATCATCATAAGACTAAAATTATAATTAAAATTTTGATATTTAAATATAAATTTTCACTGACTAACTAAAAAATCGCTTTTTGTAGATTGTCCCTGTTATACTTTCTTTATAAAGCGTTTTCGCCTTTTTTTTTTTTTTTTTTTTTTCACAGTCCATACGCTATTTTGTTTTGTTCTAATTAAAATGAGTTAATGTGTTTGTTTTATTTATTTTTTAAGCTTATTTACTCCTGTGAAGAACTTGAAATGAATTCCCTCCAGAGTTTCCCGGAATACAGAATGCAAATTTCAATTTCGATAGGCGTCTTAATTATCAGACCTTTTGCTTTCTTTCGCTTATTTAATGAAGTTGCTAATCAATATTAAACAATATCCAATGATGGCATACAGGGCTTTTGGCGATTTTTCTCATGCAATAAAATTGGCAACTTTCCCAAATGGGGTAACCTGGTATTTTCTAAGCAGTATTAACTTGCGAATTACATTTTAGGGGGGATATGGCGAATTCAGTACGTGAACCCAAGAGTCTTTGATAGATCATTTAATTTTCTACGCCATTTTCATTAAAGAAGGACCGTGGAGGTTAAAGTCTTCAACGCTTTTTATTTAATAAGCAATGGAAGCCATTTGTCTTATAACATTTACTCTTCTTGGAAAGTTGAAATAACAGAGACTTAATTTTCAGAGAAATAAAATTAAATATAAAGTGATAAATATGCAGTTAAATATGCAAAGGTTTACGCTTAATTGTGACTTATGCACTCTCATCAGGTCTTTTTCATGTTTTAGTAGATACCAGGTTTTAGTTTTGTCAGATTTCTTGACAAAATTTAGCGAAAAATATCTTTTTTTTTTTTTTTTTTTTTTAATGTTTACTTCTTAGATTCTAGTTATTATTATTATTATTATTATTATTATTATTATTTATTTATTCATTTATTTATTTTGTGTGTGTGTGTGTGTGAACTGTTAAGCATGGCTTCTTCCGATTTGTGAGAGATATTTATAAATACATAAAATATTTGTAATTCATAAAGGGTGTTAATTTTTTTAACTAATATTGAAAGAAATGATAAGTTTGCAGAAGAAATATGCATACTTTTTAACCTTGTATTACATAAGTTTTCATACTAGTAAGGTAAAAATAGGAGAGTTTCCGTATAGTTTAACAGAATTGTAAAAAGAAATCTAAATGGAATTTTTAACAGCTTTTTGAACAGAGCTTAGAAGAGATTTAGTTTGGTCTTTTTTAATTTCAGTGTAAGGTCCTTCAGATAAAAGAGAATTAACTTTATCAACATAATCAATTTTGTCTATGAGAACTATCTGGCCACTTTTATCTGCTTTAGTAATGACAAGATTTTGATTAGATTTAAGTTCCTTAAGAGCAACAAACTCGGATTTAGAAATATTAGATTTATAATAGGAATTATTGGAAGAAATGCAATCAGCAAGAATATGGCGCAGAGATTCTTTTTGAGAGGTAGATATTTTACTGTATTTTAAAGAAGCCTCAATGGGAGCAATTGATTTAGAAATTGAAGGTTTACAAGATTGGGAAAAATTTCAACCGAGTTCTAACACTTTATTTTGTTGGGCAGTTAAGTTATGTGAAGACAGATTTTCTTCAGGAACTTTGTTAATTTCACGAGAGGTTTTTTGGTTTTTACACAAAACAGAAAACTTAAAATCTAAATTACGTTGATGAGCAGAATTAAGTGAATGTAAGGATAAATAATTATCATATTCCGAAACATCAAAATCACTAACTTTTTACCAAGGAAGAGATGAAGCTCATAAAGCTCTTCCGCAATTTTGGCGATACGTTGACGAAAATCTTGAATACAAGCAAGTCTTGTCATTATTAAAGCAGATAAAGGTGGCCAGATTGTTCTCATGAACAAAACTGATTATGTTGATAAAGTTAATTCTCTTTTACCTGAAGGACCTTATACTGAAATTAGAAATCTAAATATTATTTTTTTGCTAAAATATTGCTGAATAATTTTGAAGGTTACATTTTCTTCCATGGTTTGGATTTTGTTCTGTATATTATCTTCGCCCTTCTTACATTCTTTTGTATTTTAATTTCGTCTTTTTGAAGAGTATCTCGTTTATTTATTTATTTTTTTTTTTTTTTATTTTTCTCCTTTTCGTACAGGTTCTATCCCTCCCTAAGCTATACTTTTTCATCCATCCCTTTATATACAATTTCAGCAAAATAGCTTATTATTATAAACATGTTACATTTTTCTTCATTCTTCCTTTTTTCTTTTCCATTATTCCTTTCTTCATTCGTCATTTTTCTCCTTTTCTTACATGTTCCATTCCTACCTGAATCATACTTTCTCATCGATGCACTTTATAGTATTTCAGCAAAATAGATTATTACTAGAAACATACTATTTCTTCCTTCATTCTTCATTCTTCCTTTTTCCACTTTTCTTTTCTCCGTTCGCCCCCCCCCCCTTTTTTTCTTCCATATTCTCTAACATGTTCCATCCCCCTATTTAGCCATACTTTCCCATCCATCCCATATAACATTTCAGCAAAATAGCTTATTATCAGAGACATGCTAGCTAGTTCTTACTTCCTTCTTCCTTTCTTCCTTCTCCTTTTCTCCATTCTTCCTTATTTCTTCTTCTATTACACACTGAGAAAAGAAATATATATATATACCGCCTTTCTGTAGAATGAATATGTGGCCATTTTCTAAATACCTTAACTAGAAATATAGATTTCCGAGCTATGCTCATAAGGCACGTCAATAAACTGAATAGACGAAATTATCGAGAATTTCTAGTGTACACATTTCTAGATGGTGAAACAATAGTTTGAATACTGTAAATATTCTGAATCATTTATATTGCGAGAAATTCTCGCTTGATTTTCTAGAATTTGGTAATAAACCAAGATTATAGTTGCAGAAACCCGCCTCTTGTAGTCTCATTTATTTGCAGATTATTTTTAAATAACTTTGCCCCCGAGAATATAGGCAAACGCTCTAGAATTCTAAAAGGGGATTCTAGAACTCGCTTTCGAAGGGGACTAGAATTTATAAGGATGACATGGAACTATTTTTTCTAGAGCCACAATTTAAATTCTAGATGTCAATAACAGAATTTTTTCTCAATGCATGCTCCCATCCCTCCTTCAGTCGTATTTTCCCATCTATCCCTTTATACAACATTTTAGCAAAATAGATTATTACTAATAATATGCTACTTTTAGCCTTAACTGATAATTTATTTAAAAAAATATACTATTACTATTTTGTTTATAAAACATTAAATGCAATTACGTTAATATCAATGAATGAGACTGAAAACTTGCCTTGAAAAGAAAGTAGTTTTTTACTTTGGTGTTCTAAAATAGCCTTTCTCTCAAATAAGTTTGCAGAAATCTGCAACTAAAGTTATTTATAAACAAAACATATGGTGTTTTAGATACTCCATCTGGTGGAAGAGTCAGAAATCAAAAACAATTTTCATTTAAAACGTAATTTCAGGTGCACCATCCATCACTACTCTCCCGTGTTATCGCCTCATTCCTAATTTTTATTCATCACATATAAAATACGTTATCACTACACATGTTTAACCTGTTAATAAAGCAGTGAAATGTATTAGAAAATTTTAAATAATATATATTTAAATTTTAATTAAATAATATCAGGGGCCAATCTAAGATTTCAAACTTAATACCTATTTTTGTGAAAAATCTTAACTATATTTTATTTTTGTGAAAAATTGTAGTGCACTCTTTTTCTTTCTCTCTGTGTGTATGGGGGGGGGGGAATTTGAACAAAGTAGAATAATAAAATTAACTCTCAGCAGCTAGTGTGAGGCTTATAGCAGAACAGGAACCAAAATCCAAAACTTACTTCACTCTGAAGTAAACAGTTCAGTAGAGATAGTGTAAGTAGAAGTTGTTTTTATTTGTGTTAGTATCACTGCAGTATACATGAATTGTACCAGGGAGGATAAACACATCACCATACAGTCACCAAAATGTTAAACCACCTGACGAATCAGCTAACAGTACACTATGGCCACAATTTCAGAGCGTGTCTGTACCGATACACACAAGGATCGTTTTGTTTACATATGCTGCACTGTTTCTCGCCCATAACAAACGCTTGTGTGTAGATTAAAACCAACATTCTGTATGATTCTTGCTTCGCAAATCGCATCAACAGAAATGCACGAATTACTTTCCTTTGAAAATGTGCTAATTAAAAATGTTAGATTTTGCTGGGAGGACTAAGATTTTTGTGAAAGTACCGATTTTAGCTGTATGATTTTTATGAAGATACCTTTTTTGCCAGGTCGATTTTTGTGAAGGTACCCATAAACGGTAGTAAACTCGACCTGTATTAACCCCTGAATATATACATTCATTATATTAACTTATGTTCTGTCTACTATACAACACAAAGATTACATTGCAAGTAAATTTATTTTGTGTAGAAATATGTTTAAAAAATGTAACAGAAATTACTTTGGCCTCTATATACCTTTACAATATCTTTGCAACTCTTTCTTCCTGAACAATTTTAAATAAAAATATCGTTTCTTTTTCACAAACCTAGTTCAAAATACCAAGTTCAAAAATTAACGAAATTAGATTTTTACCAAGATAAAATACTGACGAGTTTAATTTCTCTGCTAACATATCTCAAATGCAGCAATAATAATAATAAAAAATTCTTAATATGAAATAACTTTTCGTCTTGAGGTTTCCTTGAGTACAGGAAATAATCAGTTTCATATATTACACAGGATATAAAAGTTCCGGTTACATTCATTCAGATTTACATGGTAATCGCGATGGGAATAAAATTGATTTCTCTTAATGAGACAAAATCTCCTGAAGGATAAAGTAATTATTTAATCAGATTAATAATTAGTATATGGCATAACTCAATCGCCAGCTGAATAAGTTAATTAGTTTTCATAATAATTAACTCAAAGCGGATAATCAATTAACTTCTCCATTTTTTTGCGTCCAATTTTGATGTTTTGTCCTTATAATACAAACACAGGTAGATATTATTAATATCTCACGAATTTTTATGCTTAAGAAAATGTAATCTTTACCTTTTTATTAATGTCTGTAATCACCATGTTTTTGAAGATTACTTTACAAGTATTGTAAACAAGTATTACTTCAAGTTGAAATATGAAATAATTTGGATAATAAAGATAGATATATTTATCGTAGCACGTTAGGGTTTCTTTATAATATGTGGATTTTTGTGTGTTTTTCAAAATAAAAATAACTTGTGTGTTTCCTTGTTAATTCCTTGTTAATTTTATTATTTGGATTTTATCATGGTATTATAGAACATCTGCCAGAAATAGTTAGTTGTAACATAATAGTATTATTTTTGGAGTATCTGAAACCGAGTAATATTCACAAAAAAAGTAATTAATTACAAATATTTGTTAAAATATCATTATCTTGGCATAAAATGTTTTTGGACATATTTTTCCAATATTCGTGGAACGATAATTTTTTAGTTTATTTTAATCATTGTAATGTAACATATTTTATTTAATGCTACATCTTTTTATATATACTCTTTTTTTTTTTTTTTTTTTTTTTTTTTCATTAAACATTCGAAAATTAAATATAAAAATTTATATCGAACATACCCGCTTTTTTTGTAGGAGCGTTCCACCAATATTTTAACAACAAATTTCTCTTTAAATTTATAGGCTTTTTTGTAACAAAAATTACTATATAAAACTAGTGGTAGAGGAATTTAAAGTAACTGCAAGACGTAGGAATCCTATTTAAGGTTATAATCAATTTGACATTTATACAATTTAGAAGTTGAAAACTATTTAAATTACATATGTAGTTTTTTTTTTTTTTTTTTTTTTTTTTTTTCTTTTACTGTGTCTTTAAATTTGCACTTTTTTTTTTTTTTTTTTTTTTTTTTTTTGCTTATTCAACAATAAATAGTTAGACATAAAAATATATGTTATGTTAAATGAATTATTTTTCTTACTTCTGGGAAGAACTGAAGCGAAATGTTAAATTCCATATCGTACCCCGCGTCAAATATCTTTTTTGCAATTTATCAAGCTGAGATGCACTTCTGTCAGTCTTTTTTTTTTTTTTTTTTTTTTTTTTTTTTTTTATTGCACGCTAGTTAATGTTTTACAGTATCATTATTTTATTATTATTATTATTATTATTTTATACGGAATTTTTGAGTTGTATCATTTTCTTGCAGGGATGCGGAATGTTTTATAGATATATCCCCATATGAAGCACTATTTAAAAAAAAATAAAATTTGAAAAATATTTCGAAATCCTAATATCTTGAAAATTATCGTCACACCTGACACAAATGGAATTCTATGTTATGAAAAAACTTCATTTAAGGTTAGATTGTCTCGAAGAACGTTCTATAAAGCTCCATCACATAATTTTCTATTTCTTGGTATAAAAACTATGCGATATCAAAACATATCCATTGAATCCAGAAATCACCTCGATAAAAGAATTATCAATAAATTTCTACGCTACATAGTTAAAAGTTTATGAATTTGACGTTTAACAGCAAGTTTCTATAATTACATTGCTAATTTTAGCATTGCTGAGATGAAGGATATTCCAAAATAATAGAAAAGTATTAGAGAGTTTCTAATGCTTATTATCTGTAGCATTAGTTATATTGATTTAAAAAATTGTCAAATGCACCGTAATTTGAAATAAAAGGGAAAAAAAAAAAAAAAAAAAAAAAAAAAAAGAGAGAGAGAGAGAGAGAGAGAGAGAGAGAGAAAAGAAGAAAAAAAGAAAAAATCACAACATAATAATATTTGTTTTTCAGATTTTTCATCATTTTACACACAAAACTTCTTTATTTTGTTCTCCTTAATATAAGTTTTGTTTTTAATTTATTCAATAACAGACTGAAAACAACCTTATAAACACTTTCTTATGTAATTAAAATAAAAATAAAAATAAAACTTATGCTTCTAATCCCTATGCACCAGAACTTTAATTCCACTGATCGGTTTGAAAGATTAGACTTTAAAAGAATCCAATGACTGCATGCAGAATGACTTCGAAAGATTTAACTTTAAATTAGATTAAAGTACAGTGCAAGTTTAATCTGTTGTAAAATGTCCACTGAGATCTTTCGGAATTCAAGATTGATAAAGAAAAACTATGACTCTTCTTCCCTTGTTAATTCGGAATCTTTCTTTCTTTTCCCCGGATTCCATTCCAATGAAAAACTATTTTCTTCTCTTTTTTTTTTCCCCTCTAAAAACTTAGAACGAAAGGAAAAAAGTAAAAAGAAAAGAAAGAAAGAAGCTTTACCTGTCTAAATTCTCTTAAAAAATAAAAAGGAAAAGGGCACCAACGCACACAGTACGAAAAATAACACAGGGTAAAAAGGATTTTTTTTTCTTTTATGCTGCAAAGAAATCTGATACAGAAAGCTGTTTTGTCCGACCTGGTGTAAAATTAATGGATCTAAATAAAGCTGGGCTCTTCATTTTACGATCAGCTGTAGCTGGTGTGGGGTGGGAGAGTCTTTCTTCTATCCTTTGCTCTTCCAACGTAGGTTTTACTGAGAAAAAGCAAACAGAAGCCTCCTTTGCAATCTCCAGTTTTTTTTCTCCTTTTTTTTCTTTTTTTTTAACTTTTAGACAAAGCTCGTTTAAAAAGGAAGTTTTTCCCGGGTTCTCCCAGTATAGTTTTTGTGATTGAAGGAGGGGTAGATGGATGTTTGAGATCCAGGCGTTCGTTTAACGCTTTCTGCACACCCCACTGACTAAGGCTATCAAGTATGTTTGGTCAAAAAGTGTTACATTATAGCACTTAGAACTCCATTTAGTCGATTTATTTGTTAGAATTAAATAAAACATTAAAATATTTTATATTTTATATGTTTAAATTGAAAAATAAGGTAATTGGTAATATGTTATCAATGACCTAACTAATCAATGCCTTCAGGCTTCACACTCGTTTGTTAAATTATGAAAATAAAATTTTGTGTCAATGTATTAAAAGAATATTTAAAAAAAAATACTTAACTGATATATCTTGAATTTTATAATTTTTAAGTATTACATTTTTTAAAAAGGTTTTATTTGTGTTATTAAACATGTTAATTAAAATTTTATATTACGATAAACAAAACTTTTAGTAATTTAGAGATTTTTAATCGTAAAAAATACAGCCGAAAATTCGCTAATTTCATAATACTATATATGCGATTGATACTCATTGGTTGACTCTTGTAATGTAAATTAAGAAGTAAACTCCAAAATTAAAACTTCAAAATGGCACAATGTAAGAATATTTTATGAAAAGTTATTTTTCTTGGTGAATATCAGTAAAACTTATATTTTGTGTTAACACATTTCTAATTTTATTTGTATTAACGCATTTCTTATCGCTTAACGCATGTGTTTTGGGTTGCATATCTTATAATAAATACTGATTTCAATAAAAGATTTAGTGAAATTCTTATTTAAAGACAGATCTATCGGCAAATTATTATAAATACAAAATATTTTGCAGAAATTTAATTTTTGAAAGCGTATAGATTTGTAAATTTCCTCCTTTCACATTTAAAACTGATGTCAAGTTAAAACAAATTCGACTCTAATTAGAATGTTCCCACGACAAATTCAGGAAACTGGAGTTTTGAGGATTATGGAAACCGTGCAATTTGGTTTTAGAAATTTTTACTATATATTTCTGTTTTATTTATAAAAGCTATTTATATCAACGTATTGCTATTTATGAAAGCTATTTATATAAAAGTATTTCTATTTATAAAACTCATTTTTCTTGTGTATTATAAAAATTATTAAAATAATCCTAAACATCCTCTTTATAGTTATTTATAATAATTATATTTTAATAGAAAAAAATTACTTTTCGATAAATAAATGAATAAAATTAGCTTTCAAAATAATTTGAATTGTAACTTTTAATTTTATTTTATAAAATATTTTTTCAGTTAAAGTATTTTCTTTATTATTAAAATCAAAAGATACTTATTAACGTGTAATCTAATGATTGTATTCACTCTCAATCTGATTTAAGGATCTAAAATAAAAAAATGAGGTTAACTTTTCAACATCTTGTAGTTATTTTGGACAATTTTAAACTATCATTAAAATATTAATAGAGTAATGATGAAATAAAATACAATTTGTATAGTTAATATACTCTACTACCTACCAAAGCCTTTAACATACACGAATTTTTCACATATTTTTCTTTTCTATCACTTGATAAAAAAAAAAAATAAAAAAATAAGGAAAACATCATAAAACTAATATGTCGTGGGCGTTGTGGCCACCACTTGACTTTCCTCTATATTTTCTTATACAAATTCACCCAGTACAAATTAGTTATTAAAATTATTACTTATTAAAATTATCTTTCATGATAATGGCACATGACTTTTATTCTAGAGAAGCATAACACTAACTATCCAAAGAAAATCAATTTTATTCTATATATATATATATATATATTATGAAATAAATCGATAACTTTATTTTAAATTTTCGCGGATCGATGTTTCAACCATTCATTTTAAAAGTATTAACATGCTCTTATGAAAGATACCCATAATGAAAATTTGACTCCCATCCCTCCCCCCCCCCCCCTCCTATGGAAGGGAAGTGATTTTCCAACATATACAAAAAATTTTATACAGTTGATTATCACTGCACATTTATACGAAAATTTGTCCTATACCGAAATGTTAAACATTTAGAAAAAACGGAATAGCAACGTCGACTGTTAGATGATTTTCACCAAAATTTGATAGACACTAATTTGCGTCAAGGTGCAACTACATATCAATTTGTATGAAATTCTGTGCAGCAGATCCTGAGATACAGTTGCCACAAATTTTGTTAGATACACACACAGAGAGAAACAGACAAACAGACATTTTCTAAAAAATGGTTAAATCGTGTTCTAGACTTCTCAAAACGTGTAAGTTCATCGAAAACCGGAAATCGAAATTTTTTAGGCAACTAACACTTTCTTCTATTGAATACAAGGGAAAGAAAAATTATTATTATTATTATTATTATTATTATCATTACTTAATTTTACTTAAAACTAGAAGTCAGGACATATATGTATAATTACGCTTTTCATTGCATAAAAATATTTAAAGCTTGTCTAGCCTTAAATACAATATAAAACGTTTGAGGATAGTAAATACAGGACTTGTTTTCATGTATATAATACTATTAAATAATTGTAATAATTCACAATAAATTCGTAATTCTATCCCTTGCATATATTTCATTTAAAAAATTATGTAAATAACTTCACCGCGACTACACATAAACGACAGAAATTCTGTAGGTATTCAGTGAAAATATAAACCAATAATATTACGATTTTTTTTTTTTTTTTTTTTTTTTTTTTTTTTTTTTTAGCATTTCTCGAATATTAAAATGATTTTAGAGAACAATAAAGTTTTTAATAATTAAAGTATCTAAGTTAGGAAATTTTATTTTATCATATCCGTAATATTAAAAAGCAAAATTAACAAACTGAATTTTTAGTCGCTGACTTATACTTGTTTTTTATGGTTTTCTTTATTTATTACAATACATTTTTTTTTTTTTTTTTTTAATGCGTTTTGTAATTTTAAACATCTGCTATTTTAAGAAGACTTAAAATTTTAAAGACAAAAATGTGAAATTCTGGTGGAAATTTAATTAAATCTGTCTTTACACTGTTGATTTTTATCGCTTTCTGCTCATATTTTCAATATTTATTCTTCTCTGTCGGCGAGCGTCGGTGTAAAGTGTGCATTCATTTATCTACCACTTTTAATCAATGGATTTCAAAAGATATTGAATGAAAAAGATTTTTAAAGCGAATGTTGTTGCTACGAAAAATAAGATTTCTAAAACTGAACAACACCTTCATCGCCTATCTTCTTTCTTCACTGAACTATTTTCGTTCACTTGATTAAGACGAAATGCTCTGGAGATTGAACTGTAAAGTTGTTGTGAAAGGAATTTTGGGGCTTTTGGTAGACTTTCATATGGAGTCTAAAATATTTACAGATTAAAACAACAACTGAAAAATTCTTGTTAACACTTTTAAATTTCAAAATATATATTTTTTAAACATTTAATATAATTTAAAAAATAGCTAATAGAAACGTAGCTGATGATAAATACATAAAAAGAAAAAAATAAAAATTTTTAGTTTTCCAGAATTTCACAGCTTGAAAAATCTACGCGTTAATCCATTTAAATTTATATAATAATAATTTTAATAAATAAATAACAAATGTCACTTTTTTTTTGTGAAAAAAAAGTGACATTTGTTTCATATCAAAGTAATAGCACGACCCTTCATCATCTGAAAAATAATAGGCACTAAAGCATTATTAAATGTGCAACTACGCATTCGCTTTTACTAAGAAATTTTAAACTGACTTTTGCATTAGGTTTGCTTCCACTTTTTTAAATTTCAGAGTAGAGCTGTTATCTGGTACCATTAGATTCACGTCTAGATCACTCTTGTTCGCATGCCTGGCTCTCTGAATAGCGGCCATTAAATTTCTGATGAGTTAAGGCCCGTCTCTCTGCCCTATATTCGAGGTCTCCGTCGTGTAACATTTAAGCAGGACAATGCACGACCGCAAAGTATCTGTATTATCCGACCTTCCTTGATACAGAATATATTCAACTGTTGTACTGGCCAGCTCTTTCTCCTGACCTCGCACCAATAAAAGTTACCATCGTTGAAAAGCGACTGGTACGCCATCAATCACCAGTAACTATGGTAATGTGTGTGTGTGTGTATGGTCGGTAAACTGTAGCATCGTGTTAAAGCTTCATATAGTGCTGTGCTCGTACATGTCATCAAATCGCTGTTCTATTAAATGCCTAGGCAGATAAGTGCTTTTATTTCTCCCAGAGGTCGCAGCTTTATGTACACGTTTTTCAAGATATTACTCCAAATTTCCTGAAAATCAATCCTTTAGTCAATTGTTCTTCCTTATCATGTATGTGCCCAATAATCATTCTGATATTTGCATTCTTTTTTGGTGTTGCATTTTGGGTGACCGAGTGATCCAAAACTCGCAGCAAAAAATAAAATATACATATTGAAAAAGACCTTAGCTTTGCAACTTTTACTGGAATGCATAGAAAGGCATGGAATTTTTTATGAATTATTTAAAAATAGGTTTGTGCTAGAGTTTAATTGAAGAACATAGCTTAATACGTTTTATGAAGCTATATCGGGAAAAAAAAAAAAAAAAAACGAGATTTCATTTCTTTTTACCTAATATTTCACTAAGAAAGTGATCCGAACAGCATTTCCGATTATTAATATATTTATACTTATTTATAATTAATACAATTAAAAATACATAAAAAATACAGATCAGAAAATACCTTTAATGGGAGACCAATTTCATCAAATGAGTTCAACATGTAAAGCAGCAACGCACTTGAAGTTGCTGTTTCCAAGCTTTTACCTTGTGGTGACGATGAAAGATGTGCTTAATATTATGCAACAATTGTTAAGTGTTCATGTATGTCATGTTGCTTATTTAAAAAATTCTCATTTTTCAACGTTGATCACCATTATTTTTCAATGCTATTTAACTGATATGTTATAAATAAAGAAAATTAAAAATATATACATTATTACTATCATTTAAAGCTTTTATTATCATTATTATTATTAATTATTCTAATCTAAAAAAAATCAATCCTTATTCTCAATATTTAATTCTAATATGTTAACTAAATATTGGAATTGAAGACAAATTTCACTAATTTTTATAAATGCTTTTTCCATAAAAATATATCTAAAAAGTAAAACAAAAATCTGATTGTACCTCAGTGACATAGCACCACTTGAAAAGACTGCATTGTATATTATTATACATAATCGATTTAAACTTTTATTAGATAGTTTCAGGAATGTTTATTTTTAAAATAAATAAAGGAAATCTTTTGGCTTAAAAATCATACCGAGGCCTTTTCTTTCTGCTTTACGCTGAAAAAATAAAATATATCCATGTATTTTAATATGTTATAATAGTCACATATTCTATTGAAACAATTGGCATGCCCGTGTAACAACAACAACAGAAAAAAACCTTTAAATATAATTTATGATTTTAAATACTTTGTCTGCTGAAATGGTTTAAAAAAGAAATTCTAACTACAAATGAATATTTTCATTCAATTAAATAAAAAAAGTGTCATGTTTTTAGCGTTAATACCTTAATATTAACCAACTGTTTCTTTTATTTTTATTCCTAATATTTATTAAATTTTTCATTTATTAATTATGTTTATTCATATCACAATAATGCGTCGTCGAAAACTAATAAGTTGTTTTGATTGTGGGATGCAGATATAATTTTATTAGAAACAAAACATTTAACATACACCTTTTCTTATTTAAAAATTTTTAAATATTAATTCCCATTTTGCTTTATTGAATTAAAATTATACACAGATTAAAATTAAATTGATAAACGCACAATACGCTGCCTGTTTATATTCCATTTCATTAATATTACTTTGTATTTTTGTATCGAATTTTTGTGTCGATGACTGCATTTTTGCATAAAATATCCTAAGAAAAATCTGCCAAACAATTGAAATAATTTGCATGAACAATACCGTTTAAATACCTCTTTTCCTTATATTAAAAGTCTCAACAACAAAAGAAGGATTCTAGCTAATTGGCTGTCTTTTGATCATAGCTTAATATAATTATGCAAAGTATTGCGGTATCGCTTATTTTCTTAGTTAAGGTTTAAAAAAATACAGAACGGGATATTAGAAATTAATCCTTTTATGTTTTGTAGAAGAGGCCTTAGTTACACAAAACAAATTTTCTTGTGCTTTGAAAAGAGGTGATTCACTTGGGAGATAATAAATAAAAATTTAATCTTTTACCACGGTAAATAACGTGAAAATGTATAAATAACACTTTTGAGAAATAACAATACACCAGAGGAGGAAATCTTCTATAATTGATATCCTGCTGGATCTCGCTTTTTCGCGACGAACTTTGAATTAATTCCCTAGAAAATCGTCCTCGGGAGATCTTGTTGTACCCAAACTGTCTTTTCCATTTCACGTTCAGAGTAATCCTTACAAAACTGATCCATGCGAATCCTAAATTGCTTTGACACAAAAATGGCTGCTGTTAAAGGTATGTAGTGGGATCATTGAAAACTGTTTTTGAATAGCTTAGACAGATAATTTAATTCCTGAATCCCAGAGAATGAGGATTTGTAAAGCTATCCCCGAAGCTGAGATTCAATTGGTAGTTGTTAATCTCTTGAATTAAAACCTCCTCGAATAGAGCCGCAAATCAAATTAGAATCATACATGTACGTATACCCACCTGGTGAATAGGGACCAATCCAGGATTTTCTCCCGATATCCGATTTCGATTGTTTATTTTTATTTCTAGATTCATCTCTCCGTATAATATTCTTTTCTGTTCACCATAAAATAGCTGCCGCGGTCTTTTGTTTACAAAAGAGGAGAGAGACTCTTTGTTTGGAAGATCAGGATTTCATTTGCATATGAAGTAGATATTGCCCAGCCTCGCTTTTCCAGCTTTCATGTGGCGTACTTTATTGATGTTGTATTCATGGGCAGTTGGCGGCAAAATAGCAGGCACATGTTGCACTGCAGTTTGCCTTTTATTTGTTTCAGGGGTATTATGCGTAAAAGAGGTGTTAGGCATGGTTCGCCTTTTTTTTTTTTTTTTGTATTTATTTGAAGAGCAGGCTAGTATTATTACGTAATACAAAGCTTTAACGAGATTAACACTTCAATAACGATTTTTTTTCCGTTATTTATCTTCTGACTGTTTTATTTCAATATCGTAATTTGTCTAAGAACAGAGAGATCAAGAAAAAATATTTAATTCTTTTACTTACTTTTTAATGTTAATAAATAATAAAAAAGATTCCGTTTTAGTATTAATAAATAAGAAACGTTAAAAAGAAATGTTCCATAAAATACCATAAAGAAAACTTTATTCGTAAAAAAGAGATTTTTTTTTTTTTTTTTTTTTTTTTTTTGCTGTTTGTTTGTTTTACATTTCATATGTTTTATTGTTTTTCATTAAAATTATGAATGGATTTTTCAGTATTACATTACCTATATATGAAATAGATGGAAATTTTAAAGTTTTAAGCTTAATAATAATAATAACAATAAAAAGGAGTTATCCGCATCTGCCAACTACTTCGAATTTAATTACCATTTCTCTCGTCTAAAAAATTCACCGTATTTGCCATATTTTACGGCAGGACAAATCTTTCCCGACTGAAAATAAAATAAATTTAAACTGAAATACCGTTAGAGAATTGTATTTGTAGAACAATTCTTAATTGTGAAACTTTTATGACCCATGTAAGAGCATCCAAATCTGTACTTAATAGCATATGAAACAAATATTTAGTAGAAATAAAATCTTTTTGAAATGATTTTATTATCTTTATTTAACGCTAATGTATAATTTTAGAAAAGAAAAAAAAATCAAATATCAGTTTAGAAAAATCATAAAGTTACATAAATTTGCTACTGGATATAGCAACTACATAAATTTTTAGCTCTAAAAGTTAAATTTTTAATCTAAAGTAGAATTTTCTTAAAAGGAATTTTGGTTAAACTTTTATCTTCAAAAGTTCTTTTTCTAATATCGTATGTGTTACAAAATAAGTAATACATCTTTATCCCCTTTATCTGTATTTAACAATAGAACTATACAGATATAACATTAGTTTTATGTATGCAATGTCGTATTTATTCTGGTTTTTTAAGAGTATGCATAGAGAAAAATACCTTTTATTTATTTTCCTTTTATAGTTTACATTTTATTGATAAAATTCTGTTTTCCGTTTCCATCTTTCTTTGAACGTCTTACTTGACTGATAAACATTTAAAAAGAAAAACATATACATTATTTTAGAAAATTTAAAGAACTATTTTATATATGATACATAAAGTTGACAAATTTATATCCGTTTCAATTGTTAAACTTTAAAGTATATATACAACTATTCAGAAACTTATAAAACCATTTGATACAAAGTTTTTTTTTTTTTTTTTAGTTTGGTTGTTTAGCAGACTTATGAAATGTATGATGCTACTTTAGTCTATTAAATTTATGAACACACATTAAAACATAAAAAATATATGACGTATAATTCTCCTTAGAGTAAATTTTATTTTACATAGCAAGTTTTTTTTTTTTTTTTTTTTTTTTTGTTTTTTTTTTTAAGTTTGGTTGTTTAGCAGACTTATGAAATGTATGATGCTACTTTAGTCTATTAAATTTATGAACACACATTAAAACATAAAAAATATATGACGTATAATTCTCCTTAGAGTAAATTTTATTTTACATAGCAAGTTTTTTTTTTTTTTAAGTTTGGTTGTTTAGCAGACTTATGAAATGTATGATGCTACTTTAGTCCATTAAATTTATGAACACACATTAAAACATAAAAAAACATATAATGTATAACTCTCCTTAGAGTAAATTTTATCTTACATAGCAAGTTTTTTTTTTTTTTTTTTTTTTTTTTTTTTTTATTTGATACAAATAAATTAATGACTGCCGTCTTTAAATATATTTAGTATATTTTCTTCTTTACAGAGGAATAAAATCTAGACATAGATATTTCTTTATTTTTTGGATAGTAACTAGAAATGGGAATACCTTGTTTTATTTTCTAAACGTGCAGTTTAAAAATTAAAAAACCAATGTTGTCCACATTTGTTTCATTACAAAATGATATCTTTTGCAAGACTGAAAGTGTCACCAGTTAATTTTCATCAGTCGAAAGAAATACTGTTTGATACTAAAACATATGTAGAACAATTTTAACTAACTTTTTAAACTTTTATACTGCACTTTTATCAAATAAAAAAGCGTTTTGAAATTTTACGGGGCTAGAAGCTCGTGTTTCTTTAGAATTTATTAAAACCATCTGTTCGACATGCCGATATTTATTTACATGGACTTACAGAAATATTCAAACATTAACAACCAAATCCCTTAATATGCAAATACTACGTTATAAAATCCATTGAATTTCTGGACAAATAGCTTTGCAATATGTATTCCATAATATTTGAAACAGGAAATCAACAAACGCTATGTGCTTACATTCAACGAATTTCGCTGATTGAAGTTTTATTGAGAGTATAGCCCCCGTTACCGATGAACCCGGCATCTACGCGACCTGGCTGAATAAAACTGATATGAGTTGGATGCAAAATAGTTCAATAAATGAAAAAATATATATATATATAAAATATTTATTTTAACCCAAGAATCTACAGAAGATCGTTCTTATGTGAGTTTGCTGACCAGTGATATAATGATGATGACTTCAGGAAAGATGGGGAACATTCCAGAACTTCGTTAATATTAACATTAAAATTTCGTAATCGGAAATTACGTAATATGATGTTCCTCATTAAAAGTCGCCAAATGTGTCTCTAAGGGGTGATAATCGCGTTAAACTGGCGACATAGTAGTTATCGGAAAAGCAATCGTTTTAACTATGAACTTTGCATTAATAAATAACGAACGTGCTGCCAATTCCATTAAAGAAGCAATATTTACTAATTTGCGACAATATATTGAATGCTTTAATTATTTCAATTTATGAAAGAATAAGAAATGAACTTAATTTTAATTTTTTAATTTCATCTGATTTTTTTTTCTTTTCTTTTTTTCTTCTTTTTTTAATAGCGCTATAAATATTATAAAACAGAATAAATCCTTATCTGTAATAAATTGATAAACTCGTCTTCTATTGTTTCAGTGATAAAGATTATTAATTGAATTTAGATTTTTCGTAAGCACAAACATGAAATTGAAAACAATAACTTTTATAATAATCGCTTTCTTCATGAAAAATAATATACAATTTTTAGTGACAACATAAAGGGTTATTATAAATAACCCCGCAACTTTCATGTATTTTCTGCTAGTTATAATTTCAAGTTTGGGATCAAAATTTTATGTTATTTCAGTCTTCCATTGAAACAGTCTCACGCTGTTTCATTTGCCTTTGCTTTTTGAAAAGATATGCAAACTAAAGTCAAAGTGAATAATAAAATCTCTTATATTAATTTATTTTAGAAGTCTGTGTTAACATCTGATTAGACATTTATAGGGTTATCTTTTTTTTTTTTTTTTTTACAGGAACGCCTAGCGTCTTCAAAAAATTTTAAAACTAATTCACAAAATGTTTGAATTTCATATTTTATTATTATTAATATTTTAATTTCTCTAAATTAGCTTAAATTTAAATTATCCATCAAAATATATTTCACTCTTTAACCCGCAGTGTCTTTAACACGAGGATGCATTGTTAATTTGCAACTGTAAATGTTCATCACGAAAATTTTCAACAAAATCTTACTTTTATAACTTAATGGAATAAAGCTATTTATTTCTTTTCAGTCAACTTTGTTCATAAATTTTGGTCGTTTTCCGCATTAAAAGAGTGTAAATACCTTGCACTTCGAAGGGTAAACAGAAATAAATTCAGGCATTACGGGCTTAAAAAAATAAATAAATAAGAAAGAAATTATTCATTACTGAAGTGCTTTGTGTGAACGTTACAAATACACACTTATTCTGCAAGATATTTATTTCCATATTGTTTTATTCACATTAGAACTATTTTATTTTATTTAAATAATGTATACATACCTAATACCTGAAATTTAGTTTCCCGGTACAATGTTTTCTTTTCCCATAACTGTAGTTCTTGGGCGGAAATCTCCCCGAATTCTTTTCTTTATCTGACCGAAACGTTTCTTCGTTGACTTCCTTCTTTCTACTTCTCTACACATATCGTTTTCCATCCACTTTTTTTTTTCCTCTTTTCTCTTTTCTTTTTCATCTCTCTCTCTCTTTTTCTTTTTTTTTTTTTTTTCAATTTTCAATTTAATATAAAAAAAAAAGAAGAAGAAAAAATATCTTTAAATGTAGTAATATTTTATTTTACCTTTCATTTATTCTATACAAAATGTTTCTAAGCTTAGATTTGAAATAATTTATTTTTAACATAAAGAAATATAAAACGCCAGGAAACATCTTATTAAAATAAATGTTTTCCTCTAAGAAATAAATTTTTGAAATTTGTATTTTAAAAAACGATAGAATTTTACTACGATGCTTTCTGTACAAAAAGCATCTTCTTAAATTAAAATAATTATGATTATTTATAAAAATAATTATGGCAAAAATGCATATTTTTATTGTCAAAAACGTATGATACGCACATTCTAAATTTTATAGATTATGAAATTTATCAACAAATACGTTTGTATAAAAACATATTAAAAACTTGTACTATGAACTGTTTCTTGATTTCTCGACATTGTCGTAATTAGCTATGAAATATAGATATAGATATAGATATAGATATATAATTTTAATAATTTAATACCATTGTAACACTCAGCAGACAAAAGATAGATGAAGATACCAACATATAATGAAATTTTAATTGAGATTTATTTCGAATAAAAATTGTCACGGTATTGAGTACCAGTGATTAGTAAAAACATGTTAAAGTACTTACACAGAATATTAACGACACTAACATAACACATAAGCCTAATGATGTGATAATTTGCAAAAACCATTAAATAATATTAACAGTCAACATTTTAGAGGAAAGAGAAAAGGATAAAATTACCAGAGTTCCGTTAGAAGGGGAAAAAAAGGAATTGATGAATTGAAAATTGGAATTTTAAATGCTGAAAAATAGAAATGTTCCCTCATAAGGAATCTTACATGTCTATCAGCATATGCAAGATTTCAGAAATCTGTATAGCTAATTCAAGCAAATATACAGCTCAAGTCTCTATCTTGCAACAAAACAAAATAAAAAAGGAAAATAAATTAAACAATAACACAAACCAAAATTGAAACAAGGAATAAGTATTTTAAACAATCCTCATGCTAAACGATATATAGGGAGTTAGTAGAATAAACAGGTTGCCAAACGAACATTAGTAATAAGAAAAGATTAAATATATATATATTTAATTAAAAACATGTAAGTACATATTTTGAGAGAATTCAGAGAAATTTAATAACATAAACATTTGAAATATTTAGTGTTTGTACAATTTTGTGTTTTTTCTAGTTTACGCAAAAAGAAAATAATGCTGATGATCATAAGCTTTGAGAAAGGTAATGTCTTCTTAGCTACCAACTCCTTCCTTTTCTTTTCTTTTCTTTTTTTCTATTAGGAGATTTATTATACCAGAAGTATTTTATAACAATTTTTTTTTTAATTAATTAAATCGTAAGAAGAAAAAAAAAACCGACAGCTTTCTTTTTTTAAATAGTAGTATTAAATCTGATTTAACAGTTCAAAATGATGTAAGCTATTTATTTGATATTCTAGATTATTTTTCTGACAAGATGCCTCTCTCTTTGTAAAAAAGAAGGGCCTGAATGGAGATTTTCTCCATTAAATATAAATATTACATCTTATCATTCGGAATTTTAAAGGCAATTATTGAAAATATTTAATCTATACCGCTAAAATTAACAGAGACCTTAGCTTTAATAAATTTTTATTCTAAAAGCTTAAACAAATATTAGTCCTTAAATATTTTCTTTTGAAACAGAATCGTATTGAGAATGACTATTAAAATAATAACAATGATAGTAATGATAATATTGGTAACAGAGATGCCGTAATGAAACTAAACTGATAATATAAATATAGATTCAGCGTAAATTGGAACACTTGAATAAATTCCATATAAAAAATAAATAAATGAAATAAGGAAATGAAAAGATAATAAAATTGAAATAAAACCATTGATTACTATTTAATTCCCGAAACTCCGGATAAATGATTGGGTTTCTTATCTTCAAATAAACAAAAATATTATACAATATTAATTGTCTTTAGTTATTAAATAATCATATTTAATAACTAAAATGCTTTCTTTATCCTAATAATAATATTTTACAAAATTAACACAGTGTAAATTTTGCATACTGACCTAAAATTTTTCTTTTCTGAATTCCATGAAATAATGAATGTTTTCATTTTAAGATCATTTAAATTAAATATTGTTTTATAGTACGTAAACTTTAAATGAGTCATAATAATAATAATAATAATAATAATAATAATAATAAAATGAAAATTAACGAAATAGAGAAAAAGAATGGCAACATAATCATAGGAAAAAAATTATATGAAAAAAATTTTGCTTCACTGTCGAACTTACTCTAAAATAAGTGAAAGCCTAATATTTTCTCCATTAAATTCCTAAAAGTAATTCATAAATATTCAATCTTTTAATTCGGAATTTAAAAGACAGTTTCGACTGTATTTGTTCTATACCGCTGAAAATAATAGAGTCCTTTAAAACACCTTAGCTTTAATTCAATTTTATCCTAAGAGTTTAATCAAATATTGGTCGCTAGAAATGTCCTCTAGAAACAGTGATTGGATTAGGTGGTAAAACCGCAGCGAAAAACGCTCCGCTGCGGATGACGGGAAAGGTTCCCTATACCGAAACAAGGAGAAGCAAATTGAGCCTTTAAAAGGCAAACAATTGATTAGTGATATGTGCAAATAAGAGAAGTATTTTAAGTCTTAACAATTTCAAAATGAATATCCTAATCAAGTAAAACGTAAGTGAGAAACAAAGAGAAAATTTTCGAGTTAATTGAAACAGCTGAATTTTAAAATATACAAATAAATAAATATCAACGGTTACAGACAAAATTGCTTTTGAATTTATGAGATTTGTTAAATATATCAGTTTTTTTTTTTTTTTTTTTTTTTTTTTTTTTCAAATTTTTTATTATTAAGTTAAATAATAAGATATTTTGCAATTTTTTTTTTTTTCTTTCCCTCTAAATTAAACTCGTCTTTGAAATGTTTGTTTTATGCACTCTGACAATTTTGAACCATTACTAAATACTTTTTAACTACAAGATTGAAATAAAAATTGCACTTTATTTAAGTGAAATATTGATTTTCAAATTAAAATTGTATTCTGTAACATTTTGCGTTGCATAAACAGTGCAATATTTTCTGTTTCTGTCACAAAATCATAAAAACAACGTTTTTAACTGGTTGCATTGGGACGTTTTGTTTAAAAAAAAAAAAAAAAAAAAAAAAAAAAAAGAATGAAAAAAAAAATACAGACTTGCATAAACCTAAACAGATTCTGATACAATAATAATAATAATAATAAAAATAATAATAAAGTAAACCATTGACTATTTTCTACCATTTATTTATTTATTTATTTTGTTTTCATTTATTTATTTTTATTTTTGTATCAGTAATAAATTTGTCTGCTTTAAATCGAAGAGAAAATTATTTTTAAGCACACATATATATATTTATTTATTTATTTCAGAACAAATTTATTTATTTATTTATTTTATTTTTATTTATTTATTTATTTATTTTATTTTTATTTATTTATTTATTTTACTTTTATTTTATTTTATTATTATTATTATTTTATTTATTTATTTATTTTTATTTATTTATTTATTTATTTATTTATTTATCTATTTATTATTATTATTATTATTATTATTATTATTTTTTTTTTTTTTTTTGAAGTCTCTTTCTTTTTTCTCTTTTATTTTGGAAATTGGAAAGGGAGGAGATGTTAAAAATTGCGATTTTTGTTTGAAAATAAGTTTGTATAGTATTAGCCAAACAATAATTAATATAACGTTTTGGATTATGATAGTTTCAAAAAGGGATCTATATCTATAAATCTATAAATAATCATAGATATTTAATGTTATGTGCTAAATAATCATGTAATAATCATGATAATGTTATCATGTAACAATCATGTAATAGTCATGGGTAAAATTAATTTATTATTAAGCATTAAAGCAACATTGTTTCAATATAATTTCTAAAATTAAGTATAAGATGCGTTATTAAGAATTGGAATATGGAAGAATGACAAAATAGTAAAAAATATGCTTAAAATAAAATGCTATTATGAATGTTTCCATTAATAGTAACCATTCTTATTTGAAAATCTCTTAATATTTATTTTTTTAGTATACATTAGCAGAAGTAAAATAATAATAACAACTTCTTATTAATAAATAAATAAATAAACATTATTTGGAAAAATGTAATTCCAAAGCTATTTCAATTTTTAATACGCTTTTATTAGCTTCACCTGTATGTATGTTTGTAAGCACTCTGGGAGCAAACAAAAATCTATATTGTAAAAAAAGACTTTCCCTACGTGAATGCTGTGGCTGTGAGGTAAAGCTATGGGCTACGAACCTAAATGTCTAACGTTCGATCCCAGTCAGGGGAGATTTTTTTTAAATGGTTTTTGTTTAATTCTAAATTATTTTATAATCACCCTGTAAAATGGTGTGTCACTCACACAATTTTTTCTTACCCTGTATTTTAATACTATGAAGATAGATATTTTGTGCTTTTTAGTTCATATTTCAATAAAAGCGTGTTCTTTAATTTTTTAAAAGTATAATTTTATTTATCATTAACTCATTATTAATAAAATTGTTTCAATGAAATTTGTGAAATTAAATCTTTAAATAATAACTAAAAATTACAATAGGGAAAAAGTATGCTACATACAAAATCGACTAAAAAAGACATGTTTGGAAAATATATATATATTAATAATAACTATTTTTAGTAATCAGAATTTTACTTTGGAGTTTTTCTCTTTTGAAAATTTTAATAATATTATAAAAAAAAAAAAAAAATCCCTTCAAAAAAGTAAAACAGTAAAAACAGATCCCAATAAAGAAAAATGCATCACCATATACAAAAAATTAATCCTAGTTTAATTTTGCGTTTTCATGTAAAATAATTATTAATATTGGTGCAAAATTGTTATGATAAAATAAATAAAACTCTCCATTTATTAATCTTAATTTAACAATCTATAAAAAATTGTTAAGGGATTCAAAAAGAAAAAAAAAAAAAAATATATGCGACTGACAAAATCTACTGATAAAAAATTATCTTAAATATTTCTTTTAACTACTAATATTATCCATTATTAAAACAAGTAAAAACTTCATGTCAGGAAAGTTAAAGGGGAATAAATGGAAAACAGACAGCTGTTTCGGTAGCATTTAGCGTACCATCTTCAGTGCATCACGAATTCAATGCACTAAAGACGATACGCTAAATACTACCGAAATAGCTATCTGTTTCCCGTTTTTTTTTCTTTTTAACGTTCCTGACGTTGTAGTTTTTACTTGTTTTAATAATCCAGTGGCAAGTCCCCTTTCAATATACATAATTATTAAGAATTCTGCTTTAAATCATTGATAGTTGAAAACCTTTTACTTGTTTTAATAATCCAGTGGCAAGTTTCCTTTTAATATTCATAATTATTAAGAATTCTGCTTTAAAACCATTTATATTTTAAAACCTAATTTTTTTTTTCTTTATACATCATATACAATATAGGAACAATAAACAAACTAAAGAAAACATTTCTATCAGGAAAATGTATTACTACGCGGAAAAAAAAAAAAAAAAAAAAAAAAAAAAAAAAATCCATTTTCAAGTTTATATTTTGTTTTTAGTTTATTATTAACAGTGAATGCAAAATTATTTTAATTAAATTTCTAAAACTAAATTTAAAAGGAATTATTAAGAATTAAGATAGTGAAAAAAAAAAAAAAAAAAAATTGCAACTGGCAAAAACTGCTGAGAAAGATATGTTTATCTGAAAACTTCTTTTTAAATACCAATAATGTCCATTATTATTAAGAATTCTACTTTGAAATCATTCACTTTTCAAAACTCAAAAAAAAAAAAAAGAGTATATATATATATACACATCAAAAGCAATATAGTTAAAATAATGGAAACAGATACTTAATAAAAAAAAAAAATACATCATCATGTGGAAAGAAAAATAATTCTACTGTAATTTTATCGAATACAATCTAATTAAATCAAGACTCAGAATCGACCGCAGTAGAATGCTAGCACACAAATTTCAAAAAAAGATTTATCACAAAATATCAGATTAAAAAACGATAATTCAATGTTACATTTAACGTTTTTTTTAGCATTTTTTAATTGAAGAATTTTTTTCAACGACATAAACATTTCATTTTCTTTCTTCCTTCTTTTTTGCAGATTTTTTTTTTTTTTTTTTGACGTTTATTCTTTCAATTTTTTATATTATTTTCCTATCATCTGATGTTTAATTACATTGTGAAAATTACATATACGGATACAGCAATCTTAACTCAAAGACAAAAATTTTTTTTTTCCTTTCTTTCTTTTATAATTAAAATCTCATTTCTCTCATTCGAATAAGTTTTTTTTTTTTTTTTTTTTCTTCTGTTACATATCATGATATTGCTTGTTGTCGTTTTGTAAGATTAAAACAAACTCTAGAAGCTTCTAATTCTAAACAAAATTTAATAAGTTTAGTTAATTGAGTAAAGTTTATTAGTAAATATTTTATAGGTTTATTGATTTTGTTGTAAAATTTCTGAAAAATATCTTATTTTTTCTAAGCTTGAAAATTCTTGGTATATATTTTCTATTTAAATATAGACTCTTATTGGATCTGAATATGTATCGCAACATTTTTGTGCTAGTTTTAGCAATGTGTTACAATCAGTTTTATTTTTGTTGTGTTGGTTTTGACATGTATCTATTAAATGATAAATAATTAAGGTTAAAATATCTATCATTTATATATATACATATATAATTGTGTGTATATGTGTATATAACTATATGGTTTATTTATATAATTTGATAATATATATAGATGGATAGAATATGTATATATATATTTTTATGTGGTGATAAACGCAGATGGTTAATTATATGTATAGTTGGTAACCTTTAATAAAATCACAAGTTTTTCCAAACTGATGACAAGTTTTTCCAAACCTCTATTAGAATTCTAGAGAGTTTGCCTATATTATCGTGGTCAAACTTATTTAAAAATTTCTGCAAATAAATGCGAACACAAGAGGCGAGATTTAGGAACTAAACTTTTGGTTCATGACCCATTTCTAAGAAATCAAATTTCTCGCATTACAAAGGATTCATAATATTTTTAATATTATTTCAGCATCTAGAATAGTGTAGACTAGAAATTCTCGATCATTTCGTCTATCCAAGTTATTTGTTTACTTTATACGCATAACTGAGAAATCTTTATTTCTAGTTTAAGAATTTAGAAAGTAACCACTTATTTGTTCTAGATGAAAACGGTGTATTTTTTTTCCCCGTCCGACTAGTATAGAAATAGAATATTTCTAAATAAAATATGTAATTAAAAATAAAAGTAAACTGTTTTCTAAATACTTTAATCGTATGTTATACAATTATTAATACAATATTTAAACAAATATTTTAAATACAGAAAAATATAAATAATAATAATAATATATGTTTTTAATATCGATAATAATTGAAAACAATGGAAAAAACTTTAAAAAATATCTTCATTTACAGATTTAATGTAATTGCTTTCTTCTTATTTTATAAATTGTAATTTTAAATCATTCTTTTTTTTTTTTTAATCTCGAGAAATTAATAAGAAAACCAATATATCGAAAATGCAAATAATAAAAAGAGTATTATTTTACAGAATTTTAAAAATAAACAAATATCAAAAATACCTTTCTTAAAACATTAAACGTTAGTAATTTCATTATATCTCAGTAAATTTATTTTTAAATCATTCTCTTTTAAAAAATTAAGGATTAAAAGAAAAAACAACGTATAATATAAGAAAAAATATATTATTTTATAGAATGCAAAATAATTAAATTTAGGGCATACCATAATAGAATACTAATATGCATATTATATTTTTTTAAGTGTTATTATAGAAGATAAGATTTAGTAACGATAATTTCGTAGTCTATAAAAATTTAACTATATTTATAGTAAAGAAATCTTTAAGAACTCTTTTTTTTTCATTTCATTTTATTGTACATTTTTTTTCTCTTCGCTATATATTCTCTCTTCTTTTTTACTCTTCGTTATATTCTCTCTATCTCTCTCTCTCTCTCTCTTTTTTTTTTTTTTTCTCTTTTTTATAATTTGAACCGTTTTTCTACTATCTAATGTATAATTAGTGTGCAAAAATTATTAATTAAATTTGAGTGAATATGAAAACACAAGGCTTTTATGTTAAACAGTTTAAATATACATATATATGCACAGCAATTTAAAAATATACATATCTATATTTGAGCTGTGATTTATTTACTGAAATAAATGTAGGGTTTTGGTAGCTAATTTTTAGAATTTAAAAGAATATCTTTTATTTAATTTATTTTATACTCTGAAATATTTTAGAGTATTTGCAAGAAAGAAATGTATATCATTGCATTTACGTGGGCATTGCATCTACCATGTTTGCAGTCTTTTCAGACTATATTTACTGTGCACTACTAAATAGATCATGTTAAAGTAATTTAACATATATTATACATTGTATAAGGTACAAACTGGTTTTGGTCGCTTCCCTGGTTTTTTAAGTAGATTAAAAAAAAAAAAAAAAAAAAAAAAAAAAGGAAAAGAAAGAAAGAAAAG
The DNA here is from genome assembly GCA_963930645.1 of Salticus scenicus. Lineage (NCBI taxonomy): Eukaryota > Metazoa > Arthropoda > Arachnida > Araneae > Salticidae > Salticus > Salticus scenicus. The sequence goes on from OZ005652.1 coordinate 102,638,797, forward strand.
AAAACGCTATGTTTTATATTATTATATATATAAAAACAAAAAGAAAAAAAAAAAGGTAAAAAGAAGAAAAAGAAATAGATTAAAAACACATTTTAGGTAATTACCTATACGTTCAGACTTTAAATTTTCTCTTACTTATCCCACTGTTGCTAGTTCTGTCTTTTCGCCCGACAGCTTCTGGGAGTTGTAGGCGGACATTTTTAGCAATACGTTGTGTTGCTTATCATGTGTTCATTTGGATTTTTAGTCGATATATTTTAAAATACTTTTGCTAATTTAATTTCAATGATTATTTTAGAATTTTGGAGAAGTTTGAATCTTTTAGCATTATCCAAAAGATATAAAACAAAAATATGTATGTGTGTGTGCGTACGCATGTATATGTATGTTTGTCAAATGAAGTAAATTCATGTACAAAAGAGCCAAATTAAAAGAATTAAATATGAACAAAAAAATAAATAAATAAACTTTTAAAAACTTTTTACGTATTTATTTATTTATTTATTTATTTATTTATTAGTATTTTAGTATTATTAGTATTTTGTATATGTTGTCATGCGAGATTGCTTTTCAGTCTTTTAGGGTTTTTATATATTATTATCAATTTTTCATATATATATTTAATTCAAGGGATTTTCGTTACCAGAAGATCTTACTTTTAAAATTGATTATATAATTGGCGCTAGATCGGGGAGCGCCCTAATAATTTCTTTAATGTATTTTGAAGGTCATGTTTATTTTTTTATTTGGTTTGATTTTTGCTTCTTTTTCTATTATTTATTACCGTTTATATATCTCCTATATTTTTAACTGTCTTTTAAGAACTATCTGCACGATATGTATGTATAAGTAATTTCTTTATCCATTACATTTTCAAATTTCATATTTCATATTTAAAAAATAAATTATTATTACTTATGACGGATATATATATTTTTTAACTCTTAAAGAAGCTATATTATAATTTATTGACAAAATCTTGGAAAAAATTTCGAAAATATTCTTTAAATATTATGACACATTTTAATCAATACTGCAAAACAAGTAAACTACTGATTTAATTTTATTCAAATAGACTAATTTAAACTCGAATTTACACAAAGAAAAGGCATATACGTTTCTTTCTTTACATTTCTTATTGTTACATTTCTAAGCACATTATTCAAAGTATTTAGCTTAACAAATAGTATATACATTCTGCATAAATAACAAAAAATGGGATATTTTAAAATGGGATTTTCACACCTTGTGAGAAAATCAGCAACTTACTATACACAAAACCTGAATTTCGAAATACATATTCTTAAATAAAAAAATAAAATCTTAAAATATCAAAAAAATATTGAAAAAAAAGAAGAACTGTAACTTCAACTGCTGCTGTTTCTTTCGTTCTATTTTGTCTCATTTTATTTTAAATTCTGACCGTTTATGTTTATTTTCTTCTGATTTATTCAGAACAACCAATATTATTTAAATTTTATTTTCACTTTGTCGATAAAGCAACGTTGAGTTCTGCACGACGTTATTTTTTCTTTCGTTTCAGCCCACAATTTGTGTATAAAATGAAAGAGGGGGTGTGTTGTTGAAAGAGGAGTTTATATTACCTTAGAATTTGTTTTCTTTTTCAGTGCGAATGTTTTTTTTTTTTCTTTTTCTTCTTCTTGTTGAAGAAGAATTTCTGTACGCGAAATAAATAGTATGTTAATACTGTACTTTCTTATGCAACCAGATGGGTATTTTGAAAAATTTAACTTTTTATCAAAATAAAAGTTGAGGGGGGAAGGGGAAAAACAAGTCTCTGTGAATTACCTCATCTTCGATTTAGTTCTGTGAGTAAAGTAAAATGAAAAAGTTTTATTTATTTTTATTTATTTTTTACGCAGCATTTTAGAAAACTTGTTTGAAATAAAATAAAATAATAATAATGAATTGAGCAATAGGAAAATTTTACATTTTATTATGTCTACACATTACATTAGTTTGTAGACGATAAAAAGTAAAAGAACTATAATAAAAAAAAAAAATTCCTAAACAGAATTTAATTTTGTACGCGAGCCTTCCTTTTCCTTTTCCCTTTTCTTTTCTTTTCTTTTTTTTTTTTTTTTTTTTTTTTTTTACTGTTTGTTGTGGGGCTTTCTGCTTTATTCAAGGTATTTACGATCAACACTTTATTATCAACAATTTTTTTTTTTTTTCTGTCTGAATTTAATATAATAATTATCGTTTGATGTAAATATACAAAAAGGTAAAAAATAAAATAAAATAAAATAAGCTTAATCTTAAAACATGAAGTTGAGATGTTTAGTAATGTTTAGCAATGTTTACAATATTAACTTTTTGAAAACTGAATTTCATTTTTAATGTTTTTTAACTTGATGCAAAAAGGAAAAAAAAAAAAAAAAAAAAAAAAGAAAGGAAGAAAAAGGTGTTTGCATTTTGTTTGTTATGTGTGAAAGAATTGGTCTCTCACCCTAAAATATTATCAGGTTTCTAATCACTTTAAGAGTATAACAAAAAAATTTCGAGAATTCTCATGGAAAAAGAAAAGGATTTAATAAGTATGCTTTGTTACTTGTATTTTAAAATATCATTAAGTATACAACCTTTTGCCATCCAAGATTCAATTACCGTTATTTTGTCAAAAATCGCCGACAACAATCTTAGATTTCGGATTATATGTCTATTATCTTCTAATATTACTGACAAACTAATCGCTAAAGCGTTTTTGAATATTTGTTTTTTTTATAAATACGTGTTAATCACGCAAACAAAAACACTCGAATTGTGTGTGTGGGGGGGGGGGGGAAAGCAAATTCTAAGGCAAGCAAATTAACGCCTCTCTCAAAAGTTCTACCCACTCTTATTTCCTTACACTTTTCTGTATTTTAAAAAATGTCATGTACAATTCAGTACTGTTTCATCGGTAAATCTAAAATGAAATTTAAGTGATATTGGTTGTTTCAAAAAATATTGGTTGCCATTTTTAAATTCATAATCATTTTTGCTAGAATATCTTGTAAGTCTCAAACTTTCTCATCAAAGAAATGATTTTGTAAGTATGAAATATAGCTTCGTTTTGTTCATTGGTAAAATTTATTTTAAAATACTCTTAAGTATGCAACTTGTTGTAATCCAAGACGTACTCACCTCAGTTGGGAAAAAAGTTAGACAACGTTCTTAGATTTCTCATTATCATGGAAATCTATTATCTTCTAGTATTGCTGATAAACATACCTCTAAAACACATTTGAATATAAGAAGAAACGTTTTTAAAATCAATGCTGACTACTCAAACAGAAATACTGGTATTTAAAAAGAAAACAAAATCTGTACAGAACTCAATGTTGCTTTATCGGTGAAGCGAAAATAAATTTTAAACAATATCGGCAATTCTGGATTAAATCAAAAACAAACGTAAACGATCGTAAATTAAATTAAAAAAGAAAGAAAGAAAGCAGATTAATTAATTTTAAATTCTTTTGTACATTAGAAAAAATCCTTTATTATTTATTTATTTATTTATTGTAAAATAAATTCGACAAAGGAATATAAGTATGATGAAGATTTTTATAGATATTTTCGTTTATAGCTAATTTAGTCGCAAAGAAATTTACATTATACACTTTTTAAATATTTCTTATCATATTCTATCTAAAACTCATATTGATATTATATTAATAAGCTTTAGAGTTGAAATCTGAATAATTGTTTTCAGAACAAAAAAAATGTTCTGTCCAAGAATCCAACTAATAACATGCGGAGGCTTTGCTATTGAGTTACACCGGACATTCCCGACCGAGATATTTCGTACAAGTTAGGGTCTTGTCATTACATTTTGCATTTTAATAGACTTTGGGGGGGGGGGGGGAAAACTCTAGGAACACTCCTATCCATCCCACTGGATTGCGATACGTACTGTATGTTAAGAATTAGATGTTTCACTTTAACTGATTATAGACTGATTATTCACTTTAATTGATTATAGGTTGTATTTCTCTGTCATCTAAGATACTTCTCTTTCATCTAATACCTTCCGTTGAGGACCAATATTGTGAAAACATGTGTTTGGTTTATCCTGGGGCGAGTGCCAGACCGTTGTAAATTGCTAATTGCGTAGCACCACTGTGCGTAAACCCCACTCAACTAACCAAATAACTATTTTTTTCATCAAATCTGTTAAAATGTGGAATCGAAATTAAACGGAAATATGTGGATTGGGGATATTCTGGGATAGCTCAGTGGCAGAGCATCAGCACATTAATCCAAAACGTATGTTCCAGGCTCGATTCCTGACCAAAACGTTTCTCGCTCCGAATAAAATTATTCATATTTTAAATCTAAAATTCATTAATTAACTAAATTGAAGTAAAGCATCTAATTATTAATTGGCATTTAAATCTATTTAAAAAAATAATAAAAATAAATAAAAAATAAAAAGGCATTTTCATTAAATATTTTTCAGCAAGAATTTATCATATATATATATATATTATCATCTCTTAAATTTTAAAATTAGAATTGAGGATTAGATAAATTTTTAATTTTTATTTCTCTACAATCCTTAATTAACAACTTTATATTATGTGCTTAAAAACGATGATTTAAATAAATAAATTTAATTAGTAAAACAATTAAGTAAATATAATCAATTTAGAGCAACTCTCTTATTTCGTATATTAATCAGCAATAACCATAATATTTAAACTAGAGAGAGAGAAAAAAAAATCGTTTGGTTCTTATCATTTAAACCTTTACCACTAAGGATTCCCAAAGTATTCTGGGAGTCATTAAAAGGTGATCATGGAAATTACTGCCTCTTAAACATCACTGGTGAAAAGAAATTAGCCTTTCACATGGGGCATATTTCACTTTTAGTGTCAGGTTACAAAATGAAGACGAACGGTTTTAACACTGCACCTTACTTGGTTTTAATTTTTACTTTTTGTAATTTATGCTAGTGATTATTTTTTATTGTTGATACTGCCAGTAATTACGGCCTAGATTCAAAAATATTGTTAATATTTTTGCCCTTTTTCTTCGAAATAATGAGGCAGATTTAAAAATGGAAGAAAGACTTTTGATTTTTTGAAAACGAGCATGCAGAGATAATGAAGTATATTATTGCGAGAAAATAATATATGAATAAATTTTTAAAAGGAACTGTTGCGGAAACTTCTTTTTCTAGAGTTGCTAATGAGATGGGATAATTATGCTTAAATAAATTTATGTTGCTTTTCGTTTTATTGATTTTTTTTCTTAAGTTGAATAATTTTCCTCATAATTCAGAATTAGTAATCAGTAGAATATTTACTAAGATAGGAAAACTATAGTTTCTATATTTGTAGAAAGTTACATGCTTTTAATTTTAACTGTTTTATTACTTTCTCCTACCCATAGTGTCGAGAAAGTATTGTTTTAGGGTCAAACTTTCGAACGTGAGTTTTTGTTATATTTACATGTTTTGAGTTTATCTGAATACGAAAATCATGTTTTTGGTCTGTGTGTCTGTCTGTCTGCGTGTCTGTCTTTGTGGATGTCTGTCTGTGTGGATGTCTGTGTGTCTGTTATCAGCATATCTAAAGAACAAATAGTAGAAGAAATTCCAAACTCGGTATTCTAAATGTGTATCATATAGGAATGCTACAGTAAGCTTTTCGTTGAGATGAAGCAAATGATTCGTGTACAGGGATACTCAAAAGTATTCAAATACATTACCTCTATGGAGGAAATTGCAGGTAAGTAGAATTTAACATCTATAGAGTGCACTAAACCAAATGAAACGAATATATATTTTTTGTAATAGAGATAGTCAAGTGGGAAAATTTTTTTTGCGTGTATGTAGGAGCGTCGTCTCCCACCCTGGGGGGAAGACCCTCCTCGAGGGAAGTAAATTTTCATGATGGGTATCTTTCAAAAGAAATCGCCAATACCTTTAAAACGAATGGTTGAACCATCGATCTGCGATAATTTAAAATAAAGTTATCGACTTTTAGTTTTGAACATTTTTTTTTTTTTTTTTTTTTTTTTTTTTTATGTAATATTGAGAATAAATTCAACTTTTTTTTTTTCTTTTTTTTTTTTTGATATTTAGTGTTATTCTACTTCTCTAATATGGAAATCGTCTGTATTATCATAAAAGATAATTTTTTTTTAAGAATAATTTCAATAAAATATTTTTAAAAAACAGAATTATTTTTTAATAACCGAATCAAATTCTATATAAATGTAGGTGCATTAATGAAACGGGGGGTTGTTCTGTGTGAGGGGGGCGGTCCGAGGCCTAATTTGATATAAGATCCCATCTTATTCTTCCTTATCTTTCTTTTAATGAAATTAATTAATTTTTTTTTCATATTTATCGATTGTTATTATATATGTTTAAGGGTTAATGTATGTTATAATCATTTACAGATAAATATATAAGATAAACAGCAAGATATATATCAACACATTTTCATAAACAATATTTTACTATTATATTTGCTTGCAAAGCTAAAAATTGTTTTTTTTTTTTTTTTAATTATTTAATTAGAGTTATATAAAATAAATAGCGTATATCCAAATATTCTCAAATAATAATTTAACTTTATACGTACACTTGAAACACTTAAAATCATAACAATAATAATAGAATGAATAACATGACTCTGGGGGAAAAAAATATGTGTTTTATATTCCAAATAGAAATACTTTAAATTCATTCGATGTCTAAAAAATTAAACAAGCATTTTTTTTTTTTTAAGAAATTAATTCATCGACCCTTAAAGTTCATTTCAGAAAATGTTGGAGTGGAAAGCATACCTTTTATACCAACTATGTGAAAAACACCAAAGTCGGGAATCGAACCCGGGCCTTTCTCTTTACGTGCGGATGCTCAAACCATTGAGCTACCCTGCCTGATTACCAGCTAGGCGTTTTTCACGTAACATTCATTGGCAAAGTCTCCCAGTCTGTAATCACAGCTATATCAAGTGACATTATTAATCATGGCACAAATTTCGTGGTCTATCGGAGCTGTGCCATGAATTATAATGTCACTTGATATAGCTGTGTTTACAAACTCGGTGACTTTGCCAACGAATGTTATGGGAGAAAAACCTAGCTAGTAATCAGCCAGGGTAGCTCAATGGTTTGAGCACCGCACGTAAAGCGGATGGCCTGGGTTCGATTACCGGCTCCGGTATTTTTCACATAGTTGGTATAAAAAATCAGCCTTCCACTCCAACATTTTCTGAAAGCACTTATTTATTTTTATTTATTATTATTATTATTTTTTAATATGGGTAAATAATTCGTATTTTAACTAGTTATCAATCACATTATCTTTTCCTGCCCATAAAACCTCAATCAAATATAAGTACAGTCTAAAGCTAAAAGATTAAAACTTTAGTTATTAAAAAAAAAAAAAAAAAGAAGATGATGATGAAGAAGAAAAGAAAACTAATTGGAGGAAAAAAGACCAACTAATATTTTTTCTTGAGCACCCTTATTTTCAATCCAATATCTAAAACTTTTTTTATAATGAAATAAATACATCTTCTGCAATTTATTCATAAATCACTTTAAGTGAAATGACAAGAAATCAAGGCATTACATTTCAATTCTTTTTCCCAAAGTTAGCGATCTTCACTCCACAAAAATTCCTTTAGGAATCGTTCTCTCTCTCTCTTTCTATCCCTTACTCCATTTTTTCCCTTCTCCGCATGCATCACAAGCCCCATTCTTCCCTTTAAAACGCATTGTCTTCGGAAGGACTTTATTAAATTGTAAGCGAAGCGGAATAATAACAGGGTTTTCCCCGCAGTAATTCACAACGTTAATGGCCAGCAGATGAGCAAAGTGCCGAGGATCACACTTAATACCATTACAGGATATTTAGTGTCAGGAATTCGGCAAATTACGAACTCCCGGATTTCGTAATTTCAGGGTTTCTCACTCTTTTCAGGGGAGAGAAAAGAGGGTTTTGCCTGGTGGTGCACGTATGCGGCTTTTTAACGGTTTAATTACTGCTTACAGACATTTTAGGGCGAGAAAACTGCTTTTCCGATACTGTCTGGTTGTATTCTGGCGCGATTAAGGGATTTGACATACGAGGACTAATTTTTTAAGCGCATGAGAAGTCAGACATTCTGTTTAGTTGTCAGTTACATTGACACAGTTCATTAATTCAGATTATTAGAGCAAAGTGGCCCATTTGTTTTCGTTTCAAGAATTGAAGAAAGATTAAATGTAAGTGATTGTCAAACCACTGACTGAGGGAAAATGTGCGATTATTGTGCTGATTAGAATCTTAGATAATCAAAATTTTCATCAATGCATCTTTTTTCTTCTGTAAAAAAAAAAAAAAAAAAAAAAAACTTTGCTTTGAATTTAAGAAGTAATAGAATTTTTTAATCTATATATTTTTCATAGAAAACCAAGCACAATTTCATTTTACAAAGCTATTACACAAGAAAATTTTTTATGGTGTTAGGGATTAAAACCGCTTTAAAATATTAAAAATAATGATGTAATTACTAATTACATACAAAATGCTTTACACCTTGTAAACAATATATCTCCGGAGCGAGTAAATTATAGAGAGAAGTGGTAGCACTGATTTTTCTGTCCACAATGCTACCATTACTCTTATAGAAACCATAGATATTCATTTATAAATTAAAAAAAATAAAGTGACGGAAAAATATCTTTGCATTATTCAAAAATAACGAAATAAACTGTTTTTTACTTTAAATTTATAATGTTACAGTCCACTGACTTATGAATAAGGAATAACTAATGAAATAATAGAGTAATGAAACAATACACTATATAATAACGCATATGCAGCGGAATCAAAGTGTTTATGATATAACAATAATTTCTAGGCCAGAAAGTGGCAAAACCTATATGAATAAATATCACAAAAATATTAATACTTAATTATTCATATGTCCTTTTAATTATAAAATAGTTTATGCATTGATATAAAAATGAAGTATTAAAAATAATATATATATTTAAAACCGAATGTGTCTCAATATACGGTTATATAAGTGTAAATATGTAAAACATCATGAATTAAAATCGTAGAAAATGTTTCCAATAAGCGAATTTAAGAAATATAACATCATTAAAATATAGAAAATATCGCAAATATTGCAAATATCGTAAATGGGATTTGAAAAAATAAATAAATAAATAAGCAAACATTCACCCATTTCAACATGATATAAATATCTGTAAAATTTGAACGCTGATTGAGCGAAAACATGCAGTAAAGCATTTTAAAAAGAAATAAAAACTATTGCTCTATCGATAGAAAAAAAAAAAAAAAAAAAAACCTCACAACAAACTGCTTCATTTCTAAAAGTGGCAAAATATGGCACACCTCATTTGGCCTGTTGGAAAAGGGAGATTTGTCCAAAAACGACTTCATATATATCCTAAGCTCTCCGGCATCCCCGTGTTGACAAGCTAACACAATTTTTGCCATGTCGTAAAGGTCACAAAATGATGATTGCCTTGAGATAGAAGATGATGGGTTTTAGGCGTCATTACACATGATCTCGATAGGGGATTTGTAGATGTACTTATGTACAGCATGGTAAATCAACAAAAAGAGTGGAATTCGGTGTTTTATAGATTCTAAATATATCTGATCTTTATTTTCAGTTTTTTTTTTTTTTTTTTTTTTTTTTTTTTTGAGGGGTACTGAACAGTATTTTGTTGTAATGGTTTGATATTAGTCAATCTGAATGATAAATAGAATAATTTTACTTATTTAAGTATTTGCGTTTTATGCATTTCGATTTACATAAGTCTTGATCGCATTGAGCAAATTGATCTAAGCGATGTTTAATACATGACGCTATATAAAATTCTGCAATAGTTTTCGTTAAAAGTAAGACATATAGTAAATTAAAGAACTCTCTGTTTCAAATGGACAGTTCTTATAATTTTTTATTTTGTTTGTCATATATTTTGATCACCTGCATTTAATATGTAATTGGGGTTATTGTTTATAAATTTTAGATTGGATATAAGCACAAATCTTTTATTTTTTAGCTTATAATAACTCAATTAAATCTGTGATTACGGTTTCAAAGTTGTAATTCCCCGATACTTTTAATATTCGATCTTGGATATTAATCAGTTTTATATTTCTCTGATGTTTTTTTTTTAAATTTCGTTTTAATATTTTATATTATAACTTAAATGAATTTTACTATTCGACGTTACATATATATGACTAATAGAATTTACTCTAAGTTGCAAATATACGAACATTTGTTTCGTGTGAAAATATTTCAACACAGCCCTTTATCTGAAGAAACCAAATAGGTAGGAATGCAACATATATATTGACAGGAATGATTTTACTTCTTAAAAAAGAAGAAAAACAGCTTCATTTATTGTGTTAATAGATAAAACATTATTTTCATAAATATAAATTAAAAAAATGTATTTACCAAAAAAAATATCTTTGGCAAAATTACAAGCCCCATTTTAATAAACTTAACTTGAACGTTTTAAGTTATTTTATAAGCATTGATCTATTTTGCATATGTTTTCAAATAAATATGGAAGAATTACTTAAAAAAAAGGTATGACTGAAATATATTTTAAGCAAATATTGATTCATAAAAGAATACAACTACGTTCTTATTCCATGCAATAGTACAGCAGAATGAATAGACAAAATTAGAATTGATGCCAAAAAGAAAATGAAAGGAAGTCGGAAAGGAAGAAAAAATAATGTACATGGATAAAATAAAATAAAAATAAAAATAAAATAAAATAAATAAAGTAAGGTGATGAAAAAAAAAATGGTAAAGGTAATTTTAAAGGCAAATAAAATAAAATAAACTGGTTGGAGAGAAAGGAAGTTTCATGAAAGTGTAGATTTAAGTGAATGTTGTTTAGTAAAATAAAATTTAAATAATAATAATAATAATAATAATAAAAACTTTTTTATTTCAAATATATATATATATATTTTAATTAAAATCATTATTATTTCCGAATACATTAATGCAACAGTTTAAAAGAAACACATTAAAAATTGACTTTTATTAAATTAATAAAACGTATAACCTAATAAAATTAATTTTTTATTTCTAATTACATGTTTAATCTTTTTATGTCTAGATAAAACTGAATTATTAAATTTTTCGTTATTCAAAACATCTAAACAATCAAGATCTTTTTTTTCTTCTTCTTCAGAGTTTATATAAATACGTTATAATCAAACCTTAATCCTAAGAGTAAAAGGGAAAATTGTAAAAAAAAAAAAAATGCATTCTCCTTTTTAATTAGAAATCTGATTAAGCTTCAAAAATTATACAAAGTAATCACTATCATGAATAATATTTTTATAATTAAAAGAGACTATCTATTATACTTACGACATTTTTAATGACTTTTTTGATAACTGTAAAAGAAATTAATTTAGCCTTATTCAAAATTTTAAGAATTGAGGTTTTGTGCTCTTATACTTGATACTGATTATTCTGTTAGTATATATATATTTAGTTTATAATACATAATGACGTTATTAGATGCAATAACAAATATAATTAAAACTACTCAAATTAATTATTGTAAAGATAATTCATGATAAAAAGAAAAATAAGGTTTTAATATCACGTTAAAATGCATATAAAGCTCTATAATTAGTTTATAAATTTGTGAGATACAAAATAAATATATTAAAATACTTAAAAAGATATATCTAGATAAAATATTTCTAATTTCCTGAAAAATATTGTACTGTAATAGAATTTGTCTTGTAGTATATTCTTTGAGTTACGCTTCAGTAATCATATGCATCAGCATCAATAAAATGAAAAATAGCTAATATTTAAAATCATTTAAATTTATTAATGTTTATTTCATTTTTACATTTTAAATAATTACGAGAAATCTGTGATTACGGTTTCAAAGTTGTAATTCCTCGATACTTTTAATATTCGATCTTGGATATTAATCAGTTTTATATTTCTCTGATGTTTTTTTTTTTTAATTTTGTTTTAATATTTTATATTATAACTTAAATGAATTTTACTATTTGACGTTACATATATATGACTAATAGAATTTACTATAAGTTGCAAATATACGAACATTTGTTTCGTGTGAAAATATTTCAACACAGCCCTTTATTTGAAGAAACCAAATAGGTAGGAATGCAACATATATATTGACAGGAATGATTTTTCTTCTTAAAAAAGAAGAAAAACAGCTTCATTTATTGTGTTAATAGATAAGACATTATTTTCATAAATATAAATTAAAAAAATGTATTTACCAAAAAAAATATCTTTGGCAAAATTACAAGCCCCATTTTAATAAACTTAACTTGAATGTTTTAACTTATTTTATAAGCATTGATCTATTTTGCATATATTTTCAAATAAATATGGAAGAATTACTTAAAAAAAAGGTATGACTGAAATATATTTTAAGCAAATATTGATTCATAAAAGAATACAACTACGTTCTTATTCCATGCAATAGTACAGCAGAATGAATAGACAAAATTAGAATTGATGCCAAAAAGAAAATGAAAGGAAGTCGGAAAGGAAGAAAAAATAATGTACATGGATAAAATAAAATAAAAATAAAAATAAAATAAAATAAATAAAGTAAGGTGATGGAAAAAAAAAATGGTAAAGGTAATTTTAAAGGCAAGTAAAATAAAATAAATTGGTTGGAGAGAAAGGAAGTTTCATGAAAGTGTAGATTTAAGTGAATGTTGTTTAGTAAAATAAAATTTAAATAATAATAATAATAATAATAATAATAATAATAATAATAATAATAATAATAATAATAATAATAATAATAACTTTTTTTATTTCAAATATATATATATATATATATATATATATATATATATATATATTTTAATTAAAATCATTATTATTTCCGAACACATTAATGCAACACTTTAAAAGAAACACATTAAAAATTGATTTTTATTAAATTAATAAAACGTATAACCTAATAAAATTAATTTTTTATTTCTAATTACATGTTTAATCTTTTTATGTCTAGATAAAACTGAATTATTAAATTTTTCGTTATTCAAAACATCTAAACAATCAAGATCTTTTTTTTCTTCTTCTTCAGAGTTTATATAAATACGTTATAATCAAACCTTAATCCTAAGAGTAAAAGGGAAAATTGTAAAAAAAAAAAAAAATGCATTCTCCTTTTTAATTAGAAATCTGATTAAGCTTAAAAAATTATACAAAGTAATCACTATCATGAATAATATTTTTATAATTAAAAGAGACTATCTATTATACTTACGACATTTTTAATTACTTTTTTGATAACTGTAAAATAAATTAATTTAGCCTTATTCAAAATTTTAAGAATTTAGGTTTTGTGCTCTTATACTTGATACTGATTATTCTGTTAGTATATATATATTTAGTTTATAATACATAATGACGTTATTAGATGCAATAACAAATATAATTAAAACTACTCAAATTAATTATTGTAAAGATAATTCATGATAAAAAGAAAAATAAGGTTTTAATATCACGTTAAAATGCATATAAAGCTCTATAATTAGTTTATAAATTTGTGAGATACAAAATAAAATATATTAAAATACTTAAAAAGATATATCTAGATAAAATATTTCTAATTTCCTGAAAAATATTGTACTGTAATAGAATTTGTCTTGTAGTATATTCTTTGAGTTACGCTTCAGTAATCATATGCATCAGCATCAATAAAATGAAAAATAACTAATATTTAAAATCATTTAAATTTATTAATGTTTATTTCATTTTTACATTTTAAATAATTACGAGAAATTTTTACTCCGTTTTTTTTTTTTTTTTTTTTTTTTTTTTTTTTTTTTAACGAATATTTGATAGTATAAGTTGCAAAATATTTATGAAAATGAAAATTTCCGCATTAAATGTATTATCCAAACTTACAGGACCTACCAGCGGCCGAGCGGTTATACGCTCAAAGCTGATAGACGGGAGGGGCCGGGTTCGATCCCAGGTCATGCTCCTCGGCCTAGCCGTTCAGATTGTTCTGTGGTTTTCTCCGAAGCTTGCATAAATACGGGATGGGACCCTTAAAAAGACCTCAACGGAGGGCACTCCCTCTCAGGCCAAGGACCCTAGAATTGTCAGTCGTCCTTAATCCCCACAAACCAACCCAACCCAATTTTTTATAACCCATTTTATTATTATTATTATTTTATTATTATATTTTCTTTTACATAAACGCCGAAAAAAAAAAGCTTTATATATATATATATATATATATATATATATATATATATATATATGCTGCGGTCATAAAATAATTGAAATCTAATTTGTTTTTCTTATTCTGGCACATAATAAAAGCACTTTTTCTCTATTTTTAAAATTGTGGGTATTTTGTAAATATTTGCTCAATGTCTACGTAAATAGGTTCTCAAATATAACTATAATGCCAACCCTAGTTACGCCTTTAATTGAGATATCCAGATCAAAATTGAATCAGCGTAGATTTTCACAATATTAATCACAAATATAAAATATTAACCTATTGAATATCATTTTTTGAAACAGATACTGCGGTAGAGTTATTATAAAAATCGTAATAAATGCAATTAAATGCGAAATTTTTTTGGAGCGCTATACACCAAAATCTAAGAAACACTATCCTCATGTATCTCAAAATACAAAGAAATTAACAACTACCTACCTTACGCCAAAGCATTTATCAAACATAAATAAAAATTTTCTTGAAATTATAACTAAGTTGATTTGTTTAAAATACAAAATTATATATATATATATATATATATATTACTGTAGTCAAATGTTCAAAACGTAGTCAAATAATGTATATATAGTGAAATTAAAGGACATGAAAAAAGATACAAAATCCATCAAATGCTAAAAGTTGCAATTTTTCATATTTCTTTTTTTTTTTTTTTTCTTTTTTTTTTTTTTTTTTACTAAATGCACAAAATAGAAAAAAAAATTGAAAAAAAAAATTAAATAAAATGTACCTGTAAAGTTTAATAGAATTTTTAAACAAAGCTGTGAACTTTTCCTTAACACAGCTTTATTAGACTACGTTTTCTAAATTATTTAGTATAAACTTTTCCTATCATAATTTTCTCCTGTTCGATTGGCAATCAGAGCTTCGAAATTCCAGAAATTTTGGTCTTGTTCAATTCAAACCAAAAGTAATTTGACTCACAAGATATTAATACTGCCTAATTTTTTTTCCAAAGTTTTTTTTTTTTCCTTTAATGCACTGGAGAAGTGCCAAATGCAGATCACCCGTTTCTTTTAATACGATCTGCAAGAAAAAAAAAATACTTTGGATATTATTGCTTTTTAAACGTTTTTTAAGTACAATTACTCTTTTACACTTCCTTTGCAAAAATTGTATTGAGTTTATTTAAATATTTTCGCTTTAAAATTTTTAAGTTAAAAACTCAATTTCAATTATTTGATAAAGGAATACATTTCATACCATTTTACAAAATCTACAAGTTAAAAATAAATTACTTATAATAAAAAACGGGGGAGGGGGGGATTAAACTTTTTATAACTTCTCTCTTTCTTAAATCCTTTTCTGAAAGAAATAAATTGATACCAGATGTGTTTCTACAGTAAAATAGAAAAAATTTAAATTAAAGGAAAATTTGTCGAAAATTACTTTCAAAACATACCTTTAAAACGTTTTTAAATACAATGTATTCAACGTTTGGTATAATAAAATCTTTTTGTAAAAAAATAGAACCGACTCCAAAAAGCAACTACTATTCAAACAACTAAGAAAAAAAAATTGTCATGAAATGAAACTGTAAATTGCGACTAAAAGTATAAAATAATTTCCTTCGCCAAACAACCTATAACACTACAATTAATCATAACTTTTGAAGTCGGCGCAAAATTAAATAAAATTTAATTCGTTTTTAAAGGTTTGCTTTTAGATCAGTAACAACAAATGCTGTTGTCTCGAATGATCCATTTTCATGTTTCCTTTATTATTTTATCACTGTATACAATTGGTCCATTAGTAGCACCTACATAGAACAGTGAACATTCTTCACAATGCGATATTTATATTTCTGCGAAGTTAGAGCTTCCTTTGCAAATTTGGTATAACTTTGATAACTATCATCCTTGGTGGCTTTAGGATTTGGCGATCAAAACATAATGCAAAAATATACACGCAAGATGTATATTTTCATAATATGTATTGTCCGAAGTATTGTTTCATATTTTTGATTGCTCTCTTAATATACCTTATCAAAATATTCATGATATCCCAAAGAAATTAAATATGTTTGCCAGATAATTTTGCGATTTTCCTTTCACCAAGGACGTCAGATACCAGCATCTTCGTGAACTTTTGCTGCTTACGAAACCTTATTTGTTTTCTTAAATCAAAGTAGTTTTCGGCTGCGTTTTGCAGGTGACAATGTGAGATGTGTATTTTGAATAGGATTTGATTTTTGTATTGAACAAAGGTATCAATTTTTATAATTTTTGCGCCGACTTCAAAAGTTATGATTAATTGTAGTGTTATAGGTTGTTTGGCGAAGGAAATTATTTTATACTTTTAGTCGCAATTTACAGTTTCATTTCATGACAATTTTTTTTTCTTAGTTGTTTGAATAGTAGTTGCTTTTTGGAGTCGGTTCTATTTTTTTACAAAAAGATTTTATTTTTCTCTTTTCAGTGAAAACTTATTCATATAGCAGAACATCTGAAGACGTTCGACGGCAGTTTCACAAATCACAACTTCCAAGAAAAGTAACATAACTCAAAAAATGGTTTATGTCACTGAAAAATGCATGAAACGCACCCAATGTGAACAAAAAAGTTACATCTCCATCTAGAAAGTTATCCACTCGAGAGACAGCTGTGCCAGTTTTATTCTAGCCAAGTTATTTTTAAATTGATTTTTTTCAAATGCTGAATTTTTAAGTTGTGTCACTTTTCTTGCCTGTATCGGATATGAGAAAAAAACTATCTACTGAATGAACAAACGTTAAATTAAAAATTATTTAGAAATGTAAAGAACGAACACGCTGTATTCGTAACCAAAAATTCTGTTAGGCATATATATTGAACTTTACAGTGAATACGTGTCACCTGCTGAGCTGGAAATTGTGCAGCGTAAAGTTCAAACAATGAGCAAAATATGCATTGCAGCTGACGGACAGAAGTTTCAACAACGATCCTTACATACTGCTTTTACCAGTCTAGCTGTATGCGTTCAGCAGTTAGAGTGAGAACAGACTTTTGTGAGTTTCCTGTAATTTGTTTATAGATTAATGAAATCATAATGAAACCTATTTCAATCCAAGATCATTACGACAACAAAAAAAGTATTAAAATTAAATCATCTCTTACGAAGTTATAAGCTAGCAAATTTCAGCAGCAACAACAATGAGAAACATGGTTTGTATTGAGAACCTCTTCCTTTATGAAGTCGGTTTCAAACGTCTATGCGTTAATCTATGTGACAGCTTACAATAACCATACTTTGAATTTTACATAGCATAAATGTCACCCGCTACGCTACAACATATGCAATGTCGTTCAAGTGTGCACAAAATAGGAAATAGTGAACAAACAAATGCACGTTTTAAGCGTTCTGTTTTCAGCAGTAATGTCTAAACTATCTTTTCGTACTTAATCGATGATGCTCTGCAATTTTTAAATTCACTTTTTCTCCTATCTTTAACTGTTTCCGAGATATTAACGCTAACTCGACTGTTTTCCACCAGTTGGCACTGTAGGCGGTTGAATCACATAGCACATGTCCACTTTACTATACCTACATATCACTTTTATGTCTATAGCTG
This sequence comes from Salticus scenicus, assembly GCA_963930645.1. Classification (NCBI taxonomy): domain Eukaryota; kingdom Metazoa; phylum Arthropoda; class Arachnida; order Araneae; family Salticidae; genus Salticus; species Salticus scenicus. The sequence goes on from OZ005652.1 coordinate 102,656,633, forward strand.
CAGCTGTTCAGCAGTTAAAAGTGTCGGGGCTTACTTTTTTGGGCACCCTGTATTTTCTTTTGATCGTAAAGATATTACAATGGGACCTATTTCAGACCAAGACCTTTACGATAAAACAAAAAGTATCAAAATAGGATCATCCTTTCAGAAGTTATGAGCTAACAAACAAAAGCAAAAACGAAAAAACATACGCTTTGGATTGAGAACCTCTTCCTTTTTGAAGTCGGTTAATTAGAGCATCTCTTACGATGTTATAAACTTACAAATACCAACAACAACACATAGCTTGAATTAAGAGCACCCTCCTTTCTGAAGTTGGTTGAAAACGACTTTGCGCTAATCGATGTGACCGCTTACAGTAACAGTACTTTGAACCACAGAGTATACGCGACGCTTCAATCAGAGTCTCTTTGATATCAGCGCTGGCGTTGAAACCGCAGAACAGAGGGTCGTGACGCATGCGCAAATTGAAAATCTCAAGGCCGACTATGTTGACTTTCGCGTTTTGTGTTCTTAAAAACCAAGGCTTTACAGTAACAGTACTTTGAACCACAGAGTATACGTGTCATCCGCTACGCTGCAAAGTGTGCAACGTAGTTTAAGTGCGCCCAGTGTAGGAAATTGCGAACAAACAACTGCATATTTTAAGCGTTCTATTTTTAGCAATAAGGTCTAAAAACTGTCTTTTCGTAGTAAATCGGTGATCTTCTACAATTTCGTAATGAACATTTCTCCCTTCTTGAACCGTTTTTGAGATAGGAGCGCTAATTCAGCTGTTTTTCACCAGATGGCGCTTTATTTTCTTTAGATTGTAAAGATATCACACTCGGACCTACTTCAGACCAAGATCTTTACAACAAAACAAAAAGTATCAAGTAACCGAATTTTAAACTATATAGCGTATGTCTCACCAGCTACGCTACAACGTGTGCAATGTAACTCAAGAGTACATAGTGTAAAAAATTGCGAACAAAAAAATGCACGTTTTTAGCATGAATGTTTAAACTATCTTTTTGTACTACATCGATGATAGTCTTGAACTTTGTAATTCAGTTTTTTCTCTAGAACCGTTTTCGAGATAGGAACACTAAATCCACTATTTTCCACCAGATGGCGCTGCAAGCGGTTTAACCTTGTACTGCATGGCCTTTTTGCTATACTTACATACCATTTCTATCACTATAGCTTCAGCCGTTTAGCAGTTAAAACAGTTGGAACTGATTTTTTTGGGCACCCTGTATTTTCTTTAGATCGTAAAGATATTACAATGGGACCTATTGTAGACCAAGACCTTTTCAACAAAACAAAAAGTATCAAAATCGGAGCATCCGTTCAGAAATTATGAGCTAACAAACATAAAAAAAACATACGGTTTGAATTGAGAACCTTCCTTCTTTTTTGAAGTCGGTTAAAAATATTATTAAACGGAATAAAATCTTTGAAAAAGATATTAACAACCAGTTCTGAATTTTGAATTTGAATATACATTCTCTCTCTCTCTCTTTTTTTTTTTAATTTTAACAAGAATTCACGTTTTATTTATATAGAAGGATTAAATGCGGAATAACTTTTTTATAATGTTCTATTTGATTATAAATATTCTTAAAAGGAATGTTCTTTCAGCTTCCGAAAGATTTTTTTTTTTTTTTTTTAATATAACATTGCATAATTTATATGAATTTTAAACACGAGATTGCGTAGATTTTTTTAAGCTCTGTGCTTTAGAAAAATTTCCATTTAAATGAAAAAATTCGACTTTTCAAACATAAATAAGCTTGAAATTTGGAAACTATTTTTGTTTTGTTTCATCATTAAATCTAAGATGAATATTTTATAAAATACTTTTCATACATAAATTTTGTATAAAAACTCAAGTCGAAATACAAAATAAATGAATAAAATAGAGACTTCTCTTCCACATACTTTATTTTTATACATTTTAATATTAAAATTGCTTAAATGTATTTCCATACATAAGGTATCCATAGAAGTAATGAAAATGAATGTGCAGACACCCACGTGTTATAGTGAAGGTTTAAAAGTATCAACTTTCTTTATTTATAAAATAAATTTTCATATAAAAACTAATTCATTCAAATTAGGAACTCTCCATATTATCTATTTTCTCTATAATTTAATATTAAAATTGCTTTAAATATATTTATATCTACAATCTGTTCTTTGAAATAACGATAATGTATATACAAAATTTTTACGTTAGAAAAAAACATTAAGTTGACAACCATTATCCCTTAATTATAACATGTAAAATATCATTATTTCTTTCTAATTCTTTTACATCTTAATTCATGTACTTTTGTATACTTTAAAAAGTTACAATATATATATTAAGTTGAATGTAAAATAACATCGAAAATGAGCATGATTAAAAAAAAACAAAAAAAAACTATGTTATATGTATATTTTAATGTTATATGTATATTTTTTAATATTATTAATTAAATATTATTACTTTTTTAATAACTGGCGGAATTATATTAATAATCTACAATACTTTATGTGATGTAAAATATACATTTTTAATTTTTATTGTGAAATATTGTATTAAAAAGTTACAGAAATGTATAATAAAAATTGAAAATCTTGATTATTTAATTTTAATTCAAAATTTTTGCAATTTTACAGAGACACTGGATAAAATTTACGAAAAAATTCCAGAATTTGTTAACAGTGTAACATAAAAATTATTTCTGTACCAAACACAAATATTCATATCGCTAACACGGTCTATCACGATAGACAGAAATATTTTCCCCCGAAACCAAAGTTACCTGTAAAACACATTTTCCGGCAAAGGGAGTAGAAAGGCAGGTTTGTGTTGATCTTATTTAACAAGAACTTGTGAGGCAACTATCCGCAAAAACAAATTTGTGGTTGTTCTGCGTATAAATAAAGTTAATTCATTGTAGTTATAACTGATGTTTTATAAACATCAAAGTAATTAGAAAGTAATTAGTACATTTTTAATGAATTTTGTTTGCTCTGACTGCACTGTTAAAAACTACAGAAGAAAAATTTATTGGAATTATTTACTTTAAGTCTGGTTTAAAATAAGAGAAAAAATGAACAGATAATATATATATATATATATATATATATAAGGGAAAATCTGCGTGTGAATCACCATTATTTATTTTTAACCGAAAGTTGTAGTAAGTTTCTAGAGATTGTTGATAGAAATTACGTAAAAAAAAAAAAAAAAAAAAAAACGGAAATTTTTAACGTTGTCACAGTAAAATGAATTCTGTAGCAACTATAAATATTCATATCTTTAACACGTTCATCACATTAGATAGACAATACTATTAGCATAAGATAGACAATACTATTACCTTAAAAAAATAAGATTCCAATAAAACACGTTTTCGACAAAAAGAGTAGAAAGGCAGGTTTATGGTTGAATGCTTTTACAAGACCTAGTAAAGCAACTATTTACAAAAACAAATTTATTGTATTTTGGGTATCTAATAAAATTTTGTAGTTAGAGTTAGAAATGATGTTTTATCAACAATAAATTAATTACTTAAAGACTGAGTATATTTCTAATGTGTTTTGTTTGTTTTCTGTACGCTGCTTAAAAATTACTGCAGAAACACTTATATGAATTATTTATTTTATGTCCAATATAAAATAATAGTGAAAATTAAATGGGGATGTCAAAAAACTTTTTATAAATACAATTTAATGATAAATATTATTTTAGTTAATCATTAGAGGAAGTATGTTTTTGATTCATAAAACTTTGTCTGGAATAAGAACATTCCTTTTGAAGAAAAAAATAAAAAAATAAATAAAAGTTACATTAGGAGCGAGAATGTCGATTATTTATTTCTATCTAAAACTTTTTGTAATTTTACAGACACTCTATATAAAAATTGCAATAAATTTGAAAAAATAAATAAATAAATAAATAATAACAGCGCAGCAGTAAAATTTCTATTGTAGCAAATATAAATATTCTTATTTTTATTACGGTCTATCACGGTAGACAGACAACAATATATAAAGAAACCATGTTACCTGTAAAGCTGATTTTTTGGCGAAATGAGTAGAAAGGTAAGTTTGCGTTGATCATTTTCTAAAGAATATGGTGAGTATCTTCAAAAGCAAACTTATTGTTTTTATGCATATTTAATAAAGTCTATTTAATATAGTTTTACAAACATCAAAGTAATTACATTGATGCATTGGGTTTTATTGTTTATGTGTTTTAGTTAATAAAATACCACTAAATACATGTAAGTTCTTGCATTATATATTTTTATTTAAAATGGAATTTTCTTCTTCTCCAAATCATTATTTTAAAATATTCAATAATGTTCTTTTTCAGTCAATACGTATACTATCATCAGAAACTCCTCTTTATATTTATATTTTTATATTTTTTAATTTAACATTTGAATTTTTTGAATGAAAATATACAGGAATCTCAACTCTGCTAAATGATACCAATACTGGTTTCATTATCATAAATATATTTCTACAGACCTTCTACGTAAGTAAAATACTTTATTAAGGTTTAAATTTTAATGTCATGAAATGCAGATTATTTTAAGCTACAAAAGCTAATTTGCATACCTCTCTGTTCTTAAACTGGCTTTAAAAATGCTCACCTCATTAAAATTAATTAAAATTAACAAGTTTAATTAAAATAATAAAGGATCCTATTTCTTCTTTATAGAATTTAAATATTAAAAGATAGTTAGATAGAAATACAATTAAAATAAAATATATAATTCTAACACTCAAATTTTCTGTTCGTAAATTTTATAAACTACATATACATTAACACTTACTTCAAAATTTATATATCCCCACAACTGATTTGAAAAAATTAAATTAAAATCCTTTTTATGCATCGAACGTCTTAATATATATATATATATATTATGTATGAAGCCGAAAAAGTTGTCTAATTGTGTTGTATGCACTACTTTTACTTTTTAAAACCTGGAAAAAAATATCTTTATAGCTACTTTAACACTTAAACAAATGAAGAAAAATCTTACACTTTAAAAACATAAAGAAAAAATATAATAAAACTTGCGCTTGATCGGAAACCATTTAACGAATTTGAACTTACAAAATATCATCTCTAAAATGTATCCCTCATTATTGGCTTCACAGAAAAAAAAATACATAAAAAAAAAAAAAAAAAAAAAATCACTTTCTGCAACGAAATGAAAATTGAAAATGTACACCCAAAGTGCCTGAAATGCATGCATAGCTTTTATAACTTTTCAAAAATGATTTTTAATTTCGAAGACTCATCTCGCTCTTCTTTTTCTAAAGTATTTTTCGCTTTCTTTTGGTTTATTTTTTATTATTATTATGATGCTCATAAAGTTGCTTTCACGCTCTGTTTTTTTTTTTTTTTTTTTTTTTTTTCTTTAACAAATTTCTTGTTGGACCACTTCTGATTTAAGTCAAAGTGAAGTACATATTTAGTATCTACCAAGGAAATCAAGAAGAAAAAAATATATTTTTTTTTTCTTTGAGAATTTTGATTCCAGTTAAAAAAAAAAAAAAAAAAAAAAAAAAAAAAAAAAAAAATGATATTAAAAAGCTGTTTCCTTTTCTTTCTTTTTTTTTCTGAATCCCGTAAACATGGCCTGAATGCTTTTTCACATTTGAAAATTAAAATGCTTTGAGTTCTGAATAAAACTTTGAAATATGTCAAGAATAAAGTATTAGCAGATATGTCTGCGTGAAGATTTATTTGAAAGATGTGATCGTTCCTTGAAAAATAAATTTTATTATTTATAGTTTCAATCTTTTATTTTATATTTTGTCATTTATTTTTCGGAAGTTATTTCCATCAAACTTTGTAAAAGAACGGTAAATAATAAATATTATAAAAACCTTTCTTAAAATTGAAGAAGAAATTTTGATAGAAAATGGGATTGGATGTTACTGTGAAATAGGTTTTGATTTTATATTGACTTTTTTTAAAAAAAAACATATGTTTCCACAAATTATGTTAAATGACATCGACTATGTAAACAATCTGATGAAATGTTTCATGTAAAAGGAATCTTATTTTTATTAATATCCAAATTTGTGTTTTTCACTTCCAAATTGCAAAATATAGACGAGAATATTCTAATTTAAAAATCTTTGAATTTTCCTCGGTTATTCGAAGTTTCTTTTTCAGAATTAAAATAAAATATGTTTGAAGTAATGTTCTTTTCTTCAAGAAAAAGTAAATATGTATGTATATATATGTATGTATATATATATATATATATATATATATATATATATATATATATATATATATATATATATAAACTGATTTCTTCGTTGTACAATAAATGCTCTCTTGTACAATATATGCTTCCATTTATAAGAAAGCACCAGAGAACTAGCGTTTAAGAGTAATAAGTACAAATCGTTGAATAAACTTCATAAAATGCAAGAGCTCGCAATAATTGCTTCGTGTCGAAAGAAAACACGACCGTTTGTAAGGCGAACAAAGTAGGCACAAGTGCTGCAATCCAAATAAACGATTGCGTAGCTGCTTTGGTTGCATTGCAGCCCTGGTGCTTACTTCGTTTTTCTGAAAAGAAGTTTGTGCTTTCTTTCGACACGAAACAATTGTTGTGAGCTCTTGCATTTTATAGTGTTTATTCAAAGTTTTGTGTTTATTGCATGATTTTACTATTAAATTATCAAGGATATCACCAAGTGCAAACTTCCTAATTACAAACTTCATATGATTATATTCATACTTTATACATACTGTTATACATAGAGACTTTTAGTCGTATTTTATTATCATGATTTTATTCATACTTTATACATACTGTTATACAGAGATACTTTTAGTCATATTTTATTATCATGATTTTATTCATACTTTATACATAGAGACTTTTAGTTTTAATCAAATTAATAAAAATTGTTTAAAAACGCCACAATATTTCTAAATCATTTCAACATATACCGTAAAAAAAAGGAAGCTTTTACAGCAAAATGTGCTGGCACCCATATTGCCAGCACATTCTGGTGTTAAATAAGGCAATTTACAGTAAAAATATCTGTAAAGAGAGACTCTTTTGAGGTTGTTTCTGCTGCAAATTACTTCTTTCTAACTTTTTTTTCCCATGCACCCATATTGCCAGCACATTCTGCGGTAAATCTATTTTTTTTTTTTTTTTTTTTTTTTTTTTTTTTTGTTTACAGTGTACACATTTGAATCAAAAATTCCATCTGACATTAAGGTAACATGTATCAAGACATGTAAGGGTTTCATCAAGTATAAACGTATCAAGTAACAACTCATTTACATATTTATACATAGCTCAGATTATATATACATATGTACACCATGCTTTAATCATATTAATAAGATTTTTTTTTTTTTTTTTTTATCATCGTAAACATCTTTCTTTGAATCAAGGATTTCATTAGATATAAAACATTAGAAAATAATAACTAATAAACTAGTAAACTAATAAACTAACTAATAATAATTCTAATAAAACATTAGAAAGCAATACCAATTACGAACTCATTACCATTGTACTTCTATTTCAACGTTTAAAAGTATTTCTTACACATTCACTTTGTATTTAGTCCGATTAATGACGACCTTTTAAAAGCAGTAGCGTATACAATACCCGTTTCTTTAATATGATTATAAACACGTATAACCCTTATCTAATGACATTAAAATATTTAATTACCGTACAATACATTCCATATTTATTTATTTATTTAACGTTCTCTAATGAAACTATTATGTCTATATGTTGTTTCCTCGTGTGTTTTTTAACTACTAATATTATTGTATTGAATTATACGTACCATAAAATATCATTACAAAGTACATATTTAGCTATATCTATCTATCCATCTATCTATCTATCTATATATATATATATATATATATATATGAAAAATTGCATAACTTATCTAAAAATACTTTTTATTTAAACCCCATTTGGTGAATGAAATGTTGGCGCTCATGATAGCGCACAAAATTTCACTTTAAAACGACTGACTAAACAAAACCTATTATTTATATCCAAATATTATTTTCAATTTTTATACATGAACTGGGCTGATTTTTTTAGAAAATAGATTGTATTAACAATAAAATTCTTTAATTTTATTAAAAGTTTTAAAAACGCTAATATTTTAGAATTTAACTTGTATTAAGTATGCAGATCATTAATTTTGTTTCTAAATTGTCTACTATCTACAAATATTTTAGGTAATAATAGTTATAATAAAAATAAAATATTTTACTTCTAACACTATAAAATGACTATATAATAACAATATGAGTCTAACACTATAAAAGTGAGACTTTCTAATAACTCCATTGTGTATTAATATATAAATTATTCACCCTCTTCACTTACCGACGCCGGAAGCCCGAGCCAATGTTATTGTATGGGGAAATTTTCTTTGCAAATAACTTATTAACTAATACATATTTTTAAATTCTGTTTTCACATTCAGAAAATTCCGAACTGTTAAATGGACGGACCTTTTTTAAAAATGTATTGTTTTAATTTTTAATATTTTATTTTGAAATTGCAAAATGAAAAAAATTCACATATTGAAAATTCGTATTTTGCAGCTTCAAAATAAAACATAAAAAATTAAAAAAATATTTTTTCTAGAAAGGTGCGTCAATTTAACAGCTGGGAATTTTCAGAATGTGAAAATAGAATTTAAAAATATGTATTAGTTAATAAGTTATTTGTAAAGAAAATTTTCCTATAGAATAACATTAGTTTCGGCTTCCGGCGGCGGTGAGTGAAGAGGGCCCTTAAGGAAATATATGTTTGTGTATATATATATATAAATTGCTATATATATAGTAATATTTAAAAAAAATGACTTATTATGTTGCGTATTTTTTTCTTTATTGCTGTTTGTATTCCATCATGTATTCCATTTAAGTGTCGATACCACAAAATAGAAAAATAATAGAAATATACGAATAGTACGTTTGTTGAGATGTAAATGGATAACATACGTACATATAAAGCAGGTAAATAACCTTCCCCATTAAATTCCAGTAACGATCTAATTTGTAACTATTCGTCCTGTATTTTTAACAAGTTCTGAGGCTCTAGCACCCATAATCCTTCATAAACCCCTTCCCTTTTCTTTGCTACGACAACACAAATATTACTATTTTAAATTAAGTAAAACAATAAAACAATAAATATTTTTTATTATTATTTCTCTAAAGAGTAAGTAAGTTCAATAGTATATTTTATATATATTTTGTTTAATAATAATAATAATATATATATATATATATATATTTCTATGAAGTTCATTGGTAGCACAAGTAGTTTTTAAGACAAATATAATTTGGAATTTTTATTAAAAAACGCAACCAATATTTCAATCTATTTTATATAAAAAATAAAATAATAAAAGAAAAAAAAAAAAAAAAAAAAAAAAAAAAAAGGTTTTACCAAAATTATTCTTTTCAATTCGATGACCTTTGATAAAACATTTACTACAGTATTTCGTGTTCACTCTGTTATTTTCTCTCTTTCAATTGAAAACAGCAGAAATTTAATCTTGTCCTCAGTTCTTTCAATTCCTATCTCAAGAGTCAAAAGATAATGTATTGTAGCATTCTTCCTTGTAAATTTCCATTGTAATTTTCGTCGTATGTTCTGTTCAGATGAAGACTGTAACAGACATTGAATAAAAGTCGAGAGATTAATCTTGCATGAAGGGAATTTTATAGTTTAACACCTATTTGAGTGTTTCTGTGTATTTCAAATATTTCTGAATATTCTGCGTATTCTGTTAGAATTTTTTAAATTTTTTATTTATTTTTATTATTATTTAGAGTTGTTTTTCAATGCATTAAATTGCAGATTCGGTAGACTTTTACCTCCATATTTCTTATTAAATTATTATGGACAACTTAAATTAAATTTATCCATGGCTTTGCTTTAAAATCAAGCTATTCCTGAAATCCACGTTAAAATTTATTTTATTGTTATTATTTTTGCATAACCTTATTTTAATTACATATATATACTGTGCCGGCAAAAAAAAAAAAAAAAAAAGAAAGAAAGAAAAAAAAAAGAAATCATGTTAGTTGTTTTTCCTATCGTAAAAATGTGTCAAACCCCAGTGATAACAGATGGTGTTACTGGATCACAGACGGATTTTTTCCTTATCCTATCGCTTCACCTCGTTGACTTTTAGAGTAAGGCTGTATGCTCTTTGCTCCCACCAGCCAGAATTTCGCTCATTTGTTAAAAGTTTGAGAACCTACATCAGTATTCTCACTACTCCACACAATGGGTCGGATTAAACTTAAAATGGAAGAGAAATCTTATGTCTTGACTCTGTTAGAGAAGGGAATATCTGTGATTGATGTAGCCAGAGCTCTGGCAAATCATTCTAGATGTAGCCAGTTGTATGCCATCTGGCAAATGTATCCAGAGATCCATGCCTAAACGGCTGCAGTTGGTAATAAAATGTAAAGATGAGATGACAAAATACTGACTGCAATGTGATATTTACAATAAACGACAAGAATGTTAAGATTTTTGTCTTAAATGTTTACATTTTAATGACCCTGTAAAGATTTTCAACATCTGGCTACATCTAGAATGGTCTGCCAGATCTCTAACTACATCCATCATAGAGATTCTCTGCTCTAGCAGAGTCAAAGCAGACGATTTCTCTTCCATTTTAAGCTTTTTCAGATCCATTGTGTGGATTGGGAATACCGATGTAGGTTCTCAAACTTTTGACAAATAAACGAAATATTAACGGGCGGAAGCAAAGAGCATACAGCCTTACTCTAAAAGTCCACGAGGCGAATTGAGTGCTAATGGTATAGGGAAAAGTCGTCTGTAACCGACTAACGCCACGTGTCATCACTGGGGTTCGACACATTTTTATGGCGGGAACGGCAATTAACATGTAATTTTTTTTTTTTGTTTTGTTTTTTTTCGCTTAAGTATATATATATATATATATATATATATATATATATATATATATATATATATATATATAAATCATATGTATTCAGTGTTTCATAAAATTTGAACTTAAAAATGCATTAAACAAATAACATTCAATTGTATTTACTAAAGAATAAATAAAATAAATTCTAGCTATTGTACTCAAAGTGTAATTTTACCAATATTTCATATGTAGGCCTTTACTCGTTTGGTAACTTAATATTCAGATGAGTACTTCATGTAAAATATTATTTCTAAATGTATTATATTGCAAATTCAGTTACATTTTATTATCCTACCGTGTTAAATTATTTTGGATAAATTAAAATTATACAACATTATTTGTGGAAACGGAAATGTTTGTATCGATCTTCATTTTAGATATTTTTAAACTACTCGAAATTGAATGAAGTGGAATCCCTGAAGAACTTATAAATGTCATGATTAATCTCTTTCATACTCTCAGAATAATATAAAGAATGAGAATAACCTAAGAGTAAAGAATGAGAAATTCGTAAAGTAAAACCAGAAAATTTAACAATTGTTTGCGTCAAAATAGTTAAAAACAAGTCGAAACACGAGTTAAACACATACACACACACACATAGAAAAGTACGCACGGTTGAAATATAAGATTAGTAAAACATGACGCTATTAATGCAATGTTTAACAGTCTTTACATAAGAATAAATATGACAGGTTGTTCCTTAATATGTAAAAAAAAAAAAAAAAAAAGTTATATGTTTCATTTGTTGAAATTTTTTTTTCAATTTATTTATCCTTACATAATAGCATATCGTAATATACCGTAAATCGGGGATTACTTGGACTCTGGAGTGTTACTTGAACCCAAACGATAAATTAAATAAAATCGTTCATGTCACAGATTTAGTGAAGTAATGGACATAGTTCGTATCCTCTATTTACAAACTAAGACATACGTTAAATAGACAATAAGACTTCTTCACACACCATAAATTTTAAGCCTTTGTCTTGATTTTGCCTTCAAGGCAGTAGCACGTGTTTTTTTGCACCTGATGAAGGAAGAATAAGTCCTTTCGAATCCGGTTGTGCTGGCTAAAAATTTATGGTGTGTGAAGAAGTCTTATTTTCTATTTATCGTTTGTACACCAGTTTTGCATTTAGTTTTGGTAAGACATACGTGTCCATTACTTCAATAAATTAGTACCAGGGGCGATAATTACTCATTTTATCGTTTGGGATTCAAGTAACCTCCCCTCCCCCCAGGGGCCAAGTAATCCGGTTTTACTGTATTTAAAATCAGAGATTCGTTTATTATTAAAGTACAAAAACTATTTTAATCTTTAACTTTTATACCATTAAGAAAAACGTCCTTATGCATGTCTGCCATGTCAAAATATGTCAGAATACCTTCTTTTTCCATTGTAGCATGATTACTAAATTGTGTCTAAATAAACATTATGATGATGCTTTAGATTCGAGATTTAGAATTTGTTCAATATGGGTGGTTTATTTCTTTTAATATATCTATTTCTTAAAACGTGATTTGATGAACAATATAAGAAATATTTTTGCATAATAGTCTTTGTCAATTACAACTTATTATGCAATTTTTTTTTTTTTTTTTTTTTTTTTTTTTTTGTGGATACATATTCTGCAGAATCTGTTTTGATTTTGGACCATATCTCATGTATTATTTTCTTAAATATATCTTTTCCCTTTATCACTACAATAATAAAAAATTATAAAATCATATCTAAACCTTAAGCCTACAGCGTATGGAAAATTATTCCAAGATTTACTAATTGAAATCTTTTAAAATTTTTATCTTTTTTATCTGTGACTGATTGAATCGCTTGAAAAAAATTTTTGAATCATCACATATTTATTTTTATTTATTTATTTATTTATTTATTTTTTCAGTACAGCGAACAAATGTCTCAATAATTTCTTAACTTCAAAATATGTTTTATTTTATTTTTATTTATTTATTTATTTATTTATTTTTCATTTATTTATTTTTCATTTATTTATTTATTTATTTATTTATTTATTTATTTTTGTGAATTAATTTATAAAACTAATTAGATATTCTACCCTAATTCTACCCTAAATACAATTTTCCTTACATAAATAAACTGGCATTTATTTTGAGACATTTGTAAATAATGTAGAGTTAAAAATGACTTCAATTGAATGGGGTTTCATTTTCATAATAATGTTAAATGAAATTTCAAAAAGAAAATATATTAGTCTATTCCTAAAAGATCAGAAAATACAAATTTCCATCATATATTATATTCCTATAATCACATAAATTATATGAAACTCGACAAAAGTAAAACTGAACAAACAAATCGAAGAAGAAAAAAAAAACTGACAACAAACCCCTTCGTTTGAGATGAAAAATGATTCAGAAATTCAATACAGCATTAATGCATCGATTTATATCATCCTCTTACGAGTTAAGGAACAAAGCTGGAGGAATACATATGAATAAATAAACCAGTCTCTTCCGAAGAACCCTCTTGTACAGTCTTGTTGGAAACTAAAACTATCCATTGAACTGGGTCAGCTAAATTCAAAAAATAAATTTCAACAAAGAGGGAAACCTAAACGGATACTGCATAAGTTGTATGATGAATAGGTCACAGCGATGACAGTATGAGCAAGATCTTTTGACTCGGGAAGTTCTGAATGCTTGCCAAGTAATGTTACATGTTGTTTTGGGGAGAAAGAGACAAAAGGCTGGGCCAGGCTTTAGACTCATTTTTTGCAACGCTAAATTTCAACGCATAGATTTCAGATATGTGTAACAGGGGTAATTTTTTACAGGATACTCTTTAAGATGATTGTCGACTCAGTGTTTTTGTTCATTTTTTTTTTTTTTTTTTTTTTTTTTTTTTTCTTTCCGCTTATAAAGAAAATGTCGCATTAGTTTTCTGATAAATGCTCTGAATTGCTTGTAGTCTCATTTGAAGTCTCATTTTTATCTCATCCTAACATAAATTTCGCCAATTTTTAGTAGAAGCTTTTAAATGTTCATAGCTGTGTAGCAGAGCTTTAAAATACTTCGCGTCGGAAAATGAGGCGACTTTAAAATACTGCTCAATGTGCATACATTTTTCAGCGAAAAGATGAGTCTATGAAATGTGTATTTTCCAGACACTAAATAGGGTAGGTGCTCCAGTGATTGACATGATCCAGTAATTAACATCTATCCCGAAATAATAAATAAACAATAAAAATAATAAAATCTTATATTTTACAAATAAGAATTTTAACATTTTATGTCAAACACTGGAGCATAGGGGGCTAATAACTAGTAAAATGAATAACAGTGTCGAACAATGGAACATAGGGGGCCAATTACTGATAAAATGAACACTGGCAGTGTCAGTTACTGGAACATTGAGTGGGTGTCAAATAAAAATTCATTAAAAAAAATAATTGTTATCAAATGAATATATTTTAACATATATGTGGATGTGAATGTCTTTCATACCATATGTACTAACTTTAGATTTCTAAAAATATTTTCTGATGACTAGAACATTAAAAACATCAGAGATTGCTCTAAAAGTGTCAATCGCTGGTGTACTTACACTAACTTTTAAAATGATTGTAAGCGCATTTAAAAAAAATTTTCATGAAAGCATTCGCGCTAAGCTTTATAGTTATAAAGTCTTTTTTTTTTTTTTTACTAAAATTGGGGATGGGAATTCGGCACAGAATTTATACCATTATTTGATTTAACAAAAAAAAAAAAAAAAAAAAAAAAAAAAAATCTCTACCCACTAAATCGTTATTTTAAAAAGAAGAAAATTTTATTTCGTAAATAAAGGTATGAGTTTTGCACCAAATTCTCATCCCTGTAAAATTGATGTACGTGCTTTTAACAACGTTATTTCTAAAACGAGGTACGACCAGCTCATAATTTTATTTATTTATTTATTTAATCAAAATTTAATTTAAGAATAATATCATCAGATGTATTATGAAGTTTTATTTTATTTATTTATTTTTTAACCTTGTAATATAAGCATTTTTAAATATTCAAATATTTATTATTTTAAACATAGACACTAGATTATTTATGTTTAGGAATCATATCCGTTTAGTTATTTATTCTCTCATCAAACGTCTCGCCTTGATTTTTATTTATTTATTGTTTTCTGGCTCCTTCTAGCCTAAAATTGTTTTTTAAATTTTTTCAAAATATTTTTTAATATATCTGAAAAAAACTAAATTGAAATTTAGCATCTCTGATGATAAACTGAGTACTTTATTTTATTACTCATAAAATAAGGTGTAATATGCATTTTCTATAAAGTACACATTTTGTGCCCTCGTGAAATATGAGCTTATTTGTGAGTATTTTGTAAAGAATTTTCAATTAATTAATAAATATTTTGTAGTTTGTAAATAAAATTTGAAATTTTTAGTTACAAATTTCACTGCATCTAACAGTCTGAAAATTAATCTAAACAATAAATACAAAATAAACAAATAATAATTAAGACAATAACTATTTGAAAATTATCATTTTATTATTTACAAATAATTAAAATAAAAAGTACGCTAAAATGATGCTGATATATAACTATTTTGAAATCATAACTTATAATTTATATTTATTAATTATTGATATTGCATAATAAAACTACTTTGGATCTTAGTTAATATTTTATTTGATAAATGATGAAATAAAAGTCATATAATAATACATTAATAATATGGATAATACAGTTAATTAATTATGAAATAAAAATAATATGTTATTAAATAATATAAATTTTTTACAGTCATTTTATAAAATAAATAAATAAATAAATAAATAAATAGCCCACTTTAAATTTCATTATGGAAAAATTTATTTTCATATTGAATTCATTCAGCATATTTGCGCAATTTCTTAAAACATTCGATTTATTTATGGACACGTAATGCATATTTCAGCACCAGAATGAGCTAATATACTTTTGGTTTCCATTTCATTAATTGACTTCGAACTAATTTAATGTTATTTTTATTCTATTTTATTTTACTTTTTTATAATATCAACACCCTCTTTTTATTTTTAATAAATAAAATTAGTATATTATGGGTGACGAATAGAAAAATTCTCTAAAGTTCCTCTCCCCACACATACACACTCACACACTCAAGGAAAAAGAAAGAAAAGAAATGTTGTTACTCTTTTTTTTCTTTTTTTAAACAGTTTTAGTGATCTAACCAATATTTGCTTAAATGAACAAAATTATTTTGTTGATTTAAACAAAGATTTTTGCTTATTCAACAAATCACTTGCTCATTGGCTGCTTCCAGAGAGATATATGACGTATCTTATCGAACTGCACAAAAAAATTACTTTATTTCAACAATATTCTCCTGTTCACTTTAAGTAAGTTCATTTTGTTAATTGAGCAAAATTATTGTTAAAATGTAAAAATAAAATAAAAATAAAAATAAAAATAAAAAATAAATAAAATAAAACTAAAAATCCTTTAAAAAAACATTTTTTTTTTTTTCATTGCACTAAAGGCAGAAGAGCTCTGAGAGATCACCCATATTTACAGTTTCATTGTAAACTCGTTAATTGTATTGTTATTAATTGCATACAGTTTAGTTTTAAATCAGTAAACAAAACAGTAATTAATATTTTATAGCATTTTCCGAATAACAATTTAACGCTTATGAGCAATTTTGAGAAAGTGATCAGCTTAGCTAAAGAGTCACTCTGTAAAGACAGTCTATTCAAATTCCACACTACATCAAGTCAAAATTTCAGCTTTTTTTTTAACGTGATTGCTTTTTAATTACAGAAAGAATCTAATGCATCTCTGAATTTCAGAAAAAATAAGTTACTCCACATGTCATGTCTAGTATATAATCATTTCATTTAACTGTTTTTAAAAACTGCTAATTGTTGACGCATTAAAAAAAAAAAAAAAAAAAACGAACTATTGAATAGCCTGCTCTAATCATTTGAAACTCTTTAATTTATTTACTATTCACATAATATCATAAAAACGTAATAGACTTTCAAGACATTTATTTACTTACACAAATTATGATTCAGCAAACAATTATATTTCTACTATTATAGAAAGTTTGCAAGTCAGTTCACTCTGTGACACACCCAGCTTAGCAATTATGACTTATAGAGAAAATGATTTTTTTCACCGAGAACTTGCCGAAATTAAGATAATTTTTCTAAAGAATGTCATCAAGTGAATGCCAAAACAAAGCTATATAATCAAATTTCATATCCCTGTCAAATTATAGTCATTTATATCCATTTTTGTCCCCGATGTCTTCTATAATGTCAATTAGAACGTGTGTAGAATGATATTAGACAATTTCTAATCATTCATTCCTTTGAATAATACTTTTACTACGTTAATAGGCAGGCAGATGAATCTAATTGTGCATACCTCTGTTGTTTTGATACCGCATATCCTTTTTTGCATGCATCTCATTGTGCGTAATTTGGAAAAAAAGAGATGTATTTATTTTCTATAGAAAAAAGCTTAAGTTGGTCGCGGTGCCCTAATAACAATCGCAATGATATAGATATGTATGAAAATGATCAAAAGCTGTATTTAAAATGTGTATATAATTGCCTGTAAGCAGAAAAACACCATTTTATATGTGAAGCAAAAATTCAACGAAGGGAGAAAAAAAAATAGTATGTTGTGGCCACCACATGACTTTCTTCTATATTTTCCTATACAAATTCACTCAGTCAAAATAATTTATTTAAATTGTTATTTAAAAAAATGATCTTCCATGATAATGCAAACGATTTCCATATTAGAGAAGTAGTATAACACTAAATATCCCCCCTCCCCCCCCCCCCCCCAAAAAAAAAGTCAATTTTATTCTCGATATTACATTTTTATTTATTCTTTTTTTTTTTTTTTTTTTTTTTTTTTTTTTGGTTGAAAATGAAAAAAAAAACGATAAATTTATTCTAAATTATTGCAGATAGATGGTTCAACCATTTGTTTTAAATGTATTGGCGAGCTCTTTTGAAACATACTCATTATGAAAATTTACTCCTCTCGAGGGGGGAGATACACATACAATTTTCTTTTTCCCAGTTGACTATCTCTATTGTAAATAATTCTTTTAAATTTCATAATGATTATTAAAAAATAATTCTCTTTATGCACATTTATACAAAATTTTTCCTACACCACCATGTTAAAAATTTAGAAAAAGTGGGATGGCAACGCAAGCTGTTGGACAATTTTTACCAAAAGTTGATAGGCACTAATTCATATCAATGTGTAACTACATACCAATTTGTATGCAGTAGTCCCTGAAATACAGTTGCCACAAAATTTTGTCACACACAAACACACACAGACAGACAAACATTTACTAAAAATAGTCAAATCGTTTTGTACAGCTCTTAAAACGTTTAAATCCATCAAAAACCCGAGGTCGAAAATTTTTACGAATCCAATACTTTCTTCTTTTGAATATAGAAGAAAGCAATAAGGTATGAATGTGTGATTTATAAACTCGAAATCTATATTACCAAAAGTTTACATTTCGTAAACTGTACATAAAACACTCCTTTTCTCTTTCCTCTCATGAAATCTTTGCAAATCTAACTCTTTTATCCACAAAATTACCTATATCTATCACCGCAACACATGCCCTCGAGTAATTTCAACATTATTATTTGTTGGAGCTGGGATAGTGAAACCAAAATGATCATATAAATGGCTAATACCGAAAAGGAAAAAAAAAAAATCTTCAGACAGCACATTCTTCCAAACAGGACAAGGCAAAAGAGACATGTCATCTTCCGGACTCTGGTTGACAGGACTTGCTACCCTGCAGCTGGTTTGACAGCAACCTAAGATAACTTTAACTCGATGGAAGAGGTTACATATTGGCCGAATATACACACGTATAGGGAGAGATCGTGTAGTGTTGGAGTGAGACTGAAAAGGACATCGTTCAGTATGTGTTGCCCTCCAGCAAATATACTCAATATGTGTGTTGTTTGTTTCTTTTGTTGCAGTTTGTGACATTGTTTGATAGCCTTGAGAGTAATTTTAAAAGCTTTATTTATATATTTTTTAACAATCTGTGGCTCTTGAATTTTGTTTTATGTAGTGCTTATAATTTGTATGATATAAGTTTCAATAAATGCAATTTATTTATTAATTTATTATTTATTTTTATTAATTAATTAATTAATTTTTACAAAGAAGAATAAAGTATTTTTTTATAATTTAATAGTTAATAATAGTCAAGTTTTTAAAAGATAAAAAAATATTCATAGAAAAGCAATCATAATAAAAATACATATAAATAGTTTTTGATTTAATTTCAATATTTTTTTTTTTTTTTTAATCTTTTATTACACTGTATTTTATTTTGAAAAAGTCAGGCATTTCCAGATTTTAAATAGGTTCTAAAAGGCTTTTCTGGTTAACAAACATTAAGTATTTTGTTTATAATGTTATTTATTTACACACTGTTAAATAAAAAAAAAAAAAAAAAAAAATCCCGTAAGATTACGGGGAGAGCCCGGCAGCAGAGATTCCAGAGAAAGCCCGTAAAAAAACATTGGTTTAATGTCTTTTATGGGCATATTTTTTTTTTTTTTTTTTTTTTACGGGCATGTAACATAATATAAGGTCATTATGTACTTAATTTATGGGCTAAACGGTTTCTTTTAATTCTTTTAATTCTTGTCTGGAATTTTTTTTTTTTTTTTTTTTTTTTTTTTTTTTTTTTTTTACAGTACAGGATCGGGTATCTATTTCTTTATTTAATTATATAAAGCAAATAATTTTTACTCCCTAAAGACAGGCGAAACATTTGCCTAAACTGAAATTTTTCCATTTTTCAATAAGAAAAGAAAAAAAAAATGTGTAACATTAGGATCTATATTTTCATGTTTATAAATTTTCACTGTAAATTTTCAAACTATTCATAGTACCATGAACAACATCTTTTATCATCCAAACGTGAAAGTCACTTGATCTGAAAAAGTAATATATCTTGCTTTCAATATAAATGATCGGTACCTTATAGAAGAAAATTTAAATTTATCATCATGAAGCGCATTTTAAAAATTTATCATGTAACCGATATATGATTGGAAAACAACGAATATATTTATTCAAGCAATCTGCAGGGTAAAAATTGTTTGACATGTTGATTGTAATAATATTCGTCTGTTTCTAAGTCAATATTTACTTGCAATCATTTTTAATAGAGAAACGTACGAAAAAAATTCTATCGACGTGTTTCCAAAATTATAGACACTTAAAAAATATGTTCTACTATTGTATAATTTTGTAATAGTTGAAATTTTTTGCGTTCTTAGATATTTCACTGTTTGTATTTAAAATTTTTATCAAAGTAAACCTTCAATCTGGATAGATAATTTTAGCGCTAAAATAATAACTAATATTAATATAATTATAATTAATTATTAATAAAATAATAATGCTGCGTATAACAAATCACACATACGTAGGTACATTATAAAGAAACTGGTACTTTTACGAAATAATCCGTAATTTTACAAAAGTAAGTAAATAAATAAAGTTAAATAAATAGTGTGAAAGAATTATTCTTCCTTTTCAATCTAAACGAATGATGAAGTACATAAATTTTAACCAAACTGAGATTCTCACTTTATGAGGAAGCAAAAATATGTTTTGTAAAGTGTTAGAGAGATTTTTTTTTTTTTTTAATATATAGAGGAAATCCCACACCATCCCTTAAAATAAATAAATAAATAAATAATAATAATAATAGTCTTGTCAATTTTTCAGCATTTTTTTTTTTTTTTCATAATATTTCGCATTTTTATCATAATATGATTGTAAGTGTATTATACACATTTTAAACAATATATATTTCACTTCTTTATTTCACAATAATATGTAAATAAAAACAATTTAAAAACTGAAAATACGTTAAACAATAACATTTCATTTTCTGTGAGTTAAAAAAATAAAAATTGCCTGATACGACACCAGATTTTCTGTAAATTATAACAGATTTTTATAAAATACATAAATATTTATTGCATAAATATTACACATGTAATAATTGTTAATACTAAATCATAAGAACTTAAAAATAAATATAATTTGATAACAAATGCTTCCTTATTAAAACAAGTTACAAAATATTATTTTAAATAACTCTAACATGGTTTCCATTAATGCAATGCTATATCTTCGAAGAGTGCTAAATTAAATGAACTCTTTTCAATTAAATTAAACTGCAATTTTAAAAGATAATACAATTGGGAATATCTATTCAAGTAAATTTGTTGAAATATACTGTATCAACACTTGTAACATTGTATCTAATTCTTCTCTAAATTTTCTAACTAATTTTATTTTAAAATTTATGTGAATTATCATAATAATAATAAAGTATTGCCCATCCGTTACTTAAACTACAATATGAAAGTAGGCACACTTATATAATAATCTATTATTTGCGATAAATTATCGGATTTCTCGAAATTTGATTTTTAAAGAGATTTGTTAAACATTAATTCGGAATAATTCAACTGTAAATCATATATGGTAATACAGGGGAAGACGCCATATATAAGGATGTTTTGCTTAATACAGCCAAAAATTGAAATGATATGGTAATGAAAAAATAAATCAAATGATACATATAAATGACATGATAATGAAAAAATACATAATGAAAATTATATTAATTCTTCAATGTTTAATTAATTATGTATGCTTAATAATTCCTTTCTCAGTCTGTGTACATAACTGATAAATTTAATGTTAAGCAAACTCGTATAATTGTGTCATCTTCCCCCACATATACCTGGAAGATACCACCAGTTATGAAGCAAGCTGCATCGACACAATAAATAAGAAAAATAAGAGAATCATTGGAAAATTACCTGTGAATTAAGAATAACTATGGACAAACAAATAAATTTTTAAACTGAAATAATTTTTTGGAAATTTTCTTTGCTAAAACCAATCAGGGTGCGAGTTTGAACAACATTTAATTTTGTGCAAATTGTCAGCATTACAGTCATCTTTATACCATTTCTTGCATTCGATGTGCAAGGATAGTGAAGGCAATGGCTTTTCTGCGCTGGTGGAGGCAACTTCTGGTAACAATGGACTACCTCTTGCTCTGCTGGTTGAAGCAACTGCTGGTGTAGGCCTATTGTCACATGCGCTGTTTTGTGAAAGCAATAGCTGTTTCATTGCTGAAACCAACACAGAAAGCATACGCATCATCCGGGATTGCTTGTGGGTTTTAAGGTTAAATCCCAGTAACTGAAAACCAGAAGTTCCATTTACTACTTTGAATGCCTTGCTCCGATTTGCATTCAGGAGAGTTCCTTACTGAAGACTAGTAAGTTTGTCAAAATAATATTATAAAAGGATAACTATTACAATATTACAATTATTAACCCGCCAGTACACGGGTTGGGTCTGTGAGACCCATTTTATTTACTAGAATGCAATGTAAAAGAAACATTTGATGTATTCTGTGAAAAAAAAAACTAAGAAACGTAAAATTTTATACTTCGTATTTTTAATGTGACTTTATTTTGTGCAAGTTATATTGTAACCATTCAAATATTGAAAAAAAGCTGTGTCTTTTTCCCACCCGCGCACTGGCGGGCTAATTCAATTTATATTTTATATTATGATTTTCAGCCTATAAAATAAAACATAAAATTTAAAGGTCATTTAATTTATTTCTGAACTATGCTGCGTCTTCCAGCCAAGGGGTGCAGATGCCACACACGCTTTCTATTGCTGAAAGGTTTTAAGACAGCATCTGCTTACCTTCTTTGTGTGTAATAGAATAAGAAACTCATTTATATTGCTAATTTCTTTTTTTAAATGAATCATCTGCTTATGAACTTTAAATATGAGCAACCGAATATTATAAGGGCTTTCTTTAATCACAAAGTTAAATGCTTACATGATCCAAAATAACGGCGATTAAAGGATATAAATTAAGATAATTTTATAATTCACGCACTCACTGGGTCATGACTTCTCACACATGCTGGTCAGTACAACCATATTTTGACACATAAAAATGTTAAGAACAAACATGCGTCTTCTCCCAAATTACCTTTCCTAAATTTGTAATATATGTAAAAGTTCTGTCAAATAAGTAAACAGTTAAAGGAATTTTATGGATAGTTTAAAGTAAACAACCAAAATTTTATTCTGGATAATTACTAAAAAATACACTTTATTTATATATTTATTTATTGTTACATACATTGTAAATACATTGTAAACACAAAATACATATTTTTTATGCAGTCAAATTATTAAATGCATTAAAATTGATGAAATGCTACATCTATACATGTGACATTGTATCCATTCATCTAGTAATTCTTCTCTAATTTAGTAACTCATTTCATCTCAAATCGAGATAAATTCTAAACTTATTACTACTAATAATGAAGCACTTCTTATCCGTTTAATGAAACACAAAATAAAAGTATACAAACATGTATAGCAAAATATTATTTGTAAAAAATCATCGGTTTCATGAAATCTTATTTGATTTTGAGAGGGAATTATTAATTATATATAATTCGACTGCAAATCATAAACCTAGATATTTATAATATAATCTAAAAATATCTGGTCAAAATTTAAAGATATATATAGTATACGTGTGTGTGCGTATGTGTCATATGGATATCTGCTAGTTCATAATTCGTAAAGCATTGCATGCTGTAGAAAATCACAGCGGGAAAAGAGCTTCCTGCATTGCCCGTTTGTTTCGACTGCCCTATGCAACGCTCTCTATCCCGTTCATGTGGCGTTTCCAGACACGTATTCTAATGCGAATCCTCTTATATTTGCTCCCTTCTAACCCCTTTTAAATTCTGGCGAAACATTTCACAATCACTCTGTATTTATAAGTGCTATCAAATAAATATATATTTAAATGAATCTTATAGAAAGTTTACCTTAAATAAAAACAACCTAAACGATACTGTGGTTACTTACTAAAACATACACATCATGTTTTATTATTACACATATTATGATCACAAAATACACAGTATTTATGCTGTCATAACAATTAAATATATAAAATTTGTTCAAATATGGCATTTGTATTTATAACATTGTATCCATTAATTTAGTAATTATTTTGTAAATTTTTTAACTGGGAATACTATCATATGCCTCAAAATCGAGATGCATTATGTAAGTTATTACTATTATATTAGCATTTTACCCATGCGTTAAACAAACTAAAAATAAAGATACACACGTATATAATATTGCTGTTAACATATTAAAAAGATCAAATTTCATCAAATGCTACATCTATACATTTAACATTAAATCTGTTCATTTACCAATTCTTCTCTAAATTTTCTAACAAATTTTATCCCAAAACTGAGATTACTTATACAAGTTATCATATTAATTATAAAGTATTTACTGTTTGTTAAATAAACTGTAAAATACAAGTGCATGCACATGTATAATAAACTATTATGTGCAACAAATCATCGGATTTATCAAAATTTATTTGATTTTAAAAGAGATTTAATGATTATTAATTACGAATAATTCGACTGCAAATCATAAACCTAGATGTGTATAATATATTTATAAGCTAAATTAATAAACAGTTAAATGAAGTTTATAGAACGTTTACTTTAAATTAACCAGCCTAAATTTCATTGTGGATAATTACTAAATAATATACATTAATTTTAGCGGTTATAATATTGCAGCCAAAATATTAAAAGTATTAAATTTATTCAAATGCTCCATCTGAAATAATAAAATTGTATCTATTATTTTACCTTTTTTTAAACTCAATATTGGGTTAAATAATGAAAGCCATTATTATTAATACTATAGTATTTTCATTCGTTAAATCAGCTATTGCAGGCAAAATATTAAATGTATTAAATTTATTCAAATGCTGCATCTGAAATAATAAAATTGTATCTATTATTTTACCTTTTTTTAAACACAAGATTGGGTTAAATAATGAAAGCTATTATTATTAATACTATAGTATTTTCATTCGTTAAATCAGCTATTGCAGGCAAAATATTAACTGTATTAAATTTATTCAAATGCTGCATCTGAAATAATAAAATCGTATCTATTATTTTACCTTTTTTAAACTCAAAATTGGGTTAAATAATGAAAGCTATTATTATTAATACTATAGTATTTTCATTCGTTAAATCAACTACCAGAAAATGCAATTTTTTTTTTTTTTTACTAAATTTAAACTCTTTTTTTTTTTTTTTTTTTTTTTCGAAATTAAAATTTTTATTTTATAATTATATTATCTGCAAATAAATAACTAAATAATACGTTTACAGATACTATCGTATAATAAACTATTTAAATAAGCTTAATCATTAATTTATTGAACGGCATCGACTATAACAGCTATGTCAATTATAATAAATAAATAAACGGATAAATTATAAGATAAAGCCAACAAAATTTCCCTTAAGTTGATTTGTTTCTGCATTTGTTTCATTTAAAAAATTACGCTGTTAATTAATTTTAAAAAGCATCTTGTTTCACAATTACAGTGTGGAAATCGTGCTCAGCTTTGACAACGCTACTTTTATATAATATTTTTTAATAATAATTCTCTGCAATTAAGTTTCTTCTGTAAATGAAATTTGTTATTCATTAATAGTGATATGAACCCTATGCTAAATTTTCACCCCGTATAATTTAGATAGTTAAATAAATAGGTATTTCACAAAAGCATATATTAACCCCTTAACTGCCTCGGGCGTATATATTCGTCTCACTAAGCCGATGCGTTAATTGCCCCGATCGTATATATACGGATTTCGGAAGTGCGATCCTTTGTATTGCACTGCTACCAGTGAAACTAGTTCAATGTTTTTTAAATGCAATAAAATGATATTAAATTTTTGTAGTTTATAGAATGGATTCACTTATTTCAGAGAAGAGGGGAGTGGGAGGGATAGGAAAAAGAATGTTTCTGGAACAATGAAAACGCGTCTGTAGAAAACACGGTAGCACAGGGAAGCGAATCTCTAAAAATTTCCTAGACAGGTAATGGGTTAAAGAAAAATTTAAACAAAAATTACATTTAGTTTCCTTCAGGAAATTTTTCAATCATTTTATAAGAACTAAAGAATTCACAGTATACTAATTTCATTCGGACATTTAAATCCAACAGATTTTGTATCAAATGAAAAATGAAACACAGTATTTTTTCTTTATATATATATATATATGTTTAAAATTTAAACTTAAAAAAAAAAAAAAAAAAAAAAAAAAAAACAGCAGAATTAAATTGAATTAAACCCCACACACCTATAGAACGTGAATAATATTTATGGAAAACATGAATCAAAATGGCATGGTGTACACATAAAAGCAACGAAATTTATAGTTAGTTATTATTATTATTTTTTTTATCAGTTTATTTTTCCCTTAACAAACAACGGCGAAATAGTATAATACCACTGCTGAAAACATACCCAGCCACTAATTTTATTTTGCCATTTAAACACCTTGTAAATCAGATTTTCCCGTCACATGAAAAATACTGCTTTCTTTGTTTTTTTTTAAAGAAAATTAAACGAAGAAAAGAAATAATAAAATGAAAGCAACCGAGGTATTACGGAGTAAACACTGCCTACCCACCCATACAAAATTCATAACCATTTACTTCAAGCAAAGCTACCGAAAAAAAATTGCAGGGAGCGAATAAGAGGGGCGTGCTCCTCCCGCGCTTATCATTCGTGTATAAATCAGAATGCCCGGGTAACACAGAGGAAAAAGGCGCAATTGCATCATCATCCTTTCCTTTGCTTGCTGAAACATCCCAGATGCCTAAACAAAAGCATTACTAGGAGCTCAGGCATTGGTCATAAATTTCATCGAAACAAACAATCTGTCATATCTAACTGCAGAGTTCTCCTTGTTTTGCCGCTTTCCCAAGTTATGGTAGATTAATGCTCCATTGGAATACAGGGTAGAAAAAGATAGATATATAAATAGGAAGAAAAAGTCTTTTGTAAAGCGAATTTTTTTTTCTCTCTCTCTCTTTTTTATTTCCCGAGTTTTTATAAATCGTTTTAAATTTTTCTTTCTTTTTAATTTTTATCTTTGTACATCGTAAACTAAAGAAAGGAATGAAATCCCCAGGCCCCACATTTTTGTTACGTCCATTCATCTCTCTCCCA
This sequence comes from Salticus scenicus, assembly GCA_963930645.1. Lineage (NCBI taxonomy): Eukaryota > Metazoa > Arthropoda > Arachnida > Araneae > Salticidae > Salticus > Salticus scenicus. The sequence goes on from OZ005652.1 coordinate 102,683,828, forward strand.
TTTGCGTCCGCGTGGCACTATGTGTCTCTGAGTAATTTTTTTCTTTTTTTTTTTTTTTTTTTCAACAAACCTCTATTGACGAAGCTGTCTAAACTTTTTCCAATAGCTAAAACCCTTTTTTAGATAAAAATAATGTAACAATTTAGAAAAAACGTTTACGTAGTTTTTCGGATGAAATGATAAAACTGCAATAATTTTTGTGCTGTTGTTTATAATTAAATGATTATTTATTTATTTTTACGTACTTTTTTGGATAAAATTAGAATAATTCTGTGTTGTTGTTTAGAATTAAATGATTATTTAGTTAGTTAGTTAGTTAGTTACTTATTATAACAAATTCTGCATAACCATTAGCTATGTTTGCACTAAAACCAATTACAAATTTGGGATATTATTTAAGTAATATTTTTAAAAAGTAGTTTCTCAAAATTTCTGAGACTATGAAACATAAATAATGGTGAAATACACACATTAAACTTGTAATAAAAACAATAAATATTTATTCAATCATAATATTTAAACGAGGCTTGCAAAATGTTACATATGCAATTAATCTAATAAAAAATTGTTTTGTAGAAAAAAAAAAAAAAAAACGCTACAAATGCATGTAATCAAAGATTATTTATAACTGAACACTGATTTTAAGCATATTATATTTCATATATTTTAACCTCTTTTAAATATGTTTACTAAAGCTAAATTATCTAGAAGCTAAATAATTTATATAGAGATTGTAAGACATTCTTATAAAAATAACAGATCTTGAGATAAATATAAAATTCTTGAGGTAAATATAAACTCTTGAAGATATAAGAATTAAAAGAAAATAAATAATTATATAATTTTCAAAATTGCTTTTAAAAATTTCTTTTAAAAACTGCTTTAGTCTAATAACAGATGTTCTTAACTTTGACTATATGATTTAAAATATATTTAATATATTTTAATTGTTTTATAATACTATGTTATATGTATGTACATAAATTATATCTAAATAATAATGCAAAAGTTGTTTATTTTTAATTAAAACAGAACTGATTTTAAAATAACTATACCTCCTTTATCATATATAAATTTATTTCGCAGTAATATACCACTTGTTCTACGTATTAATGTAGTGTGTGTTCAAATGGATATTGTATGCGAGACTAATAGGTCAATATATTTGATACGCGTAAAAATTTTTGTTTAATTTTTATCAGAAAAGAAAGCTGCCAACCACTTTGCTTTTTGCGTAAAATTTTGTTGTTTCAGGGGGGAAAAAATGTATATATATAAATTTCTACGACTAAGTAATTCTTTTTTTTTTTTTTTTGACAAAATTGAATTACCTTATAAACTCTTAAGTGATACTTAAAAAAAAAAAAAAAAAAAAAAAAAACAGATTCTATCTATGCCTAATTGCCTAAATTTCCCTATTTAAAAAACCCAAACCATAATGGCTAACAAATATGATTTTCATTCACCACTAATTTTCCATACAAATTATTTGTAATTATTTGTATTTCTTAACTAATAAAAAGAAAATTTTTACACGGAGATTACAATTTTGTAGCATTTACCCAAACCATTATCCAACCAATCTAAAAACACATCCTGGAGATAGGATTTTGTTTACATCACATATGAAGAGGGTGAAGAGAAATGAAAAAGTTCCAGCTTCTCATGGATTAATAAAACATTAAATAAATTTTTTACACTCATTATTATTAAAGAGAAAGATCTTGCATAAATATATTTTGCCATTTAACAGTTTAACGTTCACTACATATTTTCTTTTCAAAATCGCTACACTAATTTTAAAAATAGCTATTCGGCACATAAATTATCATAAATATGTAAAAAGAAAAAAAAATTGCACTTTCTTAATTTTCGAGAACTTTTTGGTTTGAAACAACTACATGTTAACTTGATTAAACTCAAATAATAATTAATTTAATTAATATTCATTTAATTATTAATTTTCATTTTATTTTAATTATATTGAGACACTGTGTTATTTTGACGTATTCACAATATGTTTAACTTGCATGCATGAAATCTTGACAAAAGCAAAATTTTAGAACATATTTTTAATCATTTTTCTGTTTTTTTAATTTCGAATTTTTTAAACCCTCTAATTAGGGAGAATGTATGCGTTGGAAGTAGTTTATATACAAAATTTGAAATTTCCAGTTGCATTATTACTATAGAAATCATACAAAAATATGATTTTCGAGAGGGTTTTTCGCCATCTTTTTTCTTAGCGCATGCGCTAGATGTCAAATACCAACAGTACTTCAACCCTGGTCATAAACGGTAATTGTGTCAAGTTTGGTTGAAATCGGTCCAGTCGTTTGTAATTAGATATAAGACATAATCACACACATAAAATAACTTATATTTATATTAAGATAAAGAGAATAACGGGGTAGCTTAATAGCGAAGTGCAATTTCGCCTACTAAGAAATATTAAATGGTTTCTGCATTTGTCTTTCTGTGCAGCATCATTTGTTAAATTTAGTATAATGCTGCCATCTACCGTATACAAAAGTAACAAAAGTTGAAAAATCTGTTAAAATAATGAAAAAAAAAGTTGCATAAAAATATTAAATGAAGTCAGATGTTTCGTTTCAGTGCGAAACTATTGAACGACAAAGGATTAAGTACAAAAGGCGACTATTTTAATATTTATGAAAATAATTTCATATTTATGAAAATTTAACTATCTAATCAACGTACGAAGTAAAATATATAACAGCTATTTTTTACAAATCAATATTTCATGTATTAGCAGAAATGTAAATTAATACTAATGTTTTAATTTTAAGTAAATTGGAGTGTAAAGGTTAATATTTTTATATATACCAACTATGTGAAAAATACCAGAGTAGGGAATCGAACCCGGTCCCTCCGCTTAACGCAGGGATGAATATTCACGGTTGATGAATTCATGAATAAAAAATTTCTAAATTGAAATTTCGTGGTCTATGGAGTTGTGCTACGATTATTATTGTCTCTGTCATATCTGCCTGTCATATCTGCGTTTGTAGACTTGGCGACTTTGCCAACGAATATTATGTGAGAAATACCGAGCTGGTTATCAGCCAGGGTAGCTCAGGGGTAGAGCAACCGTGCGTTAAGCGGAGGGCCCGGGTCGATTCCCGGGTCTGGTATTTTTCACATAATTAGTATATAAAAATATCAACCTTTACACACCAATTTACTTAAAATAAATATTCACGATTTATGAATTCATGAATAAAAAAATTTCTGATACTAATGTGTTTGGATTTTCTACATTATCTAAAATGAATAATTAAATTCAAGTAATTGAAGTTCAAATTTCACTAAAATTATTATTGTTTAAATCTAAACATATTTTAGATACTCCATATCAAAATAGTTTTAGAAATAACCTTAACTGTTTAAAAATTATTTTTTTCAAGAAATGTATTCTCTCCCCCCCCCCCCCCCCCCAAAAAAAAAAAATAATAATAATAATAAATAAATAAATAAATAAATAAATACATATATAGAGAGAGAAAAATACATAATAAAACAATTTACAAGCACTACTAACAGTGTTAAGAAAGATACTATATACCTGACTATAAAAGTTTAACTTTCTAAATAAATAGACCGACAAAAAATAACGCACCAATTATTCGTTAATCTATAATATTATGTTTAGAAACATTTATACGTGAAAGGACGAAAAAAAAAGCCCAAAACTATCCGACAAAATATTTTTCCCGTGATCTCATCTTAGCGTTCGTCTTTCTATAACAATGTAGGATTAAGTAAAGCCTTAAATCTGGTACCTCACATATTAGGGATTTTTCCATAGCTTTGACCACTTTACTCGATGAGATTTGGTGGTGCTGGCAAAGGGAATTGGGTAAAAAGCCAATTTGTGAGGGTACTTCCAATAGCTGGGCGCTATAAATTGGGTAGCATATTCGCACTAGTAAAAAAATTTTGCGAAATTCTTTTTTTAGTTTATATTTTATCTTGTTAAACTTTTTTTCAAGACTTTTACCAGTATTCTACTTGAAGTGATTCTAATGAGGTTCGTTTTTTTTTTTTTTTTTTTTTTACACTCTTTCCTTTTAAAAGATTTTTTTTTTTTTTTTTTCTTTTTTTTTTAATGTGTAGAGTATCGAAAATTTACGCATGAAAAACTTTTTAAACTCACATTATACTTTCTATCTAAAAATATACTTATTTAACTTTTAACTAATGTTAATCCCAGATCTAAATCTGTAATGTTATGTGAAAATAAAATATATGAATCAGTTTATCACAATTCATGCAAATATTCCTTAAATAAATCTTAAAATATAACTAATTATTACCTTTTATTATATTAAGAATGATTATCTTCGGAGAAATTAATTTTGTATACAATTTAATTTTTATATGTTTTATAAGAAAAGTGTTATACAGAATGAAGATATAGAATGTACAATCGGCAAAAAAAAAAAAAAAAAAAAAAAAAAAAGCCATCTGCAAACTAATTTTGTCGCAAATCGTTCTATAAATATGCGTGGGATCAATTGATCAGTAATAACATCTTGTTTATAACGGTATAGCTATATTTTACTTAAGGGGTCATCTACATATTAAAACTGGCATCAGCTTCATTTTTTTAAATGATAACCCCCAATTTTGACAATTATTTGGATTCACTTCGATCAAATGAGCCCAGAAAAGGGTATAGTTTATATATTTCTCTCAAATTTTCATAAAATTATAATTTATCAAAATATGGGGAGGCTAATGTTAAATGAATGTGATAAACATTAATTCATATCTTCCCGAAAAATTATTATATTCAAATTTCATTTTTTATGCGTAATGAAGTGACCTAATTGTATTACGTGCATATTTTTGATTAAAAAACATAACTTGAATTAGGAAAATAATTAATAAATTCATATTTCAAAAAATCATTAATTATGACCTACATCAATTTTTGAACGAACAGTATGGGCAATACAAAAAATATGGGTTTCCAAATTTACAGTTCATTCCTATCGTCATTTTTTGAGTTACAGCCATATTTTGTTTTTATTGCTCTTAAGGGCTGTTACTTATTATTATTTGTGTCATTTATAACTTTGCACACACACGATTACAAAATGGTTATTCAAGTAAGTTTAAATGACACATCATTTCTTAATTAGTATTACTTTAGTTTATTTTATATTTAAAATTGTCATTCTTCTTTAAAGGTTGGTATCTGAATGGAAATAATTATTTTCTGTGTGAGATCTTAGTTTAATTTTTTTAAATATAATAATTTGCTCTTAACACATTTTCGCTTGTAACTCTATCATGAATTAATTTAAAGTACATAAACTATGCCTTTTTGCAAACTGTCTTGATATATCAGTCATTTGAATATGTAATCAAAAATTCGTGTTACCATTCGAAAAGTTAAAGTTGAAATACATTTTAATATGTAGACGGCTTCCTAAGCAAAATTTAACTGCTGTATTTTAGTGAAGATAAGCCGCAGGCTATCTTTAAAAAAACATTGATTTTGGGGGATTGCGGCTTATCTGCTAGTGCGGGCTATCTAATAATAATACGAAATTCCGCCGTCCATAAATCTTGAAACAGTCGATCTCCCCCAAAAACGGAAGTTTTTACTTCGAGTTTCTCGAGCACTGATTCACGCTTATAATCTCTTACTTACTAACTAATTTGATTAATTTGCATATATGTCTGGATTTCGCCATCTTGTTCTTTTGTTTTTAATTTTTTTCATCGTATTTTTATACTGGCTTTATTTTGATTTTTTTATACACTGCCTTTTAAAATAATTCATTACGTTTATTTATAATTAATTATTTTTATGAGTTTGTATATATGCCCGGATTCCACCATCTTATTCACGTGTTTCTGATATTTGTTGCATTAAATCCGCATACTGGTACAGTTTGATTTCATTTTCTTTATACCGAATTATTTTTTAAATAATTTATTATTTTCATTTATAATTAATAATTTATTATTTCTTTTATCTTTTTTCCTTATTTATCTCTCACATCATCGTAACAATGCTTGCGTAAGCTGCGGCTTACCTTCCGGTGCGGTTTATCTAAGAGCAACTTTTTTTTTCGCAACATTTTAATAAGCAACGGTTTATCTACCAGTGTGGCTTATATACGTTATTACAAATTGATCGACACTAGTCGCATGTTTCTTAGATACTTTGCGTAAAAATTTAGTCGGGAGAGGCTTTTTTTTTTTTTTTTTTTTTTTTTTTCTCCAGCTGTAAATGTACCATACAATAAGCCATACAATAAAGCCATACAATAAATACTCCAAATAAAAAAAATCCTTATCTTAAAAATATATTTAGAGATTTAGCCTGTAGAGTAATTAAATAATAATAATAATAATAAAACAAAAATGTTGAAATCAATGCAATCTCTTTGTATTATGCAGATACAAATGACTTAATTTTTTGTAGTTTCTTTAAAATTATTTCTATAATCAACTCCGTTTTTTATATATATAAATTTTGATATATTTTTAAAAATTTAATTTGTTATCATACTCATTAATATTTTAGCTTTAAGATATTGAAAGCATGCTTACTAATTCATTTATTACGAGTAAATTAATTTTATAAAATCCTTGAAAAACTAGTATGTTGTGTCCACCAAAAGACTTTCTTCTATATTTAGCTATACAAATTCACTAATAGCAACTAATTTATTAAAACTATTATTTATAGAAATTATCTAACATGATGAATTCAAACGATTTTCATCTTAGAGAAAACTAACACTAAATGTCTAAAAAAAGACAGTTTTATTGTCTATAAATAACATCTTAAAATGTGCATTTTTATAACGGTTATCACACTATCAAGTTTCGCACAGTTTTATGCCATGCAAGTTGAAATATAGCCTTCCCTTTATCGAGGAAATTTCCTGTATAGCAGCGCCATTTATTGGCCTATAAGCATCCAACTTGAATCAGCATAATGTCTCATAATGGCCTTCTCACATATCAAGTTTTGTTTGTTTTTACGCAATAGAACTTGAGATATAGTCTTTCCTTAAATTTCCAAAATCGCTGTGTATCAGCGCTACCTGTTGAGCGGTTGACACCAAAAGTTGATAGTTTCTTATTTATGTCAAGGTGCATCTAAATATAAACATATATGGAATTCTGTGCAGTAGTTCCTGAGATATAATCTTCCCTTAACTTGCGGAAATCGCTGTATAGCAGCACCACCTGTAAGCCGATAAGCATTCAAATTGAAACAACACAATGCCTCATAATGACCTTCTTATATATCAAGTTTTGTTTGATTATGCGTAATAGATCCTGAGATATAGCCTCCCCTTTAACTGCGAAAATCGCTGTATAGCAGCGCCACCCGTTAAGCGGTTGACACTAAAAGTTGATAGGCACTAATTTAGGTCAAGGTGCATCTACATATAAATTTATATACAATTCTGAGCAGTAGTTCCGAAGATACAGTTGCGACAAAATTTTTGTCTCTCTCACACACACACAGAGACAGACAGACAGGCGGGACAAACAGGCGTTTCCTACAAATTGTAAAATTGTGTTCTAGAACTCTCAAAACGTGTATATCCGTCGAAAACCTGAAGTCGAAATTTTTTACTTTCTTCTGTTGAATATAGAAGAAAGTAAAAATATATTAAATAAAATAGTACTTTTTTTTTATCATATGTCATACAAAAGTTTTACACAGTCTTTCAGGAGCATACAAGTTGCTTATGATAAAAATCAGCAGCTGACAACAGCATGTACTCACTCTTATGACAACTTAAGAAAGCCTTTACCTTACGTGGAATTCTGAAGGATTAAAAAATATATTTCTTAAAGACAAACCGTGTAATGTAACATACGCAAGTGAGATTCTCATTAACACTTCTTAGAATGTGCATTTGATACATTTGTTTGTCTCGAGAAGAAAAAAAAGGAAGAACAGTGTGTGGTTTTGAATTGTGGTTAAGTATTTCCTCACTTTATTTTACTTTGTTTATGATACTTGAATTTACACAATTGTGTTTAACTTACAAAGCCGACATTGTTTTCATTTTGTTTTCCGTCTATGTTAAAGAGTAAACAATTCTTTTGTATATATAAAGTATACTACTGCTCTTCCTATGTTTGTCGTTATTACATGTAAATTTGCTGAAACAAAATATATTTTTATTGATTTTGTTTTGAATATATTATCTGTGCTAATTATACATACATTATTACATATTAATTTAAGTTTATAATATGAAAAATTAATTAATAAAAAATATTAATAATTATATCTATTTCCTTATAATTATGATAGATATTAGGATAATTATTAGAAATACGCGTATGACGTATGTATTATAATACAGAGATAGTTTCACAGATATCTGTAATTAGATCTAGAAATGCACATCACATATATATACGTTTATCTCGGGAAGAAAAAAAGCAAAAATACTGTGATTTAGAAGCGTGGTTAAAAATTTACCGACTACATTTTGTTTTGTTTTTAGCTAAAAAAGAAAACAATTCTCTTAAATATAAAATATTAATTAACATAATTATTAATATAAATTATACTACTGCTTTTCACTTCATTAAATATGAGTCCACTAAAACAAAATATATTTTTATGATAATGAAATTAAATATAATATCTGTACTAAAATAAATGAAAAAAAAATGTATCTAAACAGTATAAATAGCAAAAAGCTCACGACAATTGTATTCTGTCTAAATAATACCACGACCCTTCTTCAGGTGAACAAAGTACGCATGAATGCAGTAAATAAAACGTAGACGCACGCTTTAAATTTTAACACCAGTCCTCCGATGACTTTCTGTACTTCTGTCTATCTGTGTTATTTATTCGCAACAGCATGTTGATTTAAATTTGTAACAGTAAAAATTAATAAATTGTTGTTATTATTATTATTATTGTTTTTGTATTTTTAATACATATTCTAAATGTATATAACATTATTATTAAAACAAATTGGCTATGTATATTTTTTAAATTAAAATATAAGCAGTTAAAATAGTTAAAGAAGTTTATATATTAGTATTATGAGCTATATGACAATTACTTAAAAAAAAAAATCTGTTTATGATATACATTGATCTATAGAAATCGAAATTTTTCCTTTTGATATACTATGTCACATCTAAGCTGCGATTGAATTCGAGTTATTTATTATACAATACTAATTTCTTTCTTGCGATAAATAAAATCATTTATTTTCAATTATATATTTCTATTTAATTATAAATTTAAATCCTGGGAAACAAAAATAAACATGAGGACATAAAAAAAAAAATTTAAATGGGTTCCATGTATATTCTGATATATCTAAACGCTTGTTTGAACTAAAAAAAAGGGGGGGCTGCTTATAAATTTTCTATAAAGCTATTTTATTTGCAATTTGTTTTCGTAATCGTCTTTAACTTTTACTGCACTCTTTTAGTTAAATGTCATAAATATTCTAAAGACATAAACATATTTCACACGCTGTACTTTAAAATCCATTCCGAAATGTAAAAGCTTATGTAAATCCTTTTACAGAATCTAAACATTTTAACTATTTTACGAAATAAATAATTTATATGAATTTACCCCATTTATGGCTTTCTGTTATACATTGAAATTCATACGTTGTTATTCATAGCCTGATCAACATATCAAGGTACCTTGTTCTTTCTATTCTAAGTCGTTCGTACCACGTACAAAATGCTATAAACATAACACCCTGTTCCTTGTTTACCAGAAATAGAAACCACTTGGAAATATTTTAAACGTGATCTTTTTAATAGGTATTTCCATCTTGCCCAAATAACATTTACGTGTTTGGAAAATCTCCTTCTCTCTCTATTCGCCTCTCTTTCCCGTTTCTGTTTTCTCAGTGAATTCGACGGCGTCCACCTATAAGTCGATATGAATCTAAAAAGGCTCTGCAGAAAATGAGGATAAACTGATGTCCAGGACGGGACCTCATACTGCGTAAGTTTACGTGACAATTGCAATAATAGGAAAATATGTTTTGTTTCGCTTGTTGTTTTCTATGAATCGATATCAGTAAATATGAGTTCTTCCTAGCAGGCACTGAGTCCTTTGAATGAATCAAGCAGAAAATCAACGTCGAGATTCACTCATCGGAACTAAATGAACCCGAAGTATTTTCCTAAATGTCATTTCAAATAATAGATGAGATGAAGAAATCCATAAAGAAACTTTCTTGTAAAAAAAGAAATACCTTATAGAAGGGATACCTTGTAAAGTTTTTACTGTGTATATGATTTCAAAAGCAGTGATTAATTTGAAATAAAAAATTAATTAGTTATTTCATAAGAACTTAAAACTTATTGACTGGTATTTATTCTTATTTTATTCTTATTCTTATTATTTTATTTATTCTTTTATTATTATCATTATTATTTCAGTGGAGATAATATCGGTTGTAATAATTCGTAATTTATCATTAATTCATCATTATCATTATCATCACTGTCTATCATAACTAATTAAATTGTTATTCTTTAAAAGATACATTGAGTGTAAAAGGAGTCGTTCTTACTAATTGTACAAAAGAGATGTTATCGAAGAAACATCTCTTTTATACAATCTTTTGAACATTTTTATTTTGCTTTGTATTAAACTTGAAATAAAATGTAATAAATTATATTTTTCTATTGTTATTGTGAGTAACTTATACACATGTACACAACATTCAAATTACATATATTTTACATTTAGCAATATATTTCTCTTTGTCTTATAAAAGTAAGTTGAAGTTAAAATTAAAAATATATCCTGTTAAATAGTTGGATTTGAGTAAAACCTTTCAAACCAAATATGATATAAATCTTTTCATCGATCAATAAAAATGCAGATGTGTTTAAAGAAACTATTTATTAAAACAATACTCTTAAAGGTTTACCAAATAAAATGATAATATTGTTAAATGGATTACCATAAAACCCTTATACCAAGGTTCTAACTTTGTTCCTATCGTAATCTGTATATATATTTTTAAGAATATATAAATATACACAAATTCATATCGAATTTTAATTTAACTTTTTCTAGCTATAATTTTTATTCAACCAATTATAATTGTTTTCTGTTCTTTTGTATATATAACTAAAAACTAAAATAAGAATGGAACAGTAAAGAAAGGCAGAACGCTCTATATATTTCAATCTAAGTACAATAGAGTAAGATTTAAGGCATATTAGGACCCAAACCTTGGTGTGAAGCTCTCCGCAAGGGTTTTTCTAGTGGCTCTTAGTTTGTATGCACTCTAATGTCAGAGAAATCTATGAAAAACTCCCGCCAACAAGACCAACGAGCTTGATCTGGGTTGAAATCCAGCAAAACCCGTCTATCAGCTCTAAGAGCAAAACTCCAATCTCGAAACTGTCATATACATATGTAAAATGTATTATATGATTGAAAATAATGATAAATTACATTTATATCTTAAAAAAAAAAAAAAAAAAAAACTTTCAAGAGGTTGTAAGAATTTTTGAATGTAGACGAAATGAAGTAAATTCCTATACTAAACTTACACCATCAAATTGGCCTAAATAAGAATATGTATTAAATTTCGGTGAACAATAACGCAATAAAATAAAATAACAAAAAAATAGTCGTTGTCTAAAATGTAAAATTCGTACACTAATTTTGATTTGTTTAACACAAAATCGGTTAATGATTTTGTATAAGAAATGTAATAATTCAGAAATATTTATTCCACTTTTATATATGCTGTTTTAATAATTATGAAATAGTAATAAAATATAATGAAATATTATAAGTATTATAAATATTATAAGTATTTGTGGTATCATAGAATGACTTAAATTGTCTGTGTTTATGGTTTTTAAACATCATTTTTCCCTGAGGATGGTTAAAGATGAAATTTAACCAAAACGTTGGATATAAAGTTTATTAAAGTTATTAAAATTATATGATATGCTGAAAGATATTTCATTATATTTTATTACTATTTCATAAATGTAATAATTATCAGAAAAACACAAAATAAATCCCAAAATATTCTATGAAATTATTGAGATAATTATTGCATTTATATATAGAGAGAGATAGACAGATATTTTGCCCTTTTTTTCCCGTAAAATACTGTCAGAAGTATATTACAAGAACCCTTTTAAACACACCCCTAACAAATTAATTACACGAATGAGATGAAAATTTTATTGGACATATGAAAAAACTATCAGTAAATTTTTTCTTCAAATTTTTTAAGTTTCAATTGATAACTTTTTAGAACATTAATTTCGTATTTCATAAATTAAAAGCATAAAAAAAAATAATTATTAGATATTTAAAATAGAAATGAAAATATATATATATATATATATATATATATATTACGTTATTAGCTAAAAATTTTACATCGATATTCAGTTTTCTTAACTATTCATCTAATGACACCATTTTTGGTATTTTTAAGTAGAGCTGTTCACTATAAAATTGAAATAACTAAAATTCCGTTAAAAAAAAAAAGAAAGAAAGAAAGAAAAGAAAAGAAGGGTGTTTGTGTCTCTTTTAATATAATAGTGATCTCTCTTAAGTTATTTATATTTCATAAATAATATTTGAAGACATTTTAAGTTGAATGGCATCTTACATGGTTCTGCTTGATGGACGTTGTATACTGAATGCAAATACATCCGGAGGGGATAGTTCTAAAGAATCCAAGTCTGTTTTCATGTTATTTTGAAGAAAACCACGGAAAACGCGAAACAGTTAGACCTGCGAGCGTGACATGGGTTCAAATCCGGCATCTCCCTTCAACCAGATTAAAGGGAATGACCTCTCAGCCACCAGTAGTAGTTTTTAACTTTGAAATCTGATTTTGACCATCGCACTATAGAATATAGGTAAAAACGGGGAGGGGGGCAGTAAAAAATCCATAGAAAATACCATAGGAATTAAAAAACGCACAATCACAGATTTTTTTTTTTTTTTTCTCTCTAGCAAGTCTAACACTAGCAAGGAATTGCAGAAAATTAGACAAGAAAATGTAACCCAAGTTCGAGAAGTGTAGATACAGGATGTCCTGAGGCTTTCCTCGAAAGAAGTTGATACAAACGTAACAAGTTTTTATTCCTTAATGGTGTTGGGTATTTTTAAATTCAATTGACTATGATAAAGTCCTAGGCTTTGGTGTAGTGCCTTCTATAGGAGTTTCTGTAAGGTGTCCTATTCTGTAGTCACGGGAGATTTGGAGAAATTAAGAAAAGAAAAATCGAACGGCTAGGATGATGATCACGACCTAGGTTCGACTCCAGTACCTACCGTCTACCAGCTGAGAGAACAGAACCTCTCGGACACTGGTGGAGCTCATTTTAATTCTTTGAATTTTCTACATAAAAAATGCTTAATTTTTTATGGGGCTTTCAATAAATATTAGAGCTTTATTCATGGAATGAAACTAATTTACATTATTTATTTTTAGAATAATTAAATTTGAAATATTTCAAATTCAATGCTACAAGTAAGAATACTAATAGCAATCTTTTTAATAATTCGTACAATTTTATTTTTTTTACGATAACGAATTTTAATTTTTATAATAACTATTACTAATTTCATTAAATGATCACTTTTTAAAAAACTTATTTCAAAAATGCATTATCCAAAACATTACCAGTCGCTAAAATAATACTGTTACAAGCAATAAAAAATACATTTAAACTTATACAAAATGTTTTACAACTTACTTTAATAGCATAACATAATAAAAAATAATTATGAAAATATTTAGAGTTAAAATAAGAAAAAAAAAAAAAGGTAAACAAAGATAATATAATGGTCAGTTTTTCTAGATAACTTTGTATCTGCATATACTTCCTTTGTAATGTCAAACTTTAGAAATATTGTATGAACCAGCTGACTTTAGTATTTTTTTTTTTTATTATTATTCCTTTATACGGATACTTCTGTCCAGTATGGCCAGCAATCTCATGGTACGTGAAATTGCCTTGCCCCTATAACATTTGAGCATCTGTTAGTTCTGTGCTTTACATTTCTTTTTTTCTTTTTAGTTCAAATATACAATAGCATTTTTTTTATCCTTTGCAGTCTCTTTGAATATGATTTCTCTTTGACCTGGTTTCTCCGGAATTATTCTTTTGTTGATGACTGTTGTGAATGCTATCAAATCTCGTTCATCATCTGTGAATAAATATTTCTAGTTTGTGTATCCATGTCATTATGATAACATCGTGATGCATCATTGTGGCGTGATTTTTTTTCAATCTGCACTTCATATCCTGGTTATATTTTATACTTAGCATTTACGATTTTTATATATTCTTATAAATAAAGTTTACCAAATATTTTTACTCATAATTCAACGAATCTATTGATATTAATAATAATTATTAATATGTTTTATTTCTTTTTAACATAAAGTATATTTCTCGGGTTTTTTTTTTTCCTCTTTGCAGAATTATTGATATATAAAACTAATAATTGTAAATGATAATCAGTGAATAAATATAAATGAATAATAATAAGTAATGACCATTCAATCACTTAATGATGATAATTATCATTAAAAATATGTCAAATCAAATTATCAAATGAAGTTATACACTGTAGAATAAAATATACTGTTATACTGAAGAAACGTCCTACCAAAATTGCCAGAAAATATCTGCATACTATGTGAAAAATACGTGTACAAAAATTTTCCACAACAGAAGAATACACAGAATATTTGTACACAACAGATTTTTTGTAGGGCACTAGAAAAATTCTAGCATCAAATAAAATTCTTCTGTTGCACCAGTCAGGATCGAGCCAGAGCCCACCATATTGTGCGCGATGATGTTACCTCTCAGAACATTGTCGTAAGTGATGTTCTGTGATGTTCCGTCGTAAATGATGTCCTCATCATCGTGAACCTCACGGAAGCACAATTTATTCTGCTAATAAGTACTTCTCAATCCACTTTTGATACCGATTCTCTGTATGCAAAACAGAAAATATGCAACCACAAGTTGGGATCTTTATCAATGGTTACCAGATTTTATCTGGTTATAAAAAGAAAATATTTCTTTGGGCAGATTGGCATGTAATTTTAAAGTATATTTCTGTAGTTTTAAAATATAAGAAATTTTACAGTGAAGTCGCATTTTAATATGATAACGCAAAAATATGCTGCGTATATTATGCATGTTTAAGGACATACATCTAAATCAAAATCAAAATTTTATTTTAATTCAGTTTTTTTAAGGCAATAAATAAATAAACAATTAAATTTCAAGTAACAAGAACGTATTTTATACTATCTAGTTTTTGTTCCCTTGAAAAACAATACCGAAATCTTTGTGTATTTCTATTTTTGACTAATTTACTATAGAATGTATAATTCATTTGAATTATACTCTTATTTGAATCATGACGGAACTTGTAATTTAGTTATGAGTTTTTTATCAGAATGTAGATGTTCAAAATAAAGAAGTAATGAAATGTGAAAATATTTTTTAATAAAATTGTTTTATAGTTTCACAACCCAGCTTTTTCTTGATAAATGAAAACAACAATAACCCCGCCTCTAATTATTAGCTATATTACTCATAGTTATACATAATATTACATTATAATGCATAAACGTACTTCTTATGCATGATTTTCAAAAAATTCACATTGTTTCTGCGATACCTTCAAATAGAAATTTAACAGCGATAAGTAAATCAGAAAAAAATATTTATGAAAGTTCTGCAAC
The DNA here is from genome assembly GCA_963930645.1 of Salticus scenicus. Lineage (NCBI taxonomy): Eukaryota > Metazoa > Arthropoda > Arachnida > Araneae > Salticidae > Salticus > Salticus scenicus. Next base: position 102,699,592 of record OZ005652.1, read on the forward strand.
GATTATAGGAAACTGTGTTCTATTCCCAAACGAGAGCTGTTTACATCTAAATGGCAATGCGTCTATACTCTGACTTTTGCAACAGCATAATCCAGATCATTTCTTTCATTGCTAAATTCTTTGGGCGAAAATTTCGGAGATAAAATAAAATCTCCCCTCTCATGTGAGAAGCCTTAATCTGTTTTAATATTTACTTAGACGTAGTAGAGCTAACTTGTAAGAATAAAAACAAGAGATTACACATTAGCTTATACATGGGTTTTTGTAAACAATGAGACTTATCTTTGGCCATAGGTTTTAATGATAAGGAAGTTATTTAGTTTTTATAATATCTCAATTGTTTCCAAAATATTTTCTCAGTTGAGTTATCTATTAAGAAAAAATATGATGTATTACAAATATTTTATTGTAGTATGGAAAATTCTAACATTTAAAATAAAAAATTTACTTTTTACTTTCTTCTTCATGTAATATAGAGAAAGTATTAGATTCATGAAAATTTTCAACCTCCGTTTTTTTTATGGATTTACTCGTTTTCGGACGTCTTGAACACGACTTGATAGTTTTTAGAAAATGTCTGTCTGTGTGTCTGTGTGTGTGTGTGTGTATCTCGTTTTTTGTGTCCACTGTATCTCACGAACCAATGAATTAAATTTAACCAAACTCGGTATTTAGTTGCACCCTGACATAAACTGTTGCTGATTTGGTTTGGGGATCAATCACTCAACAGGTGGCGCTGTGATCGTATTTTTCGTAAACTTCTAGCATGGCAGTATATGACAAAATTTCGTATAAATGTGCATAATGAGAGTTATTTTAAACTTGTGATTTTAAAATTAATATGAATTATTGATAATAGTAGTAGTTAACTGGGAAAAATATTCTGTGCATGTGGGGGCATCGCTTCCCCCCTGGGGGTACATTTTCAAGATGGGTATCTTTCGAAAAGTCTCGTCAATAACTTTAAAACGAATGGTTGAACTATAAATCTGGGATAATTTAAAACAAAGTTATCATTTTTTTTTTTTTTTTTTTAATATTGCTACTGAGTGAATTTGTATAGGAAAATATAGAAGAAAGTCTTGTGGTGGCCACAACATACTAGTTTTTTTTTTTTTTTCAAAGAAACCGGCTATATTTATATTACATTTCACACAAAAATAGGAAAAGGTTATAGCTGTTTAATTTAACTTCTTGTTGTTTAATCCACTAGTAAAATAAATAAATAAATAAAGGACTCTGGAAATTATAAAAGACTTTGAAATTAAAATCATAAATGACTTCCGACATACAAAAACGAAAGAAAAAATTAATATAACTAACTTATAAAAACTATCATTACTATAAACGTACAGAAGAAAAGAAAACTCGACCATTAAGTTTATTTTTTTAAGAGTAAATTCAACCATTAATTCTACAGCCGGAATATAATGTGTCTTTATCAAAACATATACGTACCATAGAAAGGACGGATAATTCTTAGCAAATTCTGCTTTACAACACTAAATGCTTCTCTGAACATACTAGAATAACTTGCTTTTAAGATTAACAACTAAGCCGGTACGGCCAACGATTAAATGGACGTATCTTCCTTCCTTTTTCCCAGCCTTTGCTGCTGGTGACACTAATGGATTCTTTGTCAAAATTTCTGTCTGTTAAAACAGTCAATATTTAACTGCAGTTTAGTTGTTTCCGTCAGTTGTGTAATTTTATCACTTTTTGTTTTCTTTTTGTACTTACATGAATCTAACGATCTAACCGGATAGGTTTTTTAGTATCCCGTTTCAAAGTGTGAAAAGCGGATTAATCCAAAAAATACACAAGATGTGAAATCGTCTGCATTCCAGAAAAAAATAAAATAAATATAAAAAAGAACTCTTTCAATAAGGATCTAAAGACTTTTCTGCTATAAAAAATAACATTCTAATGCTTTTAAAGGACAGGAAATGATCAGATATCGGATTTAATAAAAGTAAAATTTCCTGTTCAACATTTTGTTCTGTTTTATAAGAACATAGCAATACCTTGAAGATAATGTCGACAAATTGTTTTCTCTGGTAGTAAACTTGGTAAATTTAAACAGCTTCGAAGTTATTGTGGTGTTGTTTAAGGAAAAATATTGAGTAAATTGTTTTCTTTAAATAATAAAACATTGTTGAAATTAAAACAACAAACAATATAAGAAAAGAAAAAAAAAAAAAAGAACGAATAAACTGCAAACACACACACACACACACATATATAGATATATATATGTACAATACAGCACCCGCCGTTTATTAAAATCACATTCGTTCTGAGTCAAAATGATTTTATTAAACGGTTGATTTTTACATCCAGCGACCGTTCCTGCACTCAAAAAAAAGGTATTATATTTCTCTGAATTGTGCAGAGTAATGTGGTGGTGTTGCGGTTATGCCCAATTGTCTGTAAAATTAACCTAAGTTTATGTGGAATGCCCTACGTGTGCAAATTTTCTAATAATAATATCTTGTATTTACGCGACTTTCTGAGAAAACCGTAGAAAAATCCGAATGGCTACGCCGAAAATTGAGACCTGGCTTCCAACACGACACTTCTCGTCACTAACGTTGAGAGCATAATTTCATTGCCACTAGCGGGGAAATAACACTTTTAAGGGTGAATTTAAGGATGTCTTTAATTATTATTATTATTATTATTTGCTCAAAGAAAAAAAAAAGGGGGGGGGGGAAATATTGATAATTTTAAAGAGTGTAAAATGTCTGGAAGATTCAATATATGTAGTAAGTAATGTTGTCTAACAACTGCAACTGTAAACTCGTAGTGTTACTTAATTTTAAAAATGAGAAAGATATCGTGTAAGGGTACTTAAAAAATATTTTGCAAGTTTCAAAAATTAGCATTGAAATCTTTAATCAGTAAACAGCAATTTAAAAGTATTTCAAATAATACTTAAGCGTTATTATTTTTTTTTATAACAGTTACTATCCTAGACATTTTTATAAAAGTTTAAAACCGCTATTCAGTGAATGTTATTACGCATTAAAATATCTGAAATAATCATTTATAATTTTTTTTTTTTTTTTGGTTATTCGTTTAATATTATCTCGCAAATAAATAAAATAATCTATGAAACTTAGAAAGCCTAGAAAGCATAGCATTACTACGATCTATTTTCCGTTCATTGTCTATGTTATCATACTTTTAATCACATTGAACAAAACAAAAAGTAGCATTGAAATCTTTAATCTGTAAACAGCAATTTAAAAGTATTTGAACTAATACTTAAGCGTTATTATTTTTTTTATAACAGTTACTAACATAGACATTTTTATAAAAGTTTAAAACCGCTATTCAGTGAACGTTATTACGCATTAAAATATCTGAAACAATCATTTATAAACTTTTTTTGTGTGTGTGCGTGGTTACCCGTTTAATAATATATCGCAAATAAATAAGATATTCCATGAAATTTAGAAAGTCTAGAAAGCATAACATTATTACTATCGATTTTCCGTTCATTGTCTATGTTATCATACTTTTAATCACATTAAACAAAACATCTCAGCTGTTCTAAGCATCCACTTTCTTCACCTTCCCTCTTACTGAAGGCAAAATCAAATTCTTAAGTAGCTTAATAACAAAGTCCTTCGCTGGGGAATGAAAGCCAAGATTCATCTACAAAGTACTTCAGCAAGATGAGCATGAGTACAATCGGTATACCCTAGGGATGCCCCGGACCCGAAAATATATGAAATAAGAATTATCTGTCAACAATATTTTCTTTCAACAACCATAAAAACAGTAGGGGTTTCCCAGAAATGCCCAAGAGAGGGTATGATGTAAAGGTCTTCGGGGAAATTTCTCTGTTTGTTTTCATGGCAAAATATGAAAGCATGGAAAAGCTGCTTTATCTTGATCTTCCTGAAGAGATCTGTGATGTCTTCATGAGAGTTCAACATAAATATATATTTGAATAAATTTGTCAGCAACAGTATAAAACTGGATATATACGTATATATATATATATATATACACACAGGAACGATTGATATGTTGCATAACTCCCTTTTAAGTTTATTCTTCAGTGCATTGAGTTTGATGAAAACTCTTTTACTTTAGGCTATTTTTGTATAAAATATTATATTTTCTAACTCTGTTTTTGTAGATATATTTATCTAAATTGAGTCAATTTATGCAAATATATTTTTTAAATTATTATTTTATACTGCCAGTTTAGATTTAATAATTCAAGGAATTATTTTATTTAACTACAGTTTATATAAAATTATGTAACAGATTGCTCAGGGATCAAGTAAAATTACGTTTTTTTTTTTTTTTTTTAGAAATATGAATCCCGCCTATGGGCGTTCCTCTAGCAGAAAACTTTACTTAAGAAAAAAAAAAAAAAAAAGTGTATTCGTGTTAAACACTTCACGTACCGCTAGTGTATATATATGCCAGAGGAATTTATCGAATCTATTTTCAAGGATAAAATGTAATCTATTTAATTACAAATACGTAAAACATTTTTATTAAGTAATTTAACGCTTTAAAGAAACACCCAAAGTGGAGTTTAATGTTCAAAATAAGAAAATAGCTCGACGGAATTGTGCCAAATGAAAGTTTTATTTAGCTTTTATGAGATTTAAAACGTATAACTATTTTTAAAGCCTAGGAAAAATGCATGCAAAAGAAACGCTGCTTCAAAATTATGAATTAAACAATGAAATATATAATTGTACATAATAAACAGAAATAATTAGGTTGGTAAAGCAAAATAATTCATAGCAATATCAATGTCTTACTAAAAATATGCTTCTTCATGGACCATGTATGATTTACATAAACATATCATTTACTTGGATTTATCTTTCTGCCCTGCATCCATAATCCTTATAATTAATGTTCATTGCCATTGGTATTGATACGAAATTAATAGGCTCGAAAAGCAATAAAAAGATATTTCCTTCTGAACAAAAAATAATTTCCTTTAATCAATCTAAATTTATACGCTAGATGATAAGTCACATTACTGATAACTCTATAACTATATTTCGTTTACTGATACAGTAAAATACCATCTAAAGTAGTAAAGTGTCTCGTTTATACGTCTTTTACATTTATACGTCACTTTAGTGTAGTACGAACTTATTTCTATTCATTTTAATACAAAAATACTTATATTTATATGACAAAAATATCGGTTATATGCCTTTTCACATTTCTAAAATTAGCAAATTTTCTATTTCTGTCCTTATTTATTTGTTCTTCGTTATTGTTATATTTTAAATTTTCTTACAAACTTGATATTTTTTTCGCACTAATGAAAAAATGCTATTCCCGGAATTTTATTAGGTATTATGATGTTTTATTTAAAATTGCCTTTATAAGTCAAAAGACCCTAACTCAAAAATTCTTTGTAGTGTTTTTGAATCGTTCGAAAAAATAAACGCTTTTAAGAAATTAGAAAAATTTAAATTCAATCCAGTGATGAATAAAATTTAAATTAATAACGGTCATAACTCCAGTTTTTAACGCTAGAAAAAAGCATTTAGAAAAAAGTTGGTGTAATATCCGTTTAATTTATGAGAGCAGAATACTCAGAGGCAATCATCACTTCTAACAAGTATTATTAATATATATATATATATATATACATGTATTTAATGAATTCCTACCTGCTTGAACATAAATCGTTTTATAGTACTTCACATCTGTAATTTATATTGTACTATTACGCAAGGACAGTCCATATAGTTTCATGAAAGTGTGCTGCTCGACTATTTTTACTCCTTTTAATACTTGTGTTCCTTAAAGGCACATATGAGAGATGTTTAAAACAACATTTATTTTTTTCTCTGCTGATGATCTTGGATTTTACACAGATCATCAAAAGTCGTTCTCATGTTTAAAAATGGGATTAACAAACCAAATCTTTGGCCCAAATCTCTTTCAATTAAATTTATGAGTGCTAATTTTAAATATTAGTATTAAAAAATACAAGGTAAATGTGTCACATACTTAGTTATACTACTGTAACTTAATAAATAAAACAATTACAATAGGTCAAAGTTTAAGGTCAAATGTAAAATTTTTACTAATTTCTATAGTGAATAACTCTTCTAGGAAACAAAACCCCAAAATAAAATGTCACACAAATTAATCGCTTCGAATCACACAAATGAGAAAATTTAATTATAATTGCGTGTTTTTTTTTTTTTTTTTTTTACCCTTTACATTTATAGCCCCCTGAAATTTCATAAAAAAGACAAAAATGAAATTTTGAGACCCCTCCTCCCCCCCAATAAACCAAATGGGGAAGAAATAAAAATAAATAAATAAATAAATAAATAAATAAATAAAACTTTGTCAGTTTATTGATGTATTGAAGTATTATGTGTACTATGTGTATTGTTCTGCGGTTTTGATTTTAATATATATATATATATATGTATATAATTGAATTAAATAATTGCTGATAAATTTGTTTTTACTAAAGTGTGCTTTATAATAATGCAAAAATTTTAATGAAATTATAATAAAATACCAAGAAAAATCGCTCATGCTTTTTATTTAAACATTATTTTATACGCTTTTATTTATTTATTTATTTATTTTTTATCGAAAGCAATACATTATGCTTTAACCCTAGAACACTAGTGTACGTAAATTTTGTGCGGTTTAACCCTAATTGGTTCTTTTTTGCCTTTTCTCTTCTACTGATACACTTGTTTGGCCCTGGATGCTTCGAAATAATTATTCACTTAATGAAAAGTTAGTAATATTGGGTAAAACAGCAAATAATTAAACATATTTGAAAACAAAATTAATGGAATATAAGCAAATAAAAAGAGTTTTACAGGAGCACGTAAATTTTACGTATCTCTAATGATAGTGGCAGATATGAACACGCTAGTGTTCTAGGGTTAATAGATTAATAAATTCGCAAAGATTATATTTTTTATTTCATCCCTTTTTTGTTTTCGGATTGGGGGGGGCTTAAATTGTTATTTTTCTGAAATTTCAGGGGGCTTTAAACTGTAATTGGTTAAAAACCACACAACTACAAATACCTTTTCTCATTTGTGGGATTCCAGATATTGATTTGTGTGATTTTTTATTTTGTGGTTTTGTCCCCTAGAAGAGTTATTTAGTAAAAAAATCACGTGTGACCTTGAACTTTGACCTATTGTAATTATTTTAGTTATTGAGTTACAGAAGTATTATAACTAAGCATGTGATATCTTTACCTTATATTCTTTAATACTAATATTTTAAATCAGCACTCATGAATTTTAGTCAGAGATTTGTGCCAAAATATGAAGGTCTTATAATCCGATATTTAACCATGGGAAAGACTTTTGATGACCTCTATAAAATCCATGATCAATAATATAGAAATATATATATATAGAGAGAGAGATTTCTTGTATGTGCCTATAAGTGTCACAAGTATCAAAAGAAACAAAAATAGTCGACCAACACACTTCCATGAAACTATATGGACTGACCCTGAAGGTTATATATGTTCAGGTATTTAAGTTAAGTAATCATAATTAAAACTTTATGGTATGTAGTAAAAGTATGATTATTCTCAATATTCTGATAAATATTTCATTTTAACATTTCTTCATCATTTTCAATACAAATACTACAATGAAATAATAAACTAGAGAGCGAGAGAGACAAGAAAATTATTACTTTTACATAAAATCGCACAGTACGAAATTTGTAAGAATCAAAGTTATTTATGGAAAATACGGTTACATGTCTTCTAACTTATACGTGGATTAGTCTTTTAAACACTTATAAACGTTACTTTACTGCATTGCCTATCCATTTGCATCATGTTTTTAACGACCGTGAAAAATTAGCATTATTCTCGAGTAAAGTAATTGGTGAAAAGTTATTCACAAAAATACATGAATGTTCAATAGCTACAGCTTAAGTAAATCATATTTTTCAACTATTAAAAATAACATTATCCTTTCTATTTTTATTCATTCTAAGAAGTTTTACAGTATTGTCCAATTTAGCAATGGCTTTAAGGAATAAACGGACATAAATAAATATTTCAAGATCTATTTTTAAGCTCTCTTTAGGAATATTTTAATGCTATGATATAACTTATAAGATTTATTTTTGTAAGGCGAATGAATATATTTATATAAATGTGTATTTATTGATCTTAATGCCATTTTCTAGATTAACCAAAACATTTAAATCGCTTTTATCATTACTTATAATGGATTCGATATATAAAATGTTTTTACAGCTTCTTCATTCACATATTAAAGCTATAGCTCTTCATTGTTCTGAAATATTAAAGCTGTAGCTTCTTCATTCTTCTGATATATTAAAGCAGGAGTTTTCTAAATATTCGCTCACTATAATAAAAATTGAAATTTATTTTATAGATTTTCTTATTTATATCGAACCAATGCTATCCGTCATATAAAATTTATTCACATCCTTCTGTGGAAGAGAAACTGTTTATTTCCTAAATCACGTTTTGAAATATTAAATTGTTATAAAAATATTCCTTTTATCTTCTTTGTATTCTCTAACTTGCCAAGATACACATTCGAATGCTGATCCCTAAAACTAATTCGCCCATCAAAAAATTCATATTGATGTGTATTTTAACTTTCTGGTAAATACATCCTCAAACCTTGTTGGAACATTTCCAATAAAAATTGTTTTTTTTTTCCTCTCTATTTCTTTCTTTTCCTTTCTTTTTTCATTTCTGATTGCATGAATAAGCAATCTTCACGACGTAACCCCATTCGCAAGATCGAGTACATTAGTCAGATTAGTAACAAAGATTTAAGAACCTTACATATATGCACGAGGAAAAAGTATTGTGGTGCTTATTTGTCTTAACACGTGTCTGGGAGGTTTTGAAGCACTGCCAGCATTGTTTTTGCTTCAACACATTTGAATGCAAATGAATATATATTACATAACGTTAAATGCATTTTGAAAGGGAAAGATAAAATTGTTTTTACTTCATTTTTTCGGTTTTAGAAAGGAAAAGAAGAAAAGAAAAAGAAAAAAAAAAATCGATCAGTGTAGAAATGTTTCATTTGCAAACAATAAAAAAGGTATTTCCAAAATTATCATTTTAATTGTGGTATATCTTTGATAAAATTGAATACAAATGCATTAAAAATAGAAAACCAAATCTTGAATTATTTTATGCATTATTCAAAAATAAACAAATCAAAATAGATTTGAAGTAGCTATTTTAAAGAAACAATAAATAAAATTAAACAGTAACTATAAATAACTTTTGAAATATATGTACAAAAATAATAAATAATATGTTTTGCTGTTTTTTAATAATATAGACGAAATTTACTATTATCGAAGTGGTATAGCACTTAAAGCTACACATGATAAATTAATGATAAATTTATTATGATCTTGAAAAAAAAAAATTTCTTTTAATCTTTTACATTATGTTATACTTAAAAACATAAACTGTAGCACGAATCCACGTAATACTTTTAACTTCGAGTTCATTTATCCCGCTGAATCTCCTTTTATATATATATATGGATAGATTTACTGCAGTGACCGGAACAATCTTCATTTGACAAATCTCAGGTGATAAAAATATGTACTTGTTACTGTTCCTCACATTTACCCATTTACTACTGAAATTTTTAAATACAATTTACGCCATCTGTTGAGGTAACAGTTAATAATATACTTTATAGTTATTTCTTTTATCAAAATTAACTCAATTTGACCTTCACAAATTCAAAGTTAAATTTCTTCGGGCCTGAAACGATTTAGATTATCACAAAATTTTGTAATTTTGAGTTTTCTGAATTAGCTTCGAGCAATACCGGAGAGGGGTTTAAAAATATAAATGTTACAATATTATTGCTGCTTATATACTAATAGATAACACAATCTTTTCAAATTTAATTATATATATATATATATATATCAGTCATAATAAAAGTAGCCAAACTTTATTCGAATGACACACACATTAATCGTATTAAATTAAAATTGAATCTTTTAAGTTCATCACATTGCGAGGATTTTTCTTAAAATTTAAAATAGATCTTTAGTATAAATAAGATTTTTTTTTCTTTCTGTAAGTATCCTCACGTATTTTATCATAGCATAGCATTTACTTTTATTAATATGTTATCATCTTTGGCTAATTTTTATGTTTGTTTATTCAGAGTCTGTAAATTTACAATAATTCTTAGTTGAAAGTTAGTAATTCATATTCTTATTCTTTATTCTATATATATATATATATATATATATATGTGTGTGTGTGTGTGTGTGTGTTTCTAATCTTGGAAGATGATTTAGGTAAATTTGAAGTTAAATTAATTTGAATAAAAAAAATCAATAAAAAAATTAATTGTATCAATAATTATTAATTCAATTCAATAATGTCTTCACAGGGTAAATTTAATTTGATGAAATTTTACTTCTATTGGCCTATGTGGTTTCTGTGGTTTAATATCTTCTGTTTCTTGGCTTTCACTAATTTAAAAAAAATATTTATATATATATATGTGTGTGTGTGTGTGTGTGTGTGTGTGTGTGTGTATTAATTACATGTACTATTATTACCAATATATATATATATATATATATATTAATTTTTCAATTAAAATTTAAAATGAACATTTGTCCTTTAGAAAAAACATTCTAAGTCGCAAATATACTCTCTCCAATAATTAATTTATATTAGTCATTAAAACGCATATACAAAATACATTAATTTTTAAATCTTCGTTTATCTTTCACAGTAATTTTACATAAAACTTAAAATAAATAATTGACAGAAATTTTCTGTAGAAAATTTTAATGGTACACAAAACTCTTGCTTTCCAATATTCAATATCAATTTTTATGTACATTTAATAAAACTCTGTCATACGCATAAATCTTAGAAAATAAATATATTAATATCCAAGATAATAAATTAAGTAGAACTGAAAAAGTTCATTATTTTTGAAGTATTATGAGGTATTAATATTAGAAGACTAAATAGAGTTTTCTAACTAAGTATTTGAAGTAAGTTTTAAAAATGTAATTGAAACAAATACATTGTATATTTCAAGTAGTTACGCATCTTAAATTTCTTACTTTAATGGAAATTTGAAAAATATTTCCATTTGTTACTTGTTCATGTTTAAGAAAGTAAACTATTAATTTGCTTAACATAAGTAAAAATAATTATCTACTGACTTAATTGTGGCATCTTTAGGTTTATATGTATATTCAAAAGGTACGTTGTAAAAAACGAAAAAATACATAAATCAACCACTAATACTTTTGACAACTGTCAACATACATTATTGAGACATGATACATAAGTTTCAGAGAACTTTAGAAGCTTTTTAGAAATGTGATTTACAATTACTTAGCGTATGCAGGGATAATTTGTTTTAGAGAATGGAAACTCATTTAGCTTGTTATCATCATAAGTAGGTTAGAAAACTTCCGAGCATGCCGAATACATTTTATTTTTATTTTTTATAATTCAGCCATAATTTATTACTAAAAACATGACTTTGCCTTCCATTTACTTCAATTCTGACATTATTTCGTTTTTCAATTAGAATATAAATGTGATAAACATGCAGTTCTATCATCCATTAGTAATATATTAATTATAAAAATGTATTGTCTATTTGCATTTTCAAGTTATATATTTCAAAAGCGTTATTTTATGTTTTTAAATCCGTTGAGTGTATATATACATATGCATATGCATATACATACATATATACATATATATATATATATGTGTGTGTGTGTGTGTGTGTGTGTGTGTGTGTGTGTGTGTGTGTGTTTATAATTAATCTTTTGCTAATAATAAGTAAATAATACAGAAAATTTATCTTTTTTTCTGCACTGTGCTTTGAAATATTATTTTCAATATGTTAACATTTTTCATAAAGTAATGCACTATATTGTAGATATTTTATTCTTTTACATTGTTTTTTTTTTTTTTTACAAAACAGATAAACTTAAATGGCAGCTGCTTATTTACTCTAAATATTCAGTTGGAAATAAATATATTATATTTAATGATTATAATTAGAATTTTCTAAGTATAATCATTTGATATATGTTTTACACTAGAGAATAAATCTCTTTCTATAGTTTATTATATTTTTGCATGAAAAAAGCATCATAAATTTTTCTAAAGATAATTTCCAATATACAGAATATTTTAAGATACTTTAAATTGAAAAAAAGTATAAATTAATAAAAGCAGGTTTTTTTTTTTCTTTTTCAATAGAAATATTCTTTTTGAACCGAATTAAAAAAAAAAAAAAAAAAAAAAAAAAAACGAGAAATATGTTATATTTTAAAGTGAATCATGATATAGCTATCAGATTCAAGTGATTCAGTGAATTTAATAGTGATGCATTTTTTTTTTTTTTTTAATAAAATCGTCAGAAATTGTTTGAAATTTTATAAAGTAGAAAAATTAAAAATACAAAATATACACACATTGCTTTTGATTTCATTGACGAAGGGTCTTTCTACTGGACTCGAAACAGCTGTCTTCTCCTTTTAAACTTCATACATTCCTTCATTTATATCCCCAGTTTTAACTTGATTGATTAATACATTGCAGAAAAGTGAAGTTTAAACTGTTTTAATTTTAAATTATTATATTGTGAATAATTAATTCATCCCTTAGTGTTCTAAAAAAAAAAAAAAAAAAATCGAGATGCATCTCTTGATATATTTTTCCTTATGAAAGATGCAATATTACAACTACTTACAACTACTAATGTTGTTAAACGCACTAGCATAAATTTTGTTACAACACTATTTAATAATTTGTGTCTTATCTGTTTGCTTTTATAAACAATGCCAATCTATTTCTAACAAATACACGTTAATTGCGTCGAAAAATAAAGATTAACTAATCAAGAAGCAGAACAATAATCTTCTACACCGAGGGAAATCTAGTGTTCCTCTTGGCACTAAATAACTCTGGAAAATGATTTCTTGTCCTAATCTGCTTTTGTAACTTTTCCTGTACTTAAGGAATGAATAATTTCCACTGTTACATGTGTGTTTAATATTCTCAAGCTATGCCTTGGACTAGAAGCAGTTTAATGTTGTAACCTCATTTGCATAAAACGCAAAACTTTTAGCTTCAGAAAATGATCTTAGCGACAAACCCTGGCGAAGCCTTGTGTGACACGCTAAATATCTAACCCTAAAATCATTTGTATATTCCTGGCTTTGATTGAGTTTAGGGTTTAATACGATGCAAGGGAAAACATTCTAGGAAGATTCACTGTTAATGGAATTCAGTTGACTGTAAAATGACGTGAAAGAATGAGGTATAGTTAAATTTTTCCGTGACATTTGCAAGAGTCTTAGATAACGTGTTTCTTCGTACATTTTAACCTCTTAAATGTTTATATAATTACATTTGGTATTCATTTAGAAAGAGAACATTACAAGGACTAGCGAAAGTTGCGCCTTCTGTTTAAAAAGTTGAATGAATTTTTTTAATTAAAATAAAACATTTTAGTTTTGATAAAACAACATTACCCTCAAACGCATTTAAAAGCTACATGTATATCTCAAAACTAGTCAGATTTTGATACTGACAGTGGATGTTCTTTTCTATATTTTGATCAACTGATTACATTTTTATAAATATTTTAAATTCAGATATTTAACTACAATTTTTCACAGGAAAAAAATAAATAAAAAATGGATTCCATTGAAACATAAAACTAGGGAAAATTTATCTTCAAAATTTAATTACATACTAGCTCGTTTGATCAAAATATTTTCTGTCTTTAATAAATTAAAGATTGTTTAGAAATTTTAATCTTTGAAAAGAAAGAGAAATAAATTTTAGATAATCGTTTGTACATTAGAGCAATTTATTTTCCCATTTGCATGTTAATAAGATAGAAAAAGGAAAATAAACAGTTTGTCTCTCACTTTTTTTTCCCTCGCTTTCTCTCCACCTATAATGGCACTCTGTGCTAATAATTCACGGTTCATAAGAGCACATTATTTAAGTAAAAGTAAAAAAAAAAAAAAAAAAAAAAAAAAAAAAAAAACTTTCTTTTTTTCAACCAAAATATAAGTTAAGGGCGAAAATGAATTCAGAATGTTATTTTATTTTATTTTATTTTATTTTATTTTTTATTTTTTTTTTTTTTTTTTTTTTTGTAAATGATATATGACGCACCTATCTATCAGAAATACTTTAACACTGAAAATTTATTAAATATTGATAATTATTCTTTATAAAACAATACATATTTTTTATAAACGAAATAACGACTGAAATATTCTGAAGTAGATTAAGGGAGATATTAGTGCTTAAAAAAAAAAAAAAAAAAAAAAAAAGTCACAAGATATTATTTAAAGATATATGCTCAAAGTACAGATATGAAAATTAGTACACTACCTGTTACATTATTCATGAGCAAATAAAAAGCTTAAAATATTTTTCAAATTAAATATTTTTTAAATATATGAAATCGAAAATAGTATACTTTTTTTTTTATCTATTTTTACTATATAGATCTCGGATATAACGGATGAATATAAGATACGGTAGGATGTTAAATTAACCTTTAGGCTTTTATATGGTCTAAAAATATTTCTAAAAATTTATTTCATAAAAAAATTAAGAATTTTGAGATATTTCAAAATTTACTAGTTTTTTTAAAATACATAAAGCCTTTTTTTTTAATAATAAAAAAAAAATTCCGCATTTTTTTTTTTTTTTTTTTTTTTTTTTTTTTTTTTTTTGCTAAATAAAACTAGTTTTATTAAATGCTAATTCATTTTCTTGATGACCTTCATATAAATTTTCGCGCAAAGTTTTAATCCAAGAAGTGCTTTTTTTTTTTTTTTTTTTTTTTTTTTTTTTTTGATCTTGCTGCAAGTCAAATACAATAAATAAATAAATAAATAAAAATAAAAACAGTTTTCAGAAAATAAATGTAAAAGCTAATGCAATAATGTTCAATATTGCAATAGTAAGTTACAATTTTACTTATAATTTTTGAACCAAAGGTCGTAGAATAACTACAAACGAAACATGAAAACGTTCAGAACTGTCCTTTCCCATTTTATATATATATATATATATATATATATATATATTTTTTTTTTTTTTGAAATTTTTTTTTTTTTTTTTTTTTTTTTTTTTTAAGGTTAAAATCTTCTAGACCCTTTAATTTAATTTAATTTTCGCCAGTTTTTAGACACATGACATTTACAAATAGTAAAATCCTTAAAAATACTCATTTCTCTTTCTAAATATTTTATACATAATTTTATATATGGATTTACAACTGTTTCGTTATAATCCTATTAAACCTGGCAACTTAATATAATTTAAACTTTAATCGTTATCTGCAACATTATTGCAATCTTTGTTATATATTATCAAATTCAGTTTCACATCGTTCATAATTTACCCCGATAATCCTCTTCTAAATCTTTTCGCCAGCTTAAGTATCGAGCAATTCTTTGGAATTAAAACACCATCCATCTATATATACTTAAGAAGTGTCTCATCCTCAAGGCATTGTAAGCACACAACAACCTCAATTCCACCTATTTACATGCTCAACGGAGAGCTTTAGTTGGGGGGCATTTTAGTTGAATGACAAATGCAGTGAATCTATGCGTCAAACACCCTATATACTCAAAACCTGCATATTTTAAAGGTTTCGCTTCTGCATCTGTAAGTACGTTTATGTGTGTGAATGAGAAAAGGTGCAGAAAATAACTCGATAATGGCTTTCCCCGTTTTATATCCACAAGTTACACCGATCGGAAAATGGAAGGCTTGGATCCGCCAGTTGTTGCGCTGTACAACAAAATCCTTGCTTGAATAATGATCAATATTTAAATTCATTGGGCCGGAATGTAATAGAACTTTAGATCTTTTGTCTAAAGAATTTAGTTGTTTAAATAGAATACTTGTGAAAGGAGAATAAATAAATGATATATAAGCAATTAAAATTTTAGTCGTTTTCTGCCGTCAAAAGAGCTACCATAAGCGAAAAGAGTTTCTATTTACATTGAAAATTTTAAAGAATTGAGAGTATCACATTCTAATTTTAGAGTATCACCTTGTTTCACTAACAGACAAAAACATTTGTAAAACCACCGTTGCCACTTTGTTTGCTGCAGTAACACATACTTTGTTTGCTGCAGTGATACATACTTTGTTTGCTTCAGATAGATTCGTAGTTTTTTTTTTTTTTTTTTTTTTTTTTTCTGACTTGAAACAATTTTTACGAGTTTTTTTACAATTTATGGTAACTATACAAAGCTTTTCTTTTCATGAGTCATAGTTTTGTGCTGTTTTTACTGAACATTGTTTCATTTTTACCCAAAATAACAATTATATTATCACAAAATTCACAAGTATTCTATTTAGGTTTTTATATAAAAGATGTATAATTAGAAAAATATAATATTTACATTATAACATAGCCCGTCTGCAAAAATAACTCTTTTTTAGGGTCGAAAGAAAGCCCCTTAAGTACGATATACTATCTTAAAAATCTAGTGTGTAAGATGCAATATTTATTTTGTTTACTGGAATTCCTTTTTCACAGATTTTCTACCAACAAAATTTTGATTTTGAATAGAAATATTGCAACTATGCGTAAATACAATTAGATTATTATTATTAATACTATTATTATTATTATTTAGCAAAAATATATGCTAATGTTCTTACTAATACTGTGTGAGTTTTCTTACAGTAAATGTTTTGTATAAAAATTTAACGTTTTTTGAAATACATTTATTTTTAATCGATTAATTTTTTTTACCCTTTTTGCAAACATTTTTATTCCAGAAAAACAATATCTATAAAATAAAAAAATTTATATTGTAAATTTGATTTTTAAGCTGTAATAATGATTGATATTTTAACTCAATGGAGTTTTTTAAAATATTCAACTAAAACATAAATCATTACTTGACCTTAAATAATAAAACTATAGTATAAAAAATTAATTATAATATAAAAAAAATTTATTCACGAGTGAAGATAACACTGTATTTGTGAAATGCATTAAAGAGGAAGGAAATGGAATATATTTATAAGAGGAAGTTGATAAGGGGAAGTTGATATACATACAAAAACATTTAATGTAAGAAATTTCACCGAAGTAATAAGAGATTTTCCTATATATTCATATTACATTGTTCATTATTGTGATATAATATGCTCATCGTGCAATAACAAAGTTGCGAAATTACACCACACGAGGCCAGAATTTCATTTTTAAGAGATCCACCAAACTTCAAAATTTTGCGATGGTGTTTGGCGTTTGGATTCAGTACCAATTAAAAAGGTACCAGGCCTAAATGGAATGCCCTCTGTGGGATCTTTCGAAAGTATCCTGCCCAATATTTAAGCCATTTGTTTTTTAGAATCAATGGAAATATCCAAAAGGCTAGACCAAACCAAGGGGTGTTATATAAATTCAAACCCGGCACTTTCCATCCAACACTTTCAAGAGCAAAACCTTTGCGATTCTCTTGAAACTTTATAAAACTATATTATAAGAAACTTTGGCCATGTCCCTTTTACATTTAATGAAGTATTTTAGTGCACACTAAGTTTATTACCACATATTACGTACATTTATTAAAAGTGTCATACATTTTAAAATAACAAAAGAAAAGTAGAAGAAACATAAAACTTATACTAGTTTTGTGAATATTTGTTTAATATTAATTTTCTATATTTTACCTACTTTCATTTTATTGTTTAAGTTTTAAAAGAAAAGATTATATTTAATTTGTTGTATATTTTCACTTGTTTATAATGTGTACTAATTACAGATTTTCTTTTCTTTTTAGGTAAGTTTTTTCTTGGGACTCTGATGCGCAATGCATTTATTAATATATCCTTAAGAGTAAGAAAAATTCACTATATTTTGTATGGATCAATATTTATGTCAGTTTTCTGTTTTTAATTTTATAATATATGCCATTTCAATTCGGAATCAAATTATTATACATATATTTTTTATTAAACTTTATCTACAAATATTCTTTGTAATAATTCTTTTAAAAGATATTTATTACTAAAGCCCCGATAAGAATAATGTTTGGCCAAATAGAGAATTAAAAAACTTATTAATGTCAAATTATACTTTGATATTTATTAGTTACATTACATTTTGTATCAGCTTTTCATCGCAAACATTTCGTTCAACAAATTTTTAACATTTTTTCCAACCACATTCAAAGAAATTTCAATAAAAAAAAAAAAAAAAAAAAAAAAAAAAAAACACTCAGCAATATAAAATAACATTTGCAAACATAAGTACATCTATATTATGCTATTTATTTATATTATTTTACATAACAAAACTAAATAATATAATGTACTTAAAAACAGTAGCTATGTAGTTCATTCATAATTATTAAAAATAATATATTTACTTTACTTATGTATTTAAAATCAACTTACATAAAGTAACAAATGGATATTTAAAGCAATATTCTGTTGTTACTACATGTCTTGAGAATATAATTTACATATCCAAAAACTCCTTAACATTTAAAAAAAGAAATTCAATAACTCCCAAGTTTTAAGACGACATTCAAGTTTATGAATTTAAAAAAAGAAAAACCTAACTTTTAATAAAAATGAACATTGAATGTTCCCATTTGTTTTTTCACAAAAGTTAGCCACCATCTTTACAAATTGAAAAATCAAATTTATATTTTCAAAACAAGCATTAAGAGAAAAAAAAAGGGGGTGGGTGGGTGGCGGTTTGCGGGAGGGGGAGGGGGAGCAACCGAGAACAAGAAATTACTCTTATTTGAAAGAATATTATCTCTTCGAGTTTTGTCGTCGGGAAGCATACAAATTTAAATAAAGTCTTGTATAATAAAGCAGAAATAAGGAGCATCCAAATAAGAAATTGAGATAAGCATGCCGAAGAAAACTTATCATTTGGTATTCAAATGTGAAGCAAATTTCGCGCGTATGGTTAATCTGTCGCTTCTACATAAAAAGATGTGGGGAACGTGATGAGGTGGGGAAAGACTTCTTCGCAACGACTGAATTTCAAATGAAACATTTTCTATGTGTAATCTTTTTTTTTTTTTTTTTTTTTTTTGTCTTTTTTTTTGGCATATCCCAGAAATTTTCGTAACTGAAATTCTCTTCCAAAAATAAATACATTTCAAAAAAAAAAAAAAAAAAAAAAAAAAATCTCACGTTTTTAATATTTTTGAACCACAACATCTCGCTTTAAGCTTGTATTAAGATAAAAATGGTATCTTAAAATTTTCTGAAAAAATAAAATCTTGAAAGATACGTTGTTTAACTCTTTTTTACCCTGATAAAAAAAATGCTAATTAATTATATGTAAACAATTCCAGTCTTAACTATCATTTTAAAAATGATATTTTATAATCCTATTATAAAATTATTATTATTTGCCAGGAAATGACTTTTTTTTCAACTGCTGCTTCCATTATTTTCTGGTTTTACCGAAAAACTATCCGGCAAAGAATTAGAAGATTTTCTTTTTTGCAGTTGTTGTTGTTAGTTTTTTTTTTTTTTTTCCTTTATTTGTTTGTGTAACTTAAAAAAAAAAAAAAAAAAAAAAAAAAAAAAAACTTTAATTTTTTCATTGTTCTAGATACAAACTTTCAATTTTGTGTTATATCTTTCTTTTATGTGAGACTCGCCATTGTTTTAGAAATTATTAGCTATAAAATATATTTTTAATTAACTCATGGCTGGCGTAAGCAGATTAAATGAAGTAAATATAGGTTCTAGTCTTGTTTTGTCTTATATTTACTTTTCGTCGGTAATTAAAAAAACATAAAATAAGCCAATAGTAGGGAGTCTGCACACCTAAAACATTTATATTGAATTAAAAAGAAATAAACTCCAAATAAACATTCTGGTTGTTGTTAAAAGAATAGTGTTTTATATTTTAAAGAATTAAAATGCTACATTTTCATCCATATATAATGTATTTTAAAATAAGTATACATATATTTTAAATTATGGAATATATATATATAATTAAAAAAAAAAAGTACATGATTAAGGGGAATTGGCATTTTTATTCTACACGATTGAAAGTTTCATATAAATGTTTATTTATACGTTTTCATTTTTAATTAGACTATATTAGATTTGTACTAATAAATATCTATTCAGGGAACAATTATGTTTTTGTGATATATTTTTTAAGGATTTCTAATACTTAAATTGCGGTTTTTCATTGTGCATTGTTTCATCAATTCACTATCTTCAAAATGCTAAAGCTTCTACATTTAATTAAAAACTTTTTTTTTTTTTTTTTAGGGGGGGGGGATATTTAAATATTTAATAGAACTTACTTTAAAAGAAATCTGGAGTGACTCCATTTGACTTTCCGAACAATCATAATCAACGATTTTGTAGATAAAGTAAAGTAAGGGAAGCTGTTAAAATTATAATAGGGTGTTTGAGTATTTTTCTCCGTAGCATTTAGACGCTATCACACTTTAAAGTTTTAGCCCATATGCCACAATGATAAAGAAATATGCATTGTGTCCCTGTAAAAAGAAACATAAGTGCTAGATTCTCTAAAGTTCCTTAAGTTCGTGTGATGCTGACATGTATATAAATTTTCAGTTCATTCCAATAAGGCGTTTAGTTGCTGTCGCACTTTAAATAATTTGAGCCTATAGGCCATAATGATAAACAGTTTTTATTTGTGTCTCTGTAGAATTCTGTAAGTGCTAGATTCACCAAAATCTATACAGTTTGTGTGATGGTGACCTAAAACATGTATATAAATTTTCAGCTTATATTGATAAGGCATTTAGATGCTGTCACACTTTAAATAATTTCACACTATAGGCCATTAATGATACAGATATATTTGTTGTGTCCCTGTAAAAAAACTATAAGTGCTAGATTCACCAAAACCTATACAAATCATCAAGCTGTGATCTATAGCAATATATATATATATATATATATATACATATATTGCTCAATTGAATAAGGCGTTTAGACGCTATCGCACTTTTAAAAATTTGGTCCCATAGGCCATAATGATAAAGAAATTTTCTTTGTGTCCCTGTAAAAAAGCTACGAGTGCTAGATTCACCCAAATCAATAGGTTTCGTGCTACGGTGACTTACAACATACGTACGAACTTTCAACTCATTCGAGCAACGCGTTTATATGGTAGCGTGTGCACTCACACATATACACACTTAGATACATACATACACACACACATACATACATCATCATAAAAATATTAAAAACAGACTCGGGGGACCTCAAAATGTATATAAACATCAAAATCTCTAATTCGGATTTTAGGCATGATTACAATACTTTCCTTACATATGTATGTTCGGAAAGTAAAAATTAGGGATGGATTTTTAAATTAATTAATTCGTTTTTGAGAAAAAAATTAAAATTTGCATGTCTATATAAAAATTTGCAAAATAACATGATTTTTGTTATTTTTCTTTAAATTTTTTTTCCTTGCAAATAAATTGCAATATCCCCTTTAATTCTTTTAAGCTGATTCTATTAAACACTCAAAAAATTATTTTTATTTTTCTTCTTCTTCTTCTTCTTCTTATTATTATTTTTTTTTAATCTGTAGATGTTTTAGCATATTAAAGATCATGAGTTCATAAAAAATTTTAAACTGAAAAAATACAATTCAAATCTGTAAAAGCTATATCAAAAACCATAAGAATAGTTGCTTGAGTATATATTTTATTAAATAGACCTAATGCAGTTTCAGTCTTAAATATTAAAGGGAAATATAAGTTTTTTTTTTTTTTTTTGAAACATTCTGTTTTGCCCTGTCGAAGGTTCCAAGCTCCCTTTATAAAAGGTATCTGTATGATACAAGCATAAATTTCATTAAAATTATTTCATGTTGTTGCTTTAATATATAAAAATAAATATGAAATATAATTATGAGTGAAACCATAAAAATTTTGAAAAAAAAAAAAAAAAAAAAAAGAGAGAGAGAAAGAGAGAGAGAGAGAGAAATTAAAGTAAAAATTGACTTATATTTAAATAGCTGTACCATGAGTAAAAAGAAGGAAATTATATTACAAATGATAATACTGACTGTAATAATACGCCTTAGAATATTTTTCGAAATATAAGTAATAGTTAAAGTCACTTTGTTAAGATCGGAATATTACTTATATTCTTATCGAAATATAAGTAGTGTGTGAATTTTTTATTTTATTAATGACTTCATATCAATAGCTGAATTAAAATTATTTGTATAAACTATATGTTCAAATAAACTAGCATTTATTTAGTTAACTTTTAAATTTTAATTTAATTACTCTATCTCTAATATTATTTATATTCTTATCGAAATATAAGTAATAGTTAAAGTCATATGCACTGTATGTATATATGTGTGTGTGAATTTTTTATTTTATTAATGACTTCATATTAATAGCTGAATTAAAATTATTTGTATAAACTATATTTTCAAATGAACTAGCATTTATTTAGTTTACTTTTAAATTTTAATTTAATTACTCTATCTTTGTAAAACTTCGCGTGTTAATTGTAACTTATGTTTGAGCTAAGTATTTATTCAATTTCTAGAAATAATCCAAATAAGTTTTCAATAAACCTAATTTATTCGTAGAATTGTAATCTGCATTATTTACATCTTTTTAGTTCCAAACACTATCTTGACTTAATTGGAAAAGAAAATATTCTTTAAAAATCACGCCAAATTAATTGAAACACAAATATTATGACTATTCTATTAGAAGTATTTTAAGTAAGAATATGTAAATATGAAATGGCTTGTTTAAGCAATATTATATAAATAACCGTAGGTGTTTGATTAGGAAAAAAAAGTTACGTTCCTAATTTCTATTTTATGAATTGCTATTAATATAAATTTTAAAATACTATGTCTTAGTGAGTTTGAAGCAAATTATTTCTAGATATCTTTTGATCATTAAGACTGAAATATATTTGATTAGCTGAAATGCTTTGATTTAAATTGTTTCTTTGATCGAATGTTTGATGATTTAACTTCTGTTTCCAACAAAAGATGAACTGTGAATATTTTGGGTTACGTGAAATCTCTTTTAAATATCAAAAGGCACGGTTACAGATAAACGTGTTTTTAAAGCCATTTATATATATACATATATATATATTATTTTGAAGCTTTTTCGCAAATATTTCAAAATTCTAAAATAAATTGCTTTCAGGGGTTTTAGAATACACTGCATACGGTTAAAAAGATTTTACAATTTGAAATATTTTAAAGACATTTAACTTTTTAAAAATTATTTTTCAGACAAAAAAGAATATATATAAATATATATATGCTACCAAGTTTTTGAAAATATTTATTGATATTAATATATTGTTTCAATTTCAAAATGTCACATTTTTAAAAATAATTAAATTATATACATATATATAAGTAAACAAAACCGGTATAAACCATTTAATTTTTTTTAAATCTAACTTTACTAATAGCATAAAATAAATATTTACCTACTTTCTAAAATTATGTTTTTTAATTTTTACCACGTTTTCATTAACTTGGTTTTCTTGTTTGTTTGCCCAGTACAAATCTTGCAATCGATTTTTAACTTACTTCCCGACTAGCTAGACATTTGAAACTTTTAAGATATCTGAGAACAGGATGCCAATGCATTATTTTAATACTTTTTTTCAATTAAAAAATATTTGAAAATTTCTTATTAAAAAAAAAAAAAAAAATTAGGTAAAATGTCTTGAAAATCTCTCGCCACAATGAGAGCAAACCACAAGCTCCTTGAATGCAAGCAATTTCCTTTACGATAGAATGATTTCAATACATGATCTGTTACTTTTCAGACCGAAATTACCAAATGGATAGAAATAGCAAAATGTTTTCGTCTTTCACATGAATAAATGATCTTTTCTTTCGAGTGACTGTTAATTGCAAGTAATTTTTTACATAATACTGTCATTTAATTTGAATTCTTTTAGACAATCAATAAAAAGAATATATATAGAGAGAGGTAGATAAATATAAATATATTGATTAATTTAACTAAAGAAACATACGAATATCGAATTTTTTACATCACAATGTGTATCGAAATTATATCGGCATATTTTCCCATTATAAGCACCATATATACTATGTTTGATACAGTTCATTCAAGATGATAGCTATGCTTAGCAAGTACATTATGAATATTAAAAGCACTTCATAGGAACTCACCTTATTGAGTAATATGCACCAAAATTAAAATATCATAATTACCTGTGTTAAGAGTCCACTATTCTTAATCTCATGCGATTTTTCCAAGAGATGCCAGACTATAAGTAACATTAAAAAATGCGAATAAGGGACACAGCTACGAATGAGGTGATATATATCAAAACCTTGTGTCAGTACGAATTTTTGTCATGGTCCAATTAGAAAAACAAAAAAGAATTTTAATTTCTCTAAGTCAGTTTTCGAACTAAAACATTCTTAAAATTTGTGTAATAGATCGACAGATACCAACGCCATCTGAAATGTAATATGCATAAAAAATTAATCAGTTCTGATAAACCTCAAAGTTCTATGAAACGAAAGTTTATATAAAATGTGTGTATTTATCAACAATAGTATGCTAACAAAATTTCTTTAATGCACGGACTTACAATATTCAAATGCATACATACAATACAAAAACGTGTCAACCATTTTAAAAAGCAAGATAATATATATATATATATATATATATATATATATATATATATATGCATAGAAGACTTTTCTTTTTAATAAACAAGGTGGGATAAATTCGTTCAACTTATTAACTTCGTATTGATATAAATGACATTTTCATAGAATTGTAGTTTAAACTGCTGCTTCAAATAACAGATTGACATCTCTTATTACACCTGTATGCTTCTGACAACTGATACAGTTTTCAATCATTGAATTCATTGAGATATAAGAAGCTAAAATACTTTTACCCCAACTCAATTTCCTCAAAATTACCTACATAAAAAACTTCTGGAAATTAGCATTATTAAAAAAAAAAAAAAAAAAAAAAATCTAAATTTGAAAAATACATTTTTAAAAACAAATTTACAACGATAAACGGAGTCACAACCGCAACTGTATATCGAGTTTTTACTGACTTCAGGTCGCATTAAACTGACATCAAGCTACTAAAATACAGACAAATCGAATTTCAGACCTCCTTATCTCTTAAAAATGAAGCTATTTTTTGGGAGTAAAAATGAGAGAACGAATCGACGACATTTTGCTTAACTGTCACCGCGAGATGGGGGTGTTCACATGAGGGAGAGAAAGAGAGAGAAATTCAAGTTTTGCGGAGAGTGTTCGTGACAGATTCATGAAATATGGAATGGGAAGAAATCATGGAATTAAATACGAAGAATATAATCTTGGAATGTGATGGTTCATGATGTGATTCAATTTTTTAAGCTTCAGTCGTTTGGTATCCTTTATATAATTTAAGAATATAAATGAGATTTTTTTTTATTCCCCCGTGTAACAGTGAATTCGGTACGTCACGGTGTGATTCAAAACCTCATGTCAAATATGCATGAAGACATAACTGCCAACTTGCCCGATATTTGTAAAAAGGTTTTACACTGATACATTTTACTAGTACGTAGACATTTTTATACATAGTGAATAAATAATACAAACGGCTGACTAAAAATAAAGGAGCGTGAACTACTCAAAATCCAGTACAGTTAACAGATTTGCTTAAATATAACGATAAAAAACAACTAAAACCAAGAGTTAAGTATATGTATATCCTATAAAATGCATGATAAAACTAGTAATGAAGTATAATATTTGAGTAAGCAAGCAACAATATTAGGAAACTGTGTTGCAAAAATCACGTATGATAAAAAAAAATAAATAAATATGCGCAATACATTTTGCATGAATTGTCTGTTTCTCTGATTTTCTCGAATTTTTAGGAAGATAGTTTGGAATTGAAACCAGCGAGATCTGTATTACAAAATCATTATGGGAAATATAGCTGGCCAGCTTTTTTTTATCATTTAAATTGTTACTATTCTATGAATTGTAAAAGTAGTAAACTTATATAAATCACATTTCATATTGAAATATCTAGATTTGTATTGTAATACAATATTATTAAAAAATTTTACCGAGAAAAAATCAGAGTTTATGAGGAATAAAATTTGTTTTAGAGTCGTTTTTTACTCTGTCTATAATATTGCTTATTTTTCAGCTTAATATTTATTATATGATTATCTACCTATATATATATATATATATATATATATATTAATATTTTACATGAAATGTATAACTTCTGCGGTTTTTTAACACCAGTATTTCTTTTCAAAAAAAAATTATATTAAGTTTTATCACAGAAAACTGCTGAAAAACTTATTAAAAGTTTTAAAATAAAATTTCCATCCACACTTAAGTAATTTATTTTTTTAAATAATATTGTATAACTAGAAATTTTACTCTGCAGTATGTGTCCAAAATTGCACAAATGAGATATTTTTAACAATCGCCGCGCAACCGTTGTATCATGATAAGTTTGGTGGGCTGGCTCACTAGTGTATCATGTTTTTTTTTTTTTTTTTTTTTTTTTTTTTTTTGGGGGGGGGGGGGGGGCGTTACCAGTTGGTCACAGTAACATTCACATTTGTGGGCGCATATACCACTGGCAGGTCATTTTTTTTTCTGATATTTTACATGGGAATATAAATATTTCCTCCTGCAAATCACTCAGCTAAAATTGGTTTCCAAATTACAAACTTTGTCATCTTTTAAATGTGTTTCTTTATTACTCGTAAATATATACTAAGTGATAAAATTTTGGAAATAATATTCATCTTATTTTCTTACAAATGGAGTTCAAAATACATAGAAATAGATATTTGCTGCAATGTTCGATCAGCAAATGGAATACAAAGTGTTAAGAAGCTGAATAATCTCATGATGTGTTACTTATCCCCCCCCCCCCCCCAAAAAAAAAAATAATAATAATAATAATAATAATAATAATAATAATAAAATGCATGATTAAAAATTTTATAAGTCCATGTTTTTAGTTACATTACCTATTACAATTTAATTGGTTTAAATTCATTAATATTCCTTTATTCTAAAATATAGTTATTTGATATAAATGTGATTTTTTGACAAATATACAAATTCACATTCTTAATGTAGTTATAAATCACCTAAAGAAATTCTGAAATAATTTTTATCAAATGTTTACTTTCGGTAAAATACACGAATTCACATATTTGAAATAGTTATAAAGAAAATACATAAATAAATCACAGAAGAATCATTAATAATACGATAAATATTTAATTCCATGCTACATTTCTTCATTTAGTTATTGTGATGCAAATCCGTAATATTATTTTCTTTTACATGACATATATGTCATTATAATGTATAAACATATAAAAGAAAATCTACATATAGCCTTGCATTTTCTTATTTACCTACATACACATCCACACCATCAATATATTTATACAAATATCCACATACCAAAATATCACTATGCATCTAAGTTAGAACTATAAGTTGCTAGCTGCTGTGGATCTCATGAAATATGGATTTATGGTTCTTCATGAATACTATAAATAAAAGAAACTCGCATCTCCCCACTATTCCTTTGTCATGGTTTGTCGGTTCTACTCCAGATGAAAGGTGAAAAATAAGGCCACTTTCTTTCCTAGTTTTGACAGAAAGGTTTGATGCGGAGCTTCAGACGGCGCTGTTTTTTTGTAATTGGGTTTCAAAAAAGTGCTTAAAGTTTTGATATCTTAATGCTGTTGGATTGAAGTTTCGATTTTTAAGAACTGTGATTCTAACGTTAGGTATTGGAAAGGCTTATTTTTAAATTGCTAAGTAGCATCTCGATTTTTGTAATTTTGAGGAGATCTAAAATCAAAAGAAAGAAAGAAAGAAAGAAACAATCTGATGAAAAAAAAAGCGTCTGTAACTGTTTTTATAAATTTCTGACAAATGCGGTAGAATAAGAACAATTTTCTATGCTTTATTATTTCCGAATTTAGACAGAATTCAATTAAAACAATTCCATTATCTCATGGTTAAAGGTTGAATAAAAAACTATATTTTGAATAGATGATGCTTTAATTAATTTTTAAGTCCTACTAACCTCAAAGCTGCAACCGTTCCGATTTTGGGTTACCAGCATTTTTTTTTTTTTTTTTTTTTTTTTTTTTTGAAATTTTTGCTGTATTTAATCATAGAATACAGCTACAAAACCCATAAAATATTTCTATTAACCCATTAAACGCCGCTATATCAGTCCCACTGAAAATTTATGAATTTTCGTATATTTTGGGTTTTAATGTGTGTATCTAATCATATACAGTTTAAATAATTTAAAAAAATATATTTTGGTAGAAGGTATGATGTGTTTCTAAAAGGAGAGATTTGACACCTGATTGGAGTAGAACACATGTTGAAAAACTGCAAAGGACTTTTAAATTAATTTTCTTCATCCCTGTTTGTTATAATTTAAGAAAAGAATTGTTTTCTTTCACGTCCATTGTTTTAAACCCCTGTACTCGAATGAGTTATTTTTGGTGATTTCTTTTCTTTGCTGATGTTTTGCAGAAAAACTAACATCTTTGTTTGAATAATTGAAAAAAAAAAAAAAAAAAAAACTATACACACATATATATATATAAGTTAATTTACAAACTTTTTGAAAAAATTACCAACGAAGCTAGGCGTTTCATTATTTAATGTACAAAAGAAAAAAATATATTTATCTTAATTACTTGCGGAGAAAAAAATTCTTAAAAAATTGTTCCCGTGATGGGAACTTTGGCGCCTAATGGGTTAAAATAAAAAGATACCGGTATCAAAAAATCGTAACAACTGGCAGATATTTAACTCTTTAATGGACGGCGTGCTGATTTTAGATTGTTAATAAAATACCATGCATATTCCTTATGATGTCTTAGAAAGTTTATTATTGTTCTTACTTATTTATTTATTTATTTATTATTTTTAGTGACCGTAGATGACGGTATTATAATTAGTCCTATGAAGTTTCATGCGTCCACTATTAATTATAATTTCCTAATTTTTATTTATCATTTTATGATTTATCGATCTTCGCATTTGCATTTGCTTTTTACGTAGACATAGCAAATGAAGTCAAGGAGAATAATAATAAATATTATAATTGTAAGGAACTTGTTAAAATACTTCATGCTAATAATCAATAGAAAATGAAACATGTTTTTGAACACGAACACATATTTTATGCAACAATAATAACATGCATTATACACAAAAACTTTAATTAAAATTTAATTAAAAAACCAAACATGGAGTCACACACTTATTTCCTTTTGTCACTTTTGTCGCATCGCTGGCTGTTGCCATTCTCCACAATATACACACACACAAAAAAAAAAAAAAAAAAGTCATTTCTAGTTCTTTCTAGGCAGCGCACTCTATTAGCGCCTTACAATAATATTTTACGTTAGAAGTCTCTGTTAACATATGGCTGAAATTTTTTCTGTTATCTCGAAGTGCTCCTATTTGGAGGGTTTTTTTTTTTTTTTTTTCTATAATTTCCAAACTGTTTTAAACGCACCCAATCTGTAATTTTAAAACTAATGCAATATTTGCCTAACTTATATATATATTCCCCTCAGTAGTTCAAATTAACTTAGATTTTAAACTATTCATCAAAATTATACCAGAAATATCTTAGGTGTTATCCAGTTAAATTAAAATTAAGTACATATTTATTATTAATCAAAATTTCTAAACTAACAAAACATGAAAATTTAAGTTGCAGTTTGTCAATGTTACGTATAAATATGTTTCGAATAAATTGCGGTGAATGAAGAATGCGGTTAGTAATTCCTTAAACTTATATATTTTCAGAACCTTAATTTCTATCTTTGTCACACTATATAAATTTTTTAGTAATAAAATTTTCTCATTTCTACTAAGCATTTAAGGTTAAGCAATTCTACTTCTTGAATTTTAAAATGTAGGTTATAATGTGCACACAGAGGGTATCATTTTCAAATATCAAATCGAAACTTTCTGCACATCAATATGATCAAAATTTAATTAGATATGATTAGGGCTTTGTTGAAAAAAATTCCTTGAATAAAATGTAAAAATTTACTATTGAAACAGTTATTAAGATCATGCGGTAGGAGTTTAATACCAAAGGAAAAACTATATTTAGTCATAAAAACAAAATTTTCGATTTAGGAGAAATTCCCGCAGTAAAACAGATGTAAAAACTAAAAAAGGAACATTTAACGTGGTTAAAAATTTCAACGTAATATCCCAAAATTGATATTACATATTACATACAATACTAAAATATCACATGGATTTTTTTTTTCTTTGATCCAATTATTTTCAAAATTCAGTTGAAAGCGCTATTATTAAAAGTTCAACTTCGTAACTTTGTTAGCTATTTTATTTAAAAATTATTTCTTCTATCATAGCGAATATTATATTTAACAAAATTTTGGTCCTTTAATGCTATTATTATTATTATTATTATTATTATTTTAACTATTATTATTATTATTACTACTATTTTAACTATTATTATTATTATTATTATTTTAAAGGCGATCTATAAACTTCCTGCATTGTTTGTGGCTTCATGTACATGCGTGTTAATGTTGTGGGTAAACGCCATTTGTCTATAAGAAGACCTAGGTTTGGATAGAATGCCCTCCATGGAAGTCTTCCTAAGGAGGCCTAATGAGTATTCACGCTAGTTTTGAAGAAAAATTACATAGAATTCCGTATAGCTAGGTCGACAAGTGCGATATGTTACCGAATCTATGGCACCCCTCATTTATCAAATTCTAGAGTGCAATTTTTCAGCCACTGTTGTGCTAACTGTATATGGAAAAAAACACATAGACAATTATTTTGGTACATTAGTGGACTATCCCTCAATCACAATAAACAATATGTAAACATTCCAAATATTTTAAAACTTATATTTCCTTCCTCGGTGAATTAATGGTTGAAATAATTATACATATTTTCACAGCGTTAATTACGGTTGAACAAGTTTTAGCTTTTTATATGTAATAATGCAAATTATTTAGTCGGTGTTTTATTAGTGAAAAAGTATGAAGCATCATAAACTAAGAAATAATAATACAAAAATGTCTTAAAGAACTGATTAGAAATAAAAGGTAATTATTTTGAGTAAAGATAATTATTTGATTATTTCTTTTTCCACACAGCCAGCAAATAGTATTACTAAATCAAAATAATTTCTTATCGTAATTACAATAAATTTAAAAGTGTCTTTGCTCTTGTTTTTCTTCCTTAAAAAATAAAATAAAATAAAATAAAAATAAAAATAATGTAAAAGCCCCAATACATTTCTGAGAAAATTTATTTGGAAACAGTGAATGCTTTGCATTAATTATATGTAGATTTTTCCATTTAAGTTACATTTTAACTTGAAAAAAAAATGTTTTTCCGTAGATTTAACTTTTAAATAATTGATTCTATTTTTAACTTAGATTATTTTTGTAAGCTTAATGGAAGATGCCTTTATGTTATTTTGTTTATCTGTTTGCGCATTTTATTTTTTATGTTTTTTGAAATGTTTTTGTTAATCAAATAGGACTTAAAATTTTCAAATTATATAATTTCCTTAAAAGTAACTTGCTTTTAACGTTGCGTAAAATTATTTCAAAATTTCATATATAGGCTTCCATTATTAATATGTATATAAAAAAAATATATACCATATTTTACTGGCTGTAATTTATTATTACTCTCCTGGTAAACAAACGACCCAGTAAATAAATAACACATTTTTTTTTTTTTTTTTTTTTTTTTTTTTAACATTTATATAAGTCCAAATTTCTTAAACCTATCTGCACCTATTCAACAAATTTCAACATTGCCAATTAAATATTACGATGTTTCTTTTAAATAGAGAAACGAAAAAATCACAAGTGAAAAATAAACTGTTTTTATAATATTTGCATTGGCCAAAGTAAAACATAACGTTTTAAAATCTGAATTAAAGTATTTTTAAAAGGAGAAATAAATCCTTCATTTTTTTTTTTATTATTATTATTGCTTTACAAAAAATATTCTCTATGACGCACTCTATAAAGAACAATTTATTACTTTTCTCCATTGGGTATGCATTGACATCTGTATAAATAAATATACATTCTATTAGTTATTGAAGAAAGTATATTTTCAAAGGATTTGTCAAATCCAATATTTTTAAACATTGTACGAAAACTCTTGCGGCAAATTGTTTGCTTATTATTGTAAACAAGGCTTTAGCTGTTTACAGAGACCCTGTTCCAATATATAACCGCTTATTCCAAACTCGAAATACATCAAAATTTTAAAACTTACTCAAGACGGCAACACTGAAACCTAATCCAACGTAAACAATTCTTCATAAAAATTTCAACCCGAAACCTTTGTAGCAATAAAATGATCCGAACTCTCCTTTGTTTGCATTGTTTACAAGTTAAGAAGTGGCGTGCGAAGTTACAAAAGATACTACATTTTAATGTTCCGAAAAATCTCTATTTTACATATGCAAATACGAGATTCTTCTGTGATATCGAATTTCTCTAGAATAAACATGTGTTATATTGAAGAATTTGTAGTGTGACGTGTTTAGTCAACATCGATTACGCTCTTCTTGCCATTTTCTTTTTCACTGCTTTATTCTTCTTTATTTGCGAAATATAGATCTTTGTTTTACCCTTTTGACACCAATATGTCTATTTTAAAATCTAACTCACGTAATATACTTTCTTTGACGTAGATTACCATTTTTCTGTTTTCTAGATTGATTTTTTTTCCAGTTTTTGCAACCGAAAAGCAATATCATACATATGCTACATCTAATTTTGAACATAGCTACGCTGAAAAAAAAATTACATGGTTGGATATATATTTTAAGTTTTGCCTTTTGACAATATAACTCGTATAGTAGAAAAAAAGAAAAATAATTCAAAATAAAAGTTTTGAAAAAAAATATATTAGTATTGTCGCTGGAAAATAATTTTCACATAAATATTTTGTTTTTATTTTTTAACTTAACTGGATAAAATTTATGTTTACGTATATTTCTGTTCAATATACGTTTTTAGTATACGTATATTTGTATTAATTTATCATTTATTAGATGTTTGAAGAAAAAAACTGAATCCTGATTTATCTGTTTACAAAAATAAGTCAAAAAAACATATATATTACTTTGTTTACTTATACACCAGGCTTTAACTATTTGCCGATTTTTCTTTTTTCTTTAATATGCATACTTTTATTGCCAAATACCTTACAGTAGCTGTATTTCATTAAATATACGGATAATTTTTAAAAGCAATTCCAGTTTATTTTTATTTTATGCATTTATTTATTTATTTTTATTTTTGTTTATTTATTTATTTATTTATTTTGAATATATTATTTATTTTATATTTATTTATTATATATATATCTATATATATATTTATTATATTATATTTATTATATTATATTATTGCAACTTCAATAGCTTTCCACCTAATATTTTCAATTATTCCGCGAAAATATTCACTCTCAATGAACCTTTAGGAAACTTTGCAGTGTTTAAGATATCTGCGTGACTTTCATGGTGTGAGCGTGTAACATTCTATGACAACTTTAATTGCAAAATGAATAATTATTAACAGTTCCTGAAAAAGTAATGTACATTATACATTAGTGGCAACGGCTGCTATTATTGATCGACTTGATTTTGGTTAATACAACAATAAAGAAAAAATTCGAGCCGAGCGATTGGCGTAGAGATTTGTATATATCCTCAATGACACGCGTTGCGTTTCTTTGATTTTGTAAATTAGATTGATATATAGAAATATTATCATGAATTTAAAAATTAAGATAAAATACTTTTAAATTTAACTGTTTTATAGCAATCTAAATTCAATATGCACGTTTAAAGAATAATGTGAAAATACCGTTTTGTTTCCGCATACAGTATCAATTTAGAAATATCAAGTAAATGCAAAAAACTTTATTTTATTTTATTTATTTACTTATTTATTTTTTATTAAGTTTCTCAGAATTAATATTAGTTAGAAGACTTCATGCTGTGAGCAACGTTTCGTTCTTATACTGAAAATGCGTACATTCATCTTTCAGGAAGTTGAACAAGTTTTTACATTTTTGATGGTTTGTAGATGCAGCTATTATAAATTAGAAAATCCAGGCAATTGAATTAATCATTTCTAGATTTTTTTTTTTTTTTTTGTCTTATTTAAGAAGTGAGAAAAGAAAGACTATATAAGCTCAGTTTGTAATATTTATCAATGTTAATTTTCTTCTTTGTATATTTAAGGTTTGGAGCTCATTAAAAAATTGATAAATAAATAAATAAGAACATTCGCATGGAAATTTATGTTTGATTTTAAACCAATCTAAAAATACACTGATATTGTCTTTAATTTCATTTTGAGCTTTAATTTGTCTAAAAGTCATTATGACGAATTCTGGATTACCATTCATATAGCCATTGTAATTTTAAAATATAAACTATGTTTAGAGAAAATAATTATGGAGTATACGATTAGTCACATAATTTGAAAAGAAATACCGTTAAGGATATATTTCTATAGAATATTTTGAGAGAAGAGTAAAAGGCAGCCTTAAAGTTAAAAATTTATATTTAAAATACTCTATTTCATTCTAGAAACATCAGTAAGGCTAGGGTAGCCTTAAAATTATTAGGTGTGTATGTGTTCCTATCAAGGTTGCCAGGTGATTGAGGTCACTTTTTATCATGAAATACAGCCAAACAAGGTCACATTTTAACTATATAGAGCCGAAAAAAGAGCCAACATTTGAAAATGAAAAATGAAGTCGTGGAGACATTGTATTTTTATTTTATAAGATTTAAATTCGCTCAGAGAAGGCCAAACTTTCAACCAAGGTGCTTATATATGTATCTTAACAGCGGACACAAAAATCAATCGTTTGACTTCAATGTTCATTCAAACATCTGTGGTTTGCCAGGAATTAGCTGTATTATTTTATAATATATATATATATATATATATAAATAATAGATATCGTAATAAGATTAAATCATAAAATTCAGCTATTAATAGAACTAAGACAATAACAGCACACTAAAATATAGAACTGAATTTAACACAGAGGAAAGAATTACACAAAAAGTTGCAATGTAGATTAAGAACCAATGAGTTAGGATAGTAACTTAAAATACTTACGCCTACCAGAATGATAATAAAAATGACCATTAAGCTTATGAGAGTGAAAACGATTAATAAATAATAAATCACAGAAATATTTGGATGTAAATGCTTAAACGTAGAAACATACTTATCAAGGGGTGCATGCTTCATAAAGCTTAAAGAGCCGCAACGATTTCGTACAACGATATTGCTAATCATAGCAATTAATATCGTTTCACACCCCGATCATTGCAGCAAAACCAAAAAGAATTAGAAATAATTGAAATATTAAATTAAAACAAAGATTAAAAAAAAGATTAAATTTAATCTTAATGGAAACCAAAGTGAACACATGAATGAAGCAAAGCAACCACATGTATAACAATTAACTCTAACAGGAGAAAAGGATGATGCCAAAACTTAAATTGAAGTAAAATAAAATCTCGACAGATGTCGATTAATCGAAGAAACTTTAGAGCATTTTCATTAAAGATAAATTACACAGAGTTAATATTAAATGATAATGTTAAAATAGATTTTATATCTAATTAATTTTAAAACTAGTAGAGTTGAATTAAATCGTACCATATACATTAATAATATATCATTAAAGTTAAAGACAGAAGAATAAAATCATAAGACAGAGTGCAAGCGCCATCTATCGGTGAGCTATAATAACATTAAGTCAGTAAAATTATTTCAGGAGAAGAATCCAATGCAATAAGGGAAATTAAGATGTAGTGACTGAAAGATTAAGGTAATTAGAAGTATTGACTGCAAGATTAAGATAATTTTTAGCGTCAATTAAGTATTTAGAAGAATTGAACTTTTGTGATTAACCCAAAACTAAATAATCTTGAAATCATAGTATTAAATGTTAAGTTTTAATCAGACACAATTACAAGCAATAATGCCATAGAGTACACATATAAGGATAAGCATTATAGGGCAGTCATTAATAATTAAAATTATAATTTAAAAGATTATTTTTTTTTTTCCAAATAATATAAGATCTTATTTTTGTTATGCATATAGATTGATTGTTCAAACTTAACAAAGGAAGCCTCAAGTAGCCAGATGTACAAAATTAAATTTAAGGATAAAAGATTTCAAAATACATAGTATCAACCAGAAATATAAGCATGTAACTATGAGTAATCCCCCCCCACACTTTTTTTTTTTTAATTAATTTTATTCAGCAACAAACCCACCCAACCAACCAGCCAAACAACAACACCCTACCTCCTTAATCAAACATCTGCCCACCCATCCACCAGTTTTTTTTTTTTTTTTTTTTTTTTTTTTTATTAAACCTTAGTAGTGTTTTTTTTTTTTTTTTTTGTGTGTGTGTGTGTTAGACAAAGACCCTTTATGATAAACAAGTGAATAAATAATTTTTTTAGGATAACCCATTTTTGTAGCAACATTAATTATGTGAGAGATATTTTTGTTTTTAAACCTAACAGAACAAAGATTATGTATACGAAAGAGGTGATTGAGTAGGATATTTCTGTAAACAGAGATATGAAGACAAGAAGTAAAGTGAGTAAATAAATTTACTTTGAAACTGAAATCTTGTCTTTTGTCATACAGATCAGTATAAATTTGACTACCATCAAGTTTGATTTTTAAATCCAAGAAATTTATACAGTTATTGTTGAGAAGATTATGAGTTAAGGTAAGGTGAGAAGGATATTCAAATTTAAAAAAATTAGGGGAAAAATTATTGACATAAAAAATTATAATGTCATCAATGTATCGGTAAAAATAGACATTTTTAATACATAATCCCTGTTCATAATGGTAAAGGTATAAGTCAGCTAACATACTCGAGCTGCATCCTCCTTGTGGAATACCGACCTTTTGAATATAGATCTTATTACAGTGTAGAATGTAATTGTTATGAATAATAAAATTTAAAAGTGTCTTAAATGATGCTGCCGAAAAGCATTTTGGTAAAGAGATTTGACTTTTAAATTTTTCAAAAAGGTTAAAGATGATATGATGAAGATCCGTTAAATTAATATTATTAAACAGGTCAGCAAAATCATAAGTCATGATATCAGTCACATTATTCATAGATAATATATATATATAGTGTCTATAGTTCATGAGCAAAAACACAAACAATAATTTTATTACAATATAGAATTTCTTTAGTGGATTTTAATATTGTTACAATACATTTAACATTAAATTACAGCATACTTTAAGATGCTTAAAAGTACAACTGGGAAATAATTAACATTGGATTAATGAATTGTTTACAAGATTAAATAAAAGAATTATTTTGCGTTATGTATTATGAGTGGTAACAACTGTAAATGCATTTTTAGTAATAGTATACTCATATTGTGTAAAGAAAGAAGGAAATTGAAAAGGCTTTACCTTACTAAACAGCAATAAATCTCAGTATTAACTGAATTAATCATATTAATAAATAAACAGATAGTTATTAGCAATACAAAAGAAACACTGAAGCTGGTCACTTGTAGATCAACTGTTTTATATGCTGTTTTCCTTGCACTAATTTACACTGTAGGATAAGATCTAAGCAAAATAGAAAATACTTAATTGAATAAATATATTGAAAATAAAACTGTTAAACTAATTAATAGATAAAAGCGTGAAGAACATATCAAAACAACATGATTTTAAATGTGAAAGTAACATAAAACTCCGCAAAATCAAAATCTGCACTGAAACAATTGCTGCATATTAAAATATTAACTTCACAATTACATAAACAGTAGATTACATCAAAATACAGATTTAAATTATAATATTAAAAAGAACAAACAATCAAAAGAAGGTAAATTAAAAACTTACAAGTAGTGAAAATCGCTGTCAAATTAAAATGCATAATTAAAATATAACTCTTTTTTAAACAAATCAGCCGAACAATCTCTTCTAAAATTCACATTTCAAAAACAACGTGAAAAACAATCTGTCAAGAAAGCGAAAACAACAGAATGTTTTTTCCATTTCCCGACGGTATTACTTGCGGCTACAAAAGCGAAATAAAGAACTACATGCAATGGATATCTTTTGTGTCAGTTTCTCATGTTAGTTATCTCTCAAAGTTTATCTGAAGTATTGTAAGAATTGTATAAATGGGAAAAAAAAAAGACTGTACATGCATTTAAATCTTCGGTATAATTGTTTGTAAAAATCTTAATTAAAACGAAAAAAAATTTTTTTTTTTTTTGTAAAGACATTTTATTTAAGGTAAATATTGTTTACTCATATTTAACAGTGAAAAATCTCATTTATTATTTTATTCTTACAATTTAGGATAATTTTACGAAATATTTTGTTAGAAAGGGTAAAAGGGAGAACTAAATTACTAAAATCATATCTATGTTTTCAGTTTCTTCATAACTTCATATATATCCCTACAAATCAAATACTGTTAAATTACAAAATAACTTTAAATTTATCAATATATATATATATATATATATATATATATATATATACATAATCGTATTGTTTATTAAATATTATATTTTTTCATATGGAATGAATTATTTTTAATGAACCTACTACTAATGAACTTATTTTTAATGAACCTACTGAGCTCTTTGGAAATAAAGCTCAATGGAATGACAACTGTACAGACATTTAACTCCTAATTAAAAAGATTTTATTTTTGTTGTTGTTTGTTTTATTCTAAATGCATTTTGCTTAAGCAGTTTTTTTTTTTTTTTTTTTCTTTAATCATAGTTAACGTGGAAAAATCTCTTTTAATTTTATTCTTACAATTTATAATAACTTTACGGAATATCTTTTAAGAAACGCTAAAAGAGTAGACTAAATTAATAAAATCATAAATATATTTTCATTAATCATTTCTGTATAACTTCATTAACTTCATATATACGTATAAATGATATACTGTTAATATATGTAGTAATTTTAAATTTTTCAATAAATAATAATTGTACTAAATATTAAACGATATATATATATACAATATATATATATATATATATATATATATATATATATATATATATATATATATATATATATATAATGAGTTATTTATTTATTTATTTAATTTCACGAATCTACTAATTTATTGAAGTAAAGCAATTTCTTTTATGTCTTCGCGGTAATATATCAGGAGATTCACTGTAAAAAATAACTGTAGTTTTTACAGCAAAAAGGAGTGCCAGCAAATTCTGTCGTTAAAAAGAAATAATTTACAACAGAAACATTTGTAAAAGAATCTCCCTGTACAGTATTTTCGCTGTAAATTACCCTATTTAATAGAAGAATGTGCTGGCAGAAAGGGATGTTAGCACATTAAGTTGTAAAACCTACCGTTAATTTTTACGGTGTTTAATGTCACATCCAAATTTGCGGGAAACTGTTTGATGCTGAAAAAAAAAAAAATCACTTTCCTTCCGTCGTAACCAAAATCGGGTCTTCCTTTACGCAATATATAAAGTAATTAATTATATACATAAAAAAATATTTTACACGTGTCATTAGAAATATGATCAATAGATGGTGCCATCATTACGCATGTTTGTTTGCAGGAAAAGAAAAATGATCGAAATTCGTTCAGAACTGAGTTAATGCTTTAAAACATTCACTTAGACTGAAAAGATTTGTCATTCTAAAAGATTTATTTTACTCAAATTTATTTATTTATTTATTTATAAATTCTGCTCAAATTATGGCTAAAAATATTGAATCTGTTTTTGAGTAATCAAATCAGGTCACACATTTTAAAAGAATAGCATTTTTACAATGTGCAGGATGTCTATATGTAACCCTTCTTGTCTGCAACATAATAAGATTATTGTATAAAACTATTGTAATTCAGTATAAAATCTTGACGTGACTTTTAATAGATATAGCAAAGTAAATTTACACTAGCGTGAAAAGCATTAGAATAAAACATGTTGAATACGCATACTACAGTTTTGTTAACGTTAAGTGTTTGGTAACGTCCTCAGTGCGGAATAGCAAAATGGGTTATAGCTCCTATATATAAACAGGGAATCGGATTCTAGAACCGGATTAACAGCAAATAGATATGTAGTGTTCTGGAGGTATTAGCTGATTGAAAATTGGGATATACAAAACTATGGAAATGCTAGGTGAAAATCAATAAAATATAGTTTTTATGCAATATTTTCAACAATCAGACTGAGGAGTTACACAGCGAAATTGTAATTAATGAAATTGTATGATTTTCATAAATATAGAAAGCTTCAAGAAAATAGAGTTCATGTGGATATTTAGGCCTGCAAATTATTTTAGTCGAAAAGTTACTCTCCCAATAGTACTTAAAAAAAACTTTTTTCTTTTTTTTGCGAAAATTGAATTTGCGTTTAGTTTGATTTATCCACACTGACAAGAGATACTATAGATATCCCAAAATTAAGCATATGTATAGAGTCTTTTAACACAGAAAGTCTAGTTTGTTTGTTCGTTTTACTTATAAACAAACTGTCCCTTTGCACCTTTTCACCTATCATTTCCATAGCTTTCTATATCACAATTTTCTATTGGCTAACACATCCAGAATCTTTCGATTCTATTGGCTGTTAATCCGATTCTAGAATCCGCTTCCCTGGTTACATGTAGGAGCAATCAATCTGTCTTATTATTCTGTATTAACGGCGGTAAGCTTAACGCTACCCAAACTAATTTTGACGTTTTTAACGTTTATGTAAATATACTTTGGTTTATAATAATTACACTTTAGATTGTATCACCTGCTATGCCGTGTTATTTGTGTTTAACGATGAAACTGCTCTATTGGACAGAAAGAGACTAAAATTATGTTCAGTTTTTATATTTCATAAAAATTTCAATAGCAAAGTTATTTAAGTATAACACAGAGGAAAGTTTTATGGTTGCTACTATACATTAATTTTATTTGTAACTGTCATTTTTAAACGTGAATGTGTATATAATTTGGTTTTTTAAAGTTTTGATTATACCTTAGCTTTTTAGTTACTAATACATATGCTCTTTTAAACCACTTTATGAGTATAAGAATTGATTATGCTATTCAGAAAGCATTAGCAGTATTTCTTACAAGTATTTTTAATATATATATATATATATGTGTGTGTGTGTGTGTGTATGTGTACTTAAATTTCATAAGTATATCTTAACATTTAAGTTGCCAATATGCATGCTTGCTTAAACAAATTTAAGCGGAAGTGATTAAAACATGCTTCTAATAAATATAATTCACAATTTAATGTAATGTCATTTAACCATGATCACGTTCAAATGTCATTTAATTAAAAAAATTAAAATTAATTAAATCATTTTAAAAGTAAATTTACTGAAACAGAACAAATAAACGCTTTGCTAAGCATAACAATAAAAAAAAATCGTTTATTAATTTAGAATTCAATTTAATACATCTCTGCTTAAGTTAACACGAAGTTTTCAAAAAACCAATGAAAAAAAAAAGTACCTAATATAATTCCGGCTTTTTTTTTTTTTTTTTTTTTTTTCTTTTTTACATATGAAACTTTCATTTGTTGCTCTGTATTGGAAAAAAAAAGGGGGATCGGGCTAAAAGAATGAAATATAAATTTTATAATAAAAGCGCGGAACGATCGTTTTTGCTTTTGCCAGAAAAATCTAAAAAAAAAAAAAAAAAAAAAAAAAAAAAAAATGAAGAAAAAAAAAATAATAATAAAGGAACAAAAACAAAAAAAGAAACCATGCAGTCTGTGTGACGCTACAAATTTTTTTCCTTTTGTTCTAAGACAAAAGGTTTCCTACTCCCCCCAGTTTCCTTCGTGCAATCTCTTTTCCTGTAAAGTATCAAAAATTCTTAGAGTCTGTAGTTGCTCGCTTTATTATCATGATTATATTGCATTTTGGATGTTATTTTTCGAAATTACAAAAATGGTTTTTGAAAATGAATGAATTCCATTTATTAAATTTTGCCGTCTTTATTAAATGATATTACAATTGTTCCATTGTTGTGTAAATGTGTAAATGAATGCTGCGAAATGAAACACTAAAAGCACAGCGGGATTTTAAACGATTTAAATTTTTGACGGCAGTTTTATGAAATAAAATTCAGACAGATCTAGAAGCTGGTAAAATACTGGAAATTTCTTTTATCTGTCTCAAAAGATTTTGTTCCCGCTTTAGATAAAACCACGATTGAAAGATTATATATATATGCATATATATATAAATTAAAGAATAATTAAATATGTAAGATATTATTTAAATTTCTTTTGACTCATAATTTTAAAAATTTCTTTTTTGCAAGATAATTTGAATCAATCACAAAATGTAACTATATGTGGGGATAAATTAAATTCTTTTCTCTCATAATTTATGCGTTTATATACATTAATTGCTGCTATATTTAACATGAAGATATTATGTGATATCTTTTAGTCGCTATTAAAATGAAAATAAACATAAAAATAAATGCTGTGATTTTAATTCATCTTGAGTCATTAAAGAATAACATTGATTTAATTTAGTTAAAGGGATGTATTTAATGTCAATTTATCTTAAATTGTATCATAAATATTTGCAGAATTGTTTACATGAAAATTAAGAATTTTTAAATATTTTATAAAAGAATCAGTCAATAAAGTTAAAAAAAATTATCAGACACAAATACATTTATCAGAAAAAAATTAACGATGTAATTTTACTTTAAGTTTTTAACCATAAATAGTTTCGGATTTAAACATTTTTTTGCAAATTAAAAAAATTGAAAGTTATTTTTTCTGGTAAATTTAAGTTTATTTATTATAAAATGTTTAGCGTTGGTGTTTGGGATTAAGGCCATTTGAACTCCCCAGAGTCCTAGGCTTATAGGTGAAATACCTTCTGTGGAGGTCTTTCGAAGGGATCACAGCCCGTATTTATGTGAGTTTTGGAGAAAACCACGGAAAACTCCGAACGGCTAGG
The DNA here is from genome assembly GCA_963930645.1 of Salticus scenicus. Classification (NCBI taxonomy): domain Eukaryota; kingdom Metazoa; phylum Arthropoda; class Arachnida; order Araneae; family Salticidae; genus Salticus; species Salticus scenicus. The sequence goes on from OZ005652.1 coordinate 102,742,778, forward strand.
TCGACGAGTGCAACATGGAACCGAACCCAGCACTTTCCGTCTACTAATTTGAGCACAGTACCACTCGGCCTCTGGTGAGGCCTGCTTATTATAAAAAGCACACTTTTGTTTACTCGATCTACTTCTTTAAGCTTTAAAAAATATTTAAATTTTAAATTTCTTAAATAATGAAAACAAATCTTTAAATTTATTTTTTTTTAAATAATTGAAAGAAATCTTTCAACTGTTAATTTTGAATTTAATTTCTTTAAATTTAAGTACGGTGTTGTATGTGAAACTAAAAAGCAACTATTCTTGCAGCAATATGAGAATGTACTTAACAGATATACAAAAAAAGTAGATCAGAAATATTATCTCTGTTTCACTGAACCATCACACAGTAAGTATGTTCATCACGTTTAACGCTTTCGTTTCACATTAAACTCATTTAAGGTCAAAAGCTACGTGTCACGATCCCCATCGATATAATGAAAGAAAGTAAAAAGTATCATAAAGACCGACTTGTATTCATTTGTATTTCGCAATTAAAACCTCATATTAAAGCAGACCTAAAAAAGCGGCTTGGATCACGCTACACAAAGTCACAACGACATCTTTGTGTGGTTTTGTGTTGTGAATCACAAATGAGAATGTGCAATGGTACAGGTTGTGCGTTGCAGAAAGGGTTAGATGCAATGGGTATTGCATTGCTGAAAACAACTTTTTTTCCGTTGCAGAAATACTTTAAAGGATTTTTTCTTTTAAAGTATTTCGACAAGTAAAAAATTAAGTCATCAAGATTTTACAGAGAATAGAAGCATTGTAATTATAGGTAAACAAATTGAAATACAATTTTTATTAAAAACACACAATCAACTGATTGTAAGAAAATCATATTTATTGAAATTTTATTTTTCCGATTGAGTGAAAATAATGCCTGGACCGGGAGTCGAACCCCGGATCTTTGACTTACAAATTCAAGACTCTACCAATTGAGCTATCCAGGCCGACAACCGGTCGGCATTACTTACTCAGACAACCTTTAGGCAGAAACATCTGGTGTATCATGTAGATTGCTCGACAGCAATAAGCCGCAGGTAAAGGAAAACACCATTAAACAATGGGAGAAAGAAATACAATTTTTATTAAAAACACAATATCAACTGATTGGAAGAAAATCATATTTATTGAAATTTTATTTTTCCGACTGAGTGAAAATAATGCCTGGACCGGAAGTTGAACCCCGGATCTTTGACTTCAGTGACTTCTCAGACTTCTTTGAGTCAAAGATCCGGGGTTCGACTCCCGGGCCAGGCATTATTTTTACTCAGTCGGAAAAATAAAGTTTCAGTGAACAAATTGGTTTATATTTGTATGCATATTTATTAAAGAATGCAGTTGAAAAAGTAAATACATGTACGGAGATATTTGTTCGATTTGCTTGCGCGAAAACATTTTCAGGAATACTCGAAAAAATCGTGACCAGTGACCAATTGTCAATTTTTAACAATCATCGATTCTAAGTTTTATGAATTCTATGAAAGAATCCAATTGAAAAAATGCGGAGTAGATCACGCCAACTAAACTACCAATGACAACTTTGTGTGGTATGTGTTGTATGTAGCAAATGGAACTATACAATAAGTAATTCGTTTCATAAAAAGTTGAAGACGATGTATTTATCACTGCTGGAACATTTTCTTTTATTTGAAGAGATAATTCGTAAGTTTTTTCTGAAAAATTCCTACAAAATAAAGATAATTTTAATTCACTGAAAAAAAAAAAAAAAAATCAATAAGAGAAGTATATATTGGGTACATTCTATATATACATATAATTCAGTAAAAAATTACGTTTGTGCACAAGTTTGTTGAATTTTATTGTTTTAATATAATATTAACTTATTCTTCAAAACATTTTGAAATGAATGGCAAATTGGTTTCATTTCCACATTTTCACAAATATATAGTCTAGGTTTTACGGGTTTTTTTAAAAATTGTGTTTGAGAAATCTCACATTTTAGGGGTTTTTTTTTTCCCAATGACTTTAGATTAGAAATATTAACATTTTACTTAAACGTATAAAACTATTACAAGAAAATTAATGATACTAAATGGGAAAATATAGCATTTTATTCGACCAACTAGCATCATCCTTTTTCTCCAAGCATTTATGTGTCACTAATTCTGTAATTTCTTTTTATCAAATCCAATTCTTTTTCTTCTTTTTCGGGGGTATGGGCTTAATAGTGCGTAAATACCGAGAAAATAAGAACACATAGAAATTTCAAAATCCTTAATAAACGAAAATATCTTTATTCGTCCCCTTCCGTTTACAATTCTTGCTGAAACACCGTGCAAAATGTAAAAGTGATACATATGATTCGAAGTGGTATATTCAGCTTCAAAAGAGAATTCGATTTCTCAATATCCAATATAGTGCAAAGAAATCTATATCACTATAAGCATATTTCCTGTATCATAACATATATTTTTACTTTGATACTTTAGTTTTTACATTGTTATGTTTCACCTATTCATATACTTCAAGAATTGCATACAAGAAAGATAAAACATGTTCAAATGAAAATAAAACAGCGAATATATTTTCCATGCGTTTATTAGTTATAATACAGGTATAACTGGAAAATGAACAGTCGTACATAACCGATATTTTAACGAATACATTAATGTGTAGATTCTCATGATAAAATATAAACAAAAAGATATGTCGTAAGAAAACAGCAGCCCAGTGGGACGTCGAGAACGGTTTATAAGTTTGCACAGAAGGAAATCAGAAATTTTTAAGTACACATGTTGTGTATTATACATAATTAAAATGATATTTAAAACATTTAATCATGTGTTACACAGTAATATGAGAATTGGTCTTAAAGAATATGTTCGACTAATGCGAAATTTTAACGCTTACGTGAATCTCATTGTGGCCTGCAAACCGGCATCTCGTCAGTGTTTATTTCTATGGCCCAAACACATGGAAATCGCCAGTAGACGTATCGAGACTGTAGGGAAGATGACTAAGAAATAGTTACCAAAAGCGCTTTGTAATGTCGTTGATATGCTTTACGACATGACAACTTTATCTTATAACAGAATAACACTTTTTAACAATAAATCATTATTACGGTTCTTGATTGTTGTTTTCTCTTTTCGTAATTTCACCTATAAATATTCATTGTACAAACACCTTCAGCCATGCAGAAATTAAGTTACTGCATGCTGCGTCTTCTTGGAGAATTCATCACACATCTTTTACTATCTGTTTTGTTTACAAAACGCTAAATGAAACACGACAATTCTACAGACATACAGACACAGAACCACCTACAGCAGAAGTTTTAATGTTCTACCTCTCGAAAAACTATTGCTGTTTTGGTAGTCCAGTTTTCAATTGAGTGATAGAGATAGCATTATTTAATATACATTAGGATATTAGTTTCCTAATTTTTTAAAAGATCCCCAGAAATCAATTACACACTTTTTTTTAAATAACACACACACACACATATATATGTATATATTCTTTTATATTCTGATATTAACTAGATAAAACAATAATTCCTCAATTCCTCGATATTTCTCAACAATAAAAATATTTTATTCAATTGAAATATAATAATAGTTCATCATTTTATTTATTTATTTATTTATTTATTTATTTATTTTTTTTTTTTAGTAAGTACATTTCTTCCCTTAAAAAAAAGTGTGTTTCAAGTTTATTAACGATACTTATATTCAATGTTTGCATGCACAAAAAAAAAAAAAAAAAAAAAAAAAAAAAAAAAAAAAAACTGTGCTTCAAATTTATTAAAGATACTTATGTTCAGTGTTTGCATGCATAAAAATTAATCACAATAATATAAATGTACAATACAAAAAAAAATATACATGCATATAATAATCTTCAAGTTTCGATCACTATTTATTAAAAATTTTCCGATCTTGAATCGTCTACCTATCAATTTCTTTTAATAACTTGCGTAAAAGACGATGGAAAAACATGACAGAAAATGCAAAACGGATGTCACATGACAGCGCCACATGTGTTTTTAACAGAATGAGGGAATAAAGGTAACCTAATAAGATGTTTTTTCCCCCTTAATGCTGCCATATGCAATCTGTTTAGAGGGGAGTCTTTTCTTTTTGAAAAATAAACAATTCACTTGGTGAAATCGGGAAAAGATCAAAAGAAGCCCGCACGCAGAAAGTTAAAGGGTTCTCTTTAAGGCATTCCTTTTATAATACATCAAATAATTGTCTCGTTCATTAAATCAATATTAACTTGTGATTATCTTCAATGTTATTCAAGCCATTTTTTAAATGAACATTGCGAAATTAAAATAACTTAGAAATTAAAAGAATTAGGCATAAACGAGATGATACTTTTAAGTTCCATATATTGAAGAATAAAAAATTAGTGATAATTTTTAGGTTACATATCAGATATTCATTTTTTAAGAATTTGAATTTTATGAAAACATGTGAAACTTTATTGAAGAGATGATTTAAATATATTTTTAAACTTAGAGTAGAATCGAATCTTCATTGAGAATTGTAAGAATACACGAGTGTTTTGAAAAATAACACCAGAGGAAAAAATATATATATATCTTTTATAAATATAAAATTCTCTTAGATAAAATAACATCAACAGTTACTTTTAAATTCTACAAATAAAATTAAATACACTGTCTTCTACAGATTTTCTCAGTCTCTAGAAATGTATTTATATTCGCACGAATCATATAGCCTAAAACGTCAATTTTTGAATTCGGCGCTTTTTTAAGATGCACGCTTTATGTGTTAATTAAAACACAGTAATTAACCAAATTAAATTATACAGAAATAAGATAATATCTGGGCATTTGACAAAATGAGATTTTATTTGAATTTTTTTAAATATAAAACTGCAATAATGAAAAAAAAAAGGGGGGGGGAATAATAAATAAAAAAAGCAAAATGCATCAAAAATTATAACTATTGTTACGGTTGAGAAAAAATCAGAATAAATTTAAATATACGATTAGGAAAGAATGAAACCATCATTTTATTACACAGCTTTGTTAAATGTTGCAAGTTATTTTTAATATAATAGGTAATGATACTTAAAGAGAGAGAGAGAGAGAGAGAGAGAGAGTGAAACACCAAATTTTTGTCAATAAAACACTAATCACGTAATAATTTATGTGCCAACGATACACTTTATCTGCCTTATAATGTATTGATATAACTAATAAAAATCTTGTTTTAAAAAGGTATTTAAATTGCTTCATCGGAAATAGAATAAATTTTACTAACAATTTTCATACAAGATCCTTTTTTGTATAAAATCATTTTGAAAATAAATATTTAAAATATTATTAAGAATACTTTAAAAGGCAAAAACTTAATCTGTTTTATACACTGAAAAAAAAAATATATACCGCCTTCCTCTAAATTGAATAAGTGGCCATTTTCTAAATCTCTTGACTAGAAATATAGATTTCCAAGCTATACGCATAAGGCGTGCCAATAAACTGAGTAGACGAAATGATCGAGAATTTCTAGTCTACACATTTCTAGATGGTGAAACAATATTCTGAATATTCTGAATCTTTTGTATTGCGAGAAATTTTCATTTGATTTTCTAGAATTGGGTAATAAACCAATATTATAGTTGCTGAAACTTGCCTCTTGTATTCGCATTTATTTGCAGAGATTTTTAAATAAGTTTGTCCTCGAGAATATAGGCGAACGCTCTAGAATTCTAATAGGCGTTTCTAGAACTCGCTTTCAAAGGGGACTAGAATTTATAAGGATGACATGGAACTATTTTTTCTATAACCACAATTTAGATTCTAGATGACAGTTACAGATTTTTTTCTCGGCGTAAAACTATTCGTAAAACTACCCAGATTCACATTAATGTGAAAAAAAAAAAAAAAAAAAAAAAAAAAAAAGGCAATCCTATGTGGCTCTCTCACAAAGTTATCTTTTTCTGCTAGATTTAGAAATTGTTTTACATTTATTATATGTCTGTGTATGGGGCTATTAGAAATTTCTCCCACAGACATAATGCATCTCTATTAATTAAGATAATTCTCTTTAACATAATTCTCTTGGATGTCCCTGTACAATAATTATTCGTACACTTTCAATAAAAAGTTTCACACATCATCCCTACGAGGTGTGGCTATTAAATAACGAGACTATTGCTGCTACAGATGAACTACATATGCGCCAAATGCGGACGACCGACAGCTGTGCAGCGTAAAGCCTTATCTTTCGATTGCAGCTCTTCCCGTGTTTGTAGAGAAATCAGTCTGGCCGTAACCTTCGCTTGTGTAAGAGGTGTTTGTTTCGTTTTGCCGAAAAGTGTAAAAATAGAGCAACGAATTGTCGTGAAATTCCACGTGAAACTTGGTAAAATCGCTAGTGAAACTTATCTTTTATTAAAACAAGTTTATGGCGATGAATGTTTATTACGTGTGCGAGTTTATGAGTGGTTCGACCGTTTCCAAGATGGCTGAGAAGACTTTGGAGATGATGACCGAAATTCAAAGCGATGATGATCCTTTTTTTTCGAAATTCATGGTATTGTGTACCTTCACTGGGTTCCTGAATGTCAAACTATTAATCAACATTACTATCTTGAGGTGCTTGCTCAACTCCGTGAAGAGGTAAGGAAAAAACTACCCGAATTGTGGAAGAAGAAGTCATGGGTTCTCCATCAAGACAACGCGCCTGCTCACATGTCATTGTCTGTCAAGGCGTTTCTAGCCAAATACAATATCCCAGTTTTAGACCATCCGCCTTATTCGCCTGACCTGGCCCCATGTGACTTTTATCCGTTCCCCAAAGTTAAATCTGCATTAAAAGGAACGCGATTTGAGTCAGTTAAAGCTGTGAAATAAAAAGCGGCACACCTCATGCAGGAGCTCACACGACAAGACTTCCAGCACTGTTTCGAACAATGGAAAATTCGCATGGAGCATTGTAGGGATAGAGGAGGGGTGTATATTGAAGGTGATAATAACTAAATATGTATAAATTTAAAATAAAATGTTTTACAGCAATAGTCTCGTTATTTAATAGCCACACCTCGTATATTATAAAAATTTATAATGCTATGTTTGAACTTCCTGATAATATGTAAGGTTCTCAGCAATCACTATTTTTGAATAACGCTTTTTTTTTTTTTTTTCTGTAATCGTTATTAATTGTGTGGTATCAAAACAAATATTTGATATTTTAACTTTTTAGTTTTAAAACTGCACTACTAACAAATAAATCAATGTATTCTGTTTTAAATAATTAACAATTAAAATTTTCGTAGTAAATTACTAATTTAAAATATTATATGGAATACGTTAACTAAATTCTTTTTCAGTATGAAAAAAAAAAAAAAAAAAAAAAAAAAAAGAGAGAGACAAAAAGTTTGTTTAAATTTATGTACCTGAAAATTTAATAAAATTTAATCATGAACCGATGTTATTCAAAACAATTCATCAAAATTAAATTTAAAATATATTATAAAAATATTCATAAAATTAATTTTAGTATTTATTTAAATATTTAATTTAAATGATTATTTAAAACGATTATTCAAAAAATCCTGTAAATATTTTTTTAGGTAATTTTTGCTAACGTTTAAAATATCGATATTATTTGACACATTAATCCAAATACCATTTAAGAATCTAAAATTCTAAATGATCCATTGAAATACTAATAATATAATGTTTCTTAAAAATATTTTTGCGAAAATAAATTGTGAATCGCTAGAAAAATAGAACAAATGATTATTTAAAACGTCTAATCAAGAAAATCTCTAAAAACCTTTTTACGCATATTTCATTAAAAATAAAATATCACATCAGCCTATTAACCCAAATTCTACTAAAAAGGCTAAAATTTTCTTTCCTTCTTTCTTTCTTTTCATTTCTTTTTTTTTTTTTTTTTTTAATACTAATAATACAACGGCTGTTGAAAACGTTTTAACAAAATTTAAGCACCAAATATTAGGGGAAAAAAAAGCACCACTCTACTATGAGAATTTGTGCTAGCAAGCGGAAATTTCATTTGCTGTTAAGTATTCTTTTTTAAACATTTAATCAAACATTTCTCTAAACACGTTTTACACAGATTTCTCTACATTAAAAACATCGCGTAAACCCATTAACCCAAATTCTACTTAGTACGATTAAAAAAAGTTTTAAATTATTGTTTAATTACTAATAACTTGAAGTCTCTCGAAAACGTTTTAACGAAATTAAACCACGAAATACAAGAAGAAGCAAAGAACCGCCCCCACAAGGCCTCGTGGTGCCAGCGAGCGACAATCTCTACACAATCGTACCCCCTTTTGCTCACTTCCCTCCAGTGCATTAGCCGAGTCAACAACACGCGGTCTGTGATAAACCCCTTTTCACATGGTGGCATCACTATCATCCCGACATCCTACAAATTGCAGCAATACATCATAAACCCCTTCTCTCACCTCTTACAATTGCTGGATTTACATAGTTAACCAGGTGAGAGAAGGGCGATGTGAAACTTCTGTCATGGTCGAATGTCTATGTGCATGCATGTTTCAGTGATACTGACTACAATACCTATGGTGTTAGAGAGACGAATTTTCCTGGATAATAACCTCTGGGTATATTGCGTGTATTGTTGCATCTAGCAAAATACATATCCTTGTCAAAGGATTTAGTGTTGCTTTCAACTAGTGATTTATCTTTTAAAGTTGGATATTCTAAAAGGTAAGTTGTTTTCTATTCATATTTTATATTTCGAGTTAAATCGCTGTCGCCTTACTGTTTAAAAGATATGTTCGCAAAACTAGCTGTTTAGGAGCAAATGGTTCGTCACAAATAGTGTTTTCATAAAATATTCAATTTATTCCTTATTTATAATATTCCTAAACATGAACCTCATAAAGATAAAATTTGAATAAGATTTAAAACATCTTTGAACGGTGTGATCTATTAATTTTTAATTTTTACACACATACATATATTTTTGTATAAAATTTTATGTCACATTTTTTTTAATCATCGAAATAAGCATGAAAATTCTTGTCTAGAAATACTGGTGATAAATTTGATTTAAAAGTTAGAAATGGTGGCAGATATGATACATTTTATTATTTTAAACATACATATATTTATGTATAAAATTTTACAGTTTAAAAAAACAAAAAGAAAAAAAGCTGCAAAAAGAAAAAAAGAAAAACTTCTGTAAAAAATAATTCATAACGAAAAAAATAAATAAATAAAATAAAAATAAAAAGTTTACTCTTTCCATCAACTAATGATAATAATCACTAGATAATATCGAACTCTAATTTTAGTATTAATTAAGTTAAAAACATTCATGGCTTAACGCACTAAAAAAAGAAAAGAGATAAAAAAAGATATATACATAAAAAAAAGTAATAATAATAATAAATAAATAAAAATCTTTATGAAAATAATTTTCTAGTATCTTTTTTCTTTTCTTTCTTTCTTTCTTTCTTTTTTTTTTTTTTTTTTTTTTTTAATTAGTTAATTTATTCTTTAAATCAATTTTTGATTAAACTGGGAAAAAAAAATATGCAAGAAAAAAATGCAGGAGTGAGAAGAAAGAACAAAAAAAAATATATATATATTTTTAGAAGATTAAAAATTTTCTTCGTAATCTGAAATTCTATTTAAATTAAATAAAACCACTGCATACAAAATAATTTTCTAAATTTTTTGATTAATTGATAATCAAACTACTAAAATTTGCAATTTAATTTTAAAAAGCTACACTATCTTTTTCAAATGTAATATATATCATAAAATCTCAAGTTGCTTTTAACTTATTTAAAATTGTTTAACTTTTTTAATTTTTAGCAACATTACTTCATTTTACTATTTAACGCATAGAATCAAACGTCACGTATTGAGTATAACTTCAGTGTTATCGAAACTTATAACAAATTTAAAGTATAGATTATAGTGTAAATTAAATTATGTATTTAAAAACACTGTTTCTACAACCAATGATTTTTATAAAATAGAGAATCTCAATAAGTAATAGATTCCCTGTATGATCTATAGTCAAAATAAATAAATGAACTAATCCTTGTACAAGATGAGGTCAGTTTCGATCAATTCGAAACAATGACTGCCATGTTCGATATTTTTAAACTGTATCTTATATGTCTGTTCTATATATGATAAATGAAGAAAAAAGGATTTTTTTTTCTTTATATATAATTAATATCACAGCTAATAACATTTCTAATTTAATCCGGCGCATTGTATAAAGTAATATACCCGACATTTTTTATTACCACTGTTTTGAAGAATAATTTTATTGTTATTTAATCCATGCTACATATTGATTAAAAAAACTTTACTAAAAAAGTGGTGTGAAAAAAAAAAAAAAAAAAAAAAAAAACGCGGATATTAACATTGCTCCGTAAAGATTCAGAAATAGTTACCAGCTATGATAATATATATCGTATGATCAGTATAGCAGCACTACAAAGCGAAAATATCTAGGCATGTCAGTGCCATCGTCTGCGTGATATGTGCTAAAATCTAATGAAAACCAATTTATATCAAGGTGCAACCAATTACAAAATTCCGTCAAATTCTGAACCTTTTTTTTTTTTTTTTTTTTTTTTTTACAACGTCTACAAAACTGGTGATCTCACAAACAAACAGACATTTTCTGAAATGTGAAATCATTTTCAGGAACCTGTAAACCCATCTAAAAACCAAAAGTTGAAAATTTTCACAAATTTAATCCTTTCTTCTTGTGGATAGAAGAAAGTTAGAAGAATCATTTATTGTGCTTTGAATTTTTTCTTTTTTCATTCTTATGAAACTGACTAAACGCCCCCACCGCTTCAAATATTAATGTAAACAGTAGTGAAAGGAACTGACTTAAAGGTTTGTGTTACATTAGTTAGTTCTTGGGCAATATTTCAATGCATCATAGTTAACGAACCCCACATTTTCACCCCTGAAAGATTCTTCTGTGGAATATTTACGAACTGTGGCCTGTTCTCATATTTGGTCCAGATGTTTCGACTCTCTCAGGAACAATACTTTCTTCTGTACAATCTTCATTTTATGTTCTACGTCATCAGAGAAGAATTTTTCTTTACTTTTTTTACTATACATTGTTTCTGCTTAAGGTAATTTTCCTTTGAAAAACATTGCATACCATTATGCCTGTTCCTGGAAATCTAAATTTGCTTTAGGGTTCAATTTTCTAAAAATAATGCGTAATGTGATGTAGTTGGGGATATTTTTAGATAGGAAAGTAAAATTTGATAAATCCAATAATATGAAAAATTAAAGTTAAATCACTTTCCTTATTTTTCACTTTAAAATAATTTTAAATCTCAAACCGTTCATATTTGGATTATTATTGTATTTTCAAAATTATGCATTAGACTTTCAAAATTGTTTATAAATATATTTAAAAATATGCAATCTACAAAATATATTTTTTCTTCTTTATTTATTTGCTTACATACTGTATTACTTAAAATTTTGTATAATATCTAATAAAAGATTCTGAAAGTGTCAATATTTTCCTTCTACTACGTAATAATTTATTATTATTATTAGTAGTAGTAGTAAATATTAAGGGAAAATAAAGATCCAAACGATTTACATAGAATGTACAAAATCTAATATTTTGCTTTCCTTTTTACAATTCTATGTACATATAATTTTATTTTTAAAAGTTTCCAAGGTTTCGATTATAGTCTACCTATTATATATATATATATATATATATATATATATATATATAAATAACGTGACTATAAATACTCGAACAATTTAATGTATAACAGAATAATAAATATATTTGTGCATGTTCTTGTTCAAAACATAAATTGAAAAACATCAAAACGTAAAGTAAGAAATAAAGTTATGACAGTTATTTATAAATAATAATATAAGTAAACAGAGATCACAGAAATCATAATATTACTGCGACTTTTAATTGGTTGGGTGATGAAAAAAAATATATATAAAATAAAGTAAAATAACTTTTATTCCCGACCGGACCGGCAAACTAACAAGTAAAACAAAACAAAAAAAAAAAAAAAAAAAAAAAGAAAAAGAAGAAGAAGAAGAAAGAAAGAAAAGCAATTTTGTTTTAAAAATAGAAGAAACAGGAAAAATGTCTAAAGTTAACATGCTTAAAAAAGCAATCTGAGCATAATTATTCTATAATTGGGAGATTTATTTGATTATTTAACTTTCCTTTGTAGATTACCACAATTTAGTTTAAAATTTTGCATTTAGTATTTGAATTTAAAAGTAAAATTTTTTGTTGTATTGTCTCATTTATACCCCCATTCCCTTTCTCACCGTATTTGCATCCAAATTTCATTCATATCCAAATTTCATAATATGACAAAGCTTGAGTCAAAATATTGTACTATATCATATATGTTTAATATAAAAAACATATTTTATGAAAAATAAAGTTATTTATTTAAAATTACATAAATATGCGTAAATCACTTCAGATTCAAAAGTGTATTTAGGACAAATTATGAAAAAATAGAGATCTAAAAATTCAAGGTATTTTCAATTTTATATTATAGTACCTATTTGTATTATTCAACATTATATATAAATTACTTTTTAAAATACTATAATCTTAGAATGATATTGTTTATATGCAAATTTGTGTCTTTTTTTTTTTTTTTTTTCAGACATATTCGACAAAAATAAAAATCCTTTTTTATAGAAATAAAACATAGCTAAAAACTTGATTTTTATTCCTAGTGCTACTCATGAAATATTTTGACTCATCTTTACAAAATCCATATCAAGGTATATCCATCTGCATTTTTTTCTTTTCCTCCAACATCAATTCGTTTTTCACCACTGCACACATTCTCAGAAAAAAAAAAAAAAATCCTGCGAAAATCTATCTCTTATTCAATTTTAAAGCTAGAATATATCTTCTATCCTTTTTTCTGGCAAATCTTGTGGCACCGAAATAAGATTTGAAGTTTTAAACTGACTCCGCCACCAACTACCCCTTCGTCCGCCAGCCTGCTTTTGATAGGATCTCGCGTTACATTTTTGCCCATTAATGAACCTCCAGTACCTAAAGCCAGAATGAACCAATTTTATGGGCCTACGCGCATTTACACTTCGCATTTTTTTTTTTTTTTTTTTTTTTCATTCCTTCATATACATGTACCATAAAAATTTACTCCTTTCTTACTCTTTTTTTTTTTTTCACTAACTTTCATAAAAAACCCATTTGCAAGCGTTGAATGCGGATTTGTGCAGGGTTTCTCAGTTTTTATTATTCTTGAGCTTAAGCCAGTTATCCATCTACCATAAATTCTAATAATCTTCACATCAAATGTCCCTTCTCACTCTCCCTCTTGCTCCTCTCTGCATCTTCCAAGACACAATTACCATCCGTAAGAAGTACCAACCAAAAAGTCCATGTCTTCGTAAAGGGAAAAAATTAGAGGAAAAAATATTAAAATAAGATGCTACTTTCCCAGCATTTTATTTCACTTTATTTTTAAAATATTAAAATTGCAATTCTCCCTATTTCACGGCGTAACTTAATTTCTAGTTTATTATTATTATCAGGCAAGTGTCTCTTTTGTTTTGTTTGTAGTACTTTTCCTCCTGAAAAAAAAAAATAAAAAAAATAAATGCAAATGAAAGAAGCAGGAGTAAAAAAAAAAAGACTTTTATTTTTTTTCCTCAGAAGTTGCACAGCATTTGTCTTTGTTTATTGCTCAATTGTAAGGTTTTATACTTCAATTAGAAAAATTTTATTTGACTTGACGTTATTATTTGCCGCTGTTTTTATCTTTTGTTAATGTTACGTATAAATGCTTCGTAAATCTTTGAAATTATATAAAATGTTGACATGAAGACTAACCTTATTATTTTTTCTCATCCCATTTTCTTTGCTTCGTTTATGTGTATTTCATTTCTTCAAGTTTTAATATTTTTTTTTTTATTATTATTATTAATTATGTCTATAATTACATCGCAATTTGTCAAAGATATCAGCAGACTTAAGAGGAAAAAAGTTATAATGTCATGATGATACTTATGTTATTTGGCAATAAAATGAAATGAGTTTGGAGTAGTTAATAAAATATAAAAGATGAAAAAAGAGTTTTTAGATGTGACTTTTGTATCAAATTACATTCAGTATCCAAAAATAATTAAACAAAATAAATCTTTTTTTTTTTAATGTATATATAATCAAACGTTAGTCATTTTAATAGACTACTGATCTTTCTTCGAGTACGAACAACAACATATACATATATATATATATATATATATATATATATATATATATATATATATGTATATATATTTTTTTTTTTTTTTTTTTTTTTCAACAATTATTTTCTTTTTCTTTTTCTTCTGAAGATTATTTATTTTTACAAAACTTCCCTTCTTTTTTTAATATTATGATTTTTTTTAATGTTCTTAAAATATAAATAAAACAAAGAAATATTAATAGAAATATAAAATATATAAAAAGTTTAATATTACTAGTGTTGATAAAAAATATAATAGGATCTGCGTTGAATTTTAAACTGGCTGTTTTTCTTTTACCAATTAAAATAATTCCAAGATTATATAATTAAACTAATATGTTGTCAACATCACTAAACTTTCTTTTATATTATTATGTATTATATCGCTAAATGCAAGTGAACATATACAAAAATTTAATGATAGCTTCTCACAATAAAGATTTTACATATGCAGTTTGATGTAATTTTAGTCAATACATGCTGATATGTAGCCAAATACAAAACCATAGAAGGTTACTAATAGTAATGCCTCATGGCAGTTGTTATGCACTCAAATTAAATGAAGAGTGTATTTCATAATGGTCCCCTCGCATATCCAGTTTTATGCAATCATACACTATAGAGAATGAAATATATTTTTCTTGCAAATGAGGAATAACGCAACACAGCAGTACCACCTATTGAGAAATATGTACCAAAATCTAATAGGCAAAAATTTATGTCAAAGTGCAACTTAGTATAAATTTTATGAAAATTTGTGTGATGGTTCTGGAACACCACAAAAGCAGCCACAAGTTTTTTGTTACAATCAAGCAGATAGACATTTCTAAAAATTGTCAAATCATGTTCAGAAAATATCAATATAGAATCAGAATCCATCAAAAACTATACTTCAAAACTTTTACGAATCCAACACTTTTTTTTTTATTAATATAGAAGAAAATAAAAATTTGTATTTATTATTAGATTTTCATGTAAAAGAATCAAGTTTTCTTTGTCAGTCTTTCATATTTCATTTCATAATAAAGCATATTATGTATCTAAACTCTTTTTAGTAACAGATTAGTACAGATTAAGTAACAGATTTAGTAACAGATTAATTAAATCCTAATGCACTTTAATTTTGTTATTTACTGTACGTCTAAATATCATAGTCGTTCTAAGGGAAGAATAATTTACTAAATTAATAATAATCAAAATAAATACTTTCTGTTTTTCATTATTTTTCAAATTCCTAAAATTTCCAGTAACCTTAAGTTATAATATTCATTGCAAATTATTCAATAAAATTAATTATATCCACTATTATGATAAATGGTGTGCATTATAATTATTGGAATAATCAGTAAATTTATCTGAACCAATATATTGTCTCATGGATCCATTCCTGGGTGATCTACTTTCATCTATAATTAATTTTAAACTTGACTTTTTTACAGCTTATCCTGAAATTGTCAACGCAGTGTTTACATCTTTTCGACAGCAAATTTCTTTGTCAGAAGAAGGGATTTCACATCCTGCCCTTTTTTTACAAATCATTTTGAGGAATGAGAAATTTCTGCCTTCTTTGCTACCACTATTTTCACACTGAAACCTTTATTATATTTTTGTTGTAATATGTCATGATTGAAAAGGATAAAGATTACTGTATAAAAAATATTGGTAACAAAATAGGTGAAAATTTCTTAAACTTAAAAGTTTCATAGACAAAGGGTGATGATTTATGATACTGAATAAAACAACTTATTATTATTTTAATCTAGTCCATATATATATATATATATATATATATATATTTAGAACAAATAAATAAGAATTTTTTTTTTTTCAAATTATAGTATATAATATGTTTATAGATAACAATGCAAGATCATAATGTAAGATAAGATAATATAATTTAAAAGGAGAAACTATTAAATTTAGAAATTATTTAGTTAATTTTTGTAGTTAAAATAACAAAACATCACTAATCTGTAATTTATCGGTTTTCTGTTAAAATTTTAGCTTATGATAATAAAATTTCTTTGCTCAAACTTTTTTCATTGATATTTACAAAACAGAAATGTGTTGTACGATAGCTGCTAAATTAAAATAATAGATGACTTAATTCTTAGAATACTAAAAATTTAAAATTCTCCGTAATTATAAATTTTTATCACTAATATTTACTTTCGTTTTAACACAAAATTTTATCTCAGATTTCTTAATTTATTTTCGTACACCGTGTTTTAACTTAATTAATTATTAAAAAAATAATACTATTTAAATCATTTTGTTTGTTTGTTTGTTTAGTAAAAAGCGTTTTTAAATAAATATGTATTTGTATAGCAATTTTTACTTTATTTAAAATTAGGTTTTCCGATATTTACACAGACTGGTTTCGTTCATAAATTTTTATTGAATAATGATTTTTATTTGAATAATGATATCCTTAAAGAATCTTACACTATGGTGTGTAGCAAATATTTAAAATGAATTTTTAACTTTGTAAATTAAAAATAAAAAGTTATATATCAAAACAAGAAAAATAAAACTTACAAAATTGTACGAGTATTATAAATTTTCTATTATTTTATATATAACATTTACAAGAAGAAAATATATGTAATGAAATATTTTTTAGGATGTTTATTGCTTAACAATTTACGCAGACAATTAAAATAAATTCATAGCTGTACAATAACTATTACACCTTCCTTTTTTTAACTAGGCATAAAAATGATTGTAATAATTAAATAATTAATTCCATAAAGCTATTGTTAATGTGTTTCGTTATTATTATTATTATTATTATTTGACACTTTAAAAACTAACTGAAAAAGAGATTTGCATAAAAATTTTAATTGCCTAACAATTTGCGCAGTTAAAACAAATTCACAGCTGTATAATATATATATATATATATATATTTTAAATAAACATTTAAAAAATGTAATAATTAAATAATTAATTTCATAAAAATATTGTGAATGTATTTCGTTATTAATTTTCTGACACGTTAAAAACTACAAACGATAATCGCATAAAAATAACGCCGACAAATTTCTATATACAACAATGTTAAAAGAAGAAAAAAAAAAAAAAAACATGCATTCTAAACGTTTTATGTTATTTAAATAAACTGTTTATGCAATAAGTTTTACATAATTTAAAAATTTGCTTCAAAATTATTTTTTGACATGGACAAGGAAATTTAGTTTAAAATGTTACTATCAAAATTATTTCTTTTCGAAATTTACTTTAAAGTATTATAAATAACTATTTTATAGAATATAAAAGTATTTCTTTAATTTTCAAAAATAAAAACTCGTAAAAGAAGATATTTGGAAATGTAGAGAAAAGTCTTTGCGAAAATATATTAAATCTTCTTTGTTTGGGTCATGTCTTTATATTCTTCTAACGCATTCTTTTATACCTCATTCTCTTTAAAGTATTCTATGTGCCCTTATCTTTCACGTACTTTGCGAATGCTTCTTTCAATATTTATAGCTGCATTAAATTTTCCCGATTCATTGCAAGTGTTGACTTAGTAAAGCTGTGGAATATTGGAATTATGCTTATATATTCATCCAAAATTCTCTAGTGGTTTATTTATTTTTTATTTTCAGATTATCTTTCATCGAAGTATAATTTAACACTTTGTTCTAAGTTATTATTTTTATGACAAGAATGCTAGTAGAATCTAATGTCATGTATTTTTTTTTTCCTTCATTTTTTGCATTATTTAAAATAATCGATATCAAATTTCACGTCCTCATAAAAATTATATAATTCTGTTGGAAGGATAATATATATATATATATATGTTCTATAAAATTCGATTAAAGATAAGTCAAAAACTTTAATGTTTTTTACATTTAAAAGATATGATAAATACTTAATTCGTATTGTTCTTCGAAATTATTTTTTGCTAAAAATTTAATTTTCTAGATTAATTTTAATGAATTTTCAAATAATTTTATTATTTATTATTATTTTAATTTTTTTTTCTTTATTTATCTTCTTTCTTTCTTCATTTCTTTCTTTTTTCTTTCTTTCTTTCTTTTTTTATTTTTTGAAAAATTAATTATAGTCTTTAAGCATTTTTTGGTTATTGTTGAGATAATAACCTAATTTTCAAACTTGTCTTAATATTTGGATATTTATTTTTTTGTAAAATAAAAGCTTTTCTATCCGTAAAACATTTTATGTTCTAATTTAAGAATTACTCTGAAGCTTCGAGAATAGTATTTTGATAAAGAATTAGGAATTAAAGACTAAAATTGTATTTATTTAAATGAAGAAGAATTTTTCTTGTAAATATATATATATATATATATATATATATATATATATTTAAATTCACTATCCATACAGACAGTCGGTAACAAAAGTCTTCGAACACTAGCAAAAATTCCTATATAAAAAAAAGTACACTTAATACAGTTTTGTTAAATAAATCTTTGTCGAATCCTGTTCTTAGTCAGTCTAAAAACAGGATTCGACAAGGATTTATTTAAATAAGCAGTGTTAAGTGTACTTTTTTTACATAGGACTTTTTGCTAGTGTTCGGAGACTTTTGTTACAGACTGTATATGTGGCTTTTCCTTAAGAAAAATGAAACGAAAAAAAAATAATAATAATAATAATACGTTTTTCAGAATTACCAAAAAGTGTATAACTTCTAAAGAAAAAAAAATAAATTATAATATATATATATATATATATATATATAAAGATTTTTCTTTTTTTTTTTTTTTAAAGTTCTTTTTTTTTTTTTTCTTTTAACAAATCTGTAGTAATATTTATTTAATAGAATGCAGTTCTTAAACATAAATATATAAAAGGATTTTATATGGGCTCTTGCACACATATATAAATATATCTGTGTTTTTGTGAACGAGAGTTCAAAAAAAAATTTTTTTTTTTTTTTTTGAAGCATTCAAATCGTAGTAATTAATAATACGTAGTAAAAGCATTAGTAATCGCATAATATTTGTATGCGTGTGTATATACGTTTCGCGTACGTATAATAATAAATATTTAGAGAATAAAATCATGAATTTCGTAAGACTATTTTTTATCCTTTTATCCTAAAACATTCTAAAAATTAATTAGAATTTGTGAAGAACTTTTGTATACCTGTAAACACATCCACATACATACAACAATATGCGTGTGTTTCAGTATGTGTACATTCCGATATTTTGAAGTATATTTCAAATTCACTATACTTAACACGTTCACGCCGGCGCATTCTTCTCAAAAATATCTGAGCACTAGCCAATAATTCCGATATCAAAAAAGTATACTTAAAGCTGTTTTGTTCAATAAATCCTTGTCGAATCATGTTCTTAGACTGACTAAGATCATGATTCGACAAGGATTTATTTAACAAAGCAGTATTAAGTGTACTTTTTTTCGACAAGGATTATTGCTAGTGTTCGGATACTTTAGCTGTGAACCACCGGTGTGTCACGCCGGCGTGAACGTGTTAAATTACACAAAATCATTACGATTCATTTTATTTCTTGTAGTAACAAGAAATTTTTAAATTTTTACATAAAAATATAGTTTATTAAAGCAAGAAGAAATAATACTATATTGGGAAAATTTTCCGAATATTTAGCTTTCTAGTTTAGTATTATAAATTCTTTACAAGTATTGTTTATTATTATTTCAATTTTAAATTGTGAATTCACAATCAGAAATTTAAAATGACTTCGTTTACGTCGATAAAAAATATTAAAATGCTTCTGATTTCTCTCTTTTTATAAGCAGTTTATTGTAATAACAATTATTTTACTTTAATAATTAAAGTATTATTTATGATCGTTTTGAGATTTTTTTTTTTTTTTTTAGAAATATTATGAGAAGACATGGAGTTTGTGACAAAATATAATCCTGAAATCCGTATGATGAATCTAAAATAAAATTTTTGTCACTAATTCGATACATATATACATATTTCAATTCCATTTAGATTCGGTTCAATTTTATTAAACTTTATTTCGATTATATACAAAACAATATATCAATATATACTTTCATCATATGCCTCTTACATGTATAGTTTTATCATAAGTAAGCTTTTAAAGATGCAATTGAAGTAATAAGTTAAATTTAAATCTACTTCGTGGTTTTAGTATGGAATATTTAATTTGTTATCAGTATGTGTGCCTCATATACAAGTTTTTATACAATTTAAGTTCTGACTTAAAATCAATACTATTGATTTTTCATGACTAACACTTACCCATTAAAAGTTATAAGGCAGTTTTCAACAAAAAATTTTTCCAAATGATTTCCTTGCTCACGAATATAGCCACGAAATAATATTCTAAAAAATTAATTTGCTTTTTGGAATCCAATTATAAAAAAGAAAGACAGAAAGAAAAAGAAAAAAAAAATTCTTCTTTTTCAAGTAACTGAAATTTTTATCTGCGATGAAATCTTTTTCAATCTAAAATATATGAGGTTAAACCTGCCATTTTTCGGAGAATATTTTTCGCTGCTACCATAAATTTTTTGCCCCTACCAAAAACAATTAATTACAAGTAAATCTGATTTCGAATTGGGTTAAATAAAAGGAAACAAGATGGGATGGAGAGTAAAAAAAAAAGAAAAGAAAGAATGGAGAGAAAATGAAAAATCGTTCTATTTTTTACTAGCATTATTTTCTTTTCACTTTTATTATACTTTTGACCAAAAGATTGTTCTGAATAAAACGTAGTTGAGGCTGCTTACTTGAATATGTAACTAATCTTGTCATATTTTTCATACATTTTGGCGCTTACTTTGATTTTTAAAAGTATTATATATATATATATATATATATATATATATATTATATATATTACTTTCAATATTTATTTTTATTATTATATTTCTGAAAAGAATATTATTTTGAATGAAACGTTGATAAAATCATATCCTTAAATATATAACTAATCTTAGTACATTCTTCAGATATGTAGGTATTTGTTTTAATGTTCGAAAGTTCTTTTTAAGTAATTATATATATATATATATATATATATATATATATATATATATATATATATTAGGACTAGGAGGACTATTAGTTTCCATCTGGGTAAAAACATCGTCACCAGTTTTTGTAGACCAGTTTTGTGTAATACCAAAATAAATTAGAAATGTAAGTCCTAACGTTACACATTCCATACCAAAGGAAAGGGGCGATTTTGCTGAATCCAGGAGTGCAAACAGTTTTTCGACACGACAATTAGATTTTTTTAAAATTAACTAAGGTATGAAATTTATGTGACAACACTTCATTTTAATTCATTTCAGTCATTTTAAAAAGTACGTGGCCCAGTTACGGTCAAAAAGTGAGATAAAAACAAGTTAAAAATTAAAATTAAAAATTAAAATTTTACAGATTATAATTAATAGTTCTCCATACTAAGCTAAATTCTGTCTTTGGCATAATTTTTACTTTTTTTTTTTTTTTTTTTTTTTTGTAAATGCTATTACTTTTACCCAACTATAAATTGTAATATACATTGTATAAGTATTATATACAACGCGCTTAAATTTTACTAAGTTTTTGACTTTGAATCGAATATGAAAATTATAATTTATTTAACAATATAAATCGTAGCGCGGAATAATTTTACAGACATTTTACATGCTACGTATACTTTTTTGATTTACGTTAACCATCAAAATTCTAGTTTCAAAATATTTTATTTATTTGTCTAAAATTTTGAACCATCATTTCAAGTTTTGTAAAAATAAATAAATAAATAAATAAAAATAGACTAGCTTGGTAATAAGTATATATATATTTTTTTTTTTTATCAAAATGCATGTTAAATTAGGTACAAGTATTTCTTTAAAAATATATATATGACATATATATGAATGGTGTAATATTATTAATTAAGAAAGGTTTCACATTTGGTAACAGATGTCAGAAAATTTAACAGAAATATCTGTTTTTAAAACTGTTTGTTTAAAGAACAAACTAAATAAAATAACAAGAATGAAACAAGAGTAAAATACAAATAAACAGAACAGAAGAAGGCGTGGAGGACACCAAGGCATTAAACCAGTTTAGATAGTGTCCAACTTTCCCCAAATCTTTATACTATATGATAACAAAGTCAAAAGGTAAAATGAAGATACTTCAAATGACAAACTAAATAAGATAACAAGAATGAAACAAGAGTAAAATACAAATAAACAGAACAGAAGAAGGCGTGGAGGACACCAAGGAATTAAATACCAGTTTAGATAGTGTCCAGCTTTCCCCAAATCTTTATACTATATGATAAGAAAGTTAAAAGTTAAAATAAAGATAATTACTTCAAATAAATAAATAAGCAAATTATTAATTAAAATTAAATTTTGAAAATAATGCTTGTAAAAACTATTAAAATAAATTATTTTATAATTACTAAAAGTTATGAACCAAATTTATATAAAATAAAACAAACACATTTTTTTTTCCCTTGAGGATTATAGGGGCAATTCGTCAATGAATTATTATTTTATTATTATTATTATTATTATTAATGTAACACTTATAAAGTTATGTTTAATAAGATGTTTTTTTTTTTTTTTTTTTTTTGAATAATTTTGAATCAAACTATTTAAAATTATTTTAATATTCTGTGTTTAAGCGATTCTGAGTTCAACTACAAATATTTCTTTTGTTTGGTATTCTAAAAAATCGGAATGCCTTCCTAATAACTGGAGTAATACCAGTTGTTTGCCTAATTTTGAAATATTATAATGAAAAAAGTAAATGAAAACCAGCTCTGCTTTATTCGTTTAATTTTACTAATATTAGGGGTAATAAATAATTTTTAATACATGCTTCTACAAATACTAGTAGGAAATGACAATATAATACAAATATACAAGTATATACAAATAAAATATATACAAATACCAGTATGCAATGACAATACCGCATACCAAGTAACTGTAAAATTGACAATTTTTCCGTAAAGCAGAAATTTATGTCCTTTAACTCTTTAACCATGTCAGTCGCAACAGAATACTACTTGTATAACACAGCAGGAAAAGCCATTTATTTGCATACCTGGAGACATTTTAAATTTATTCTAGAGTACTGTTAGCCACGCCCTTTTTTCATACCAGTGTGTTTAAAAAGCATTTTTATTACATAGTGGAGAAAAAATTCTCTAAAATCTTACTCATGTCGAAAAAGACGGGGCTGACAGTTCTTCGGAATAAATTATAAATATTACCATTTATGTATTTCTTTAATTTTAATTTTGTTTGTAAATTCTGGTGGCAGTCAAATTTAAATGAGCGCTATTTTCTTTCACCTGAAAGGGTTAACTTTTTTTTTTTTTTTTTCACTGAAACCAAATAGCTACCTTTTATTATATGCAGCAATATTTTAATATATATTATCAGTTTTTAAATTTTTGGTTGTTTTAATCGATTTTTTCTTCTGTGTTAGGTAGACATCAGCATTACATAGAAATTTAAAAAACAATGCTTCAAAGGAAGCCTCATGCTGGAAGTCACTTTTTAAAAATTCTGAGTGCCCTTTTGATGCGTTGACAATGCACTCGTGGCTAGTTTTTTTCATTTAATGATGGGACGTGTTAGTATTTTTACCTGAAACAACTGTTGCAAAATTGTACAGCTTATACTGTTTAATTATAAGGTTATTTAATAACTATTATTTGAATTTATCTAGCTAAAACTTTCCTTGAAGGCTGTTTTTCTAAATTTCACCCCTGAATGAGGCATGCGCAGTTCCAGCCGAATACACTGCACTTTTATAAAAGGATCCTGTCCGTTTGTTTCCGCGTTTACTTTTTGATGTTTTTACTGATGAGGGACCTAAAAGGGCTTGAAACTTTTAAACTTATGTTGTGGTTATAATATTTTAATTTTTTATTGTACATAATAATTGTCTCGGTTTTAGTGTAATTAAAATGTAATAAAATTTTACGAGACATGATGATTTTTAAATATTTTAAATTTCGAATGTTAGTGGGACCGTCAAGAGCTATGGCAGTTTTGTAAAAATGAAAGGTATAATATTAAATTAATGTTTAAAATGCTGACCACGAAACAATTATTTCCCTTTTTTTAACTAAGTAATTGTTTAAAAAATATTTTTAAATTTCAAATTACATGTTCCCTCTAACAAAAATATACGTAATTGAATCTAAATCAATCATAATAATTTATCACTTTTTAATATTTAAAATTTATTTAAATGATTCTTTATTGAATAAATAATAGTTTAATTTTTGCAATCTACGATACTCAATTCAAATCTAAAATTTTATTTATGTGATACAATCAATAATCAAATTTATCTTAATAAAAAATCACTTATCAAATATTGCATTCATACGAAATAAATTTATCTTAATACAATCAATTATCAGTCTTTATTTTAAAATTATTTTGAAAGAACAAAGTAAATATTTCCGGAAATGTATTTTTATTTAAATTAAAATTATTCATCGCGAAATATATAATTTGTATCTAAATAGCACCAGTAATTTCTTATCACAATATTTGTTCCTTTAAAATTTTTAATTAAAAATGTAATTATTTTTCCTTTTTAATAAGCTTTTTTAATTAAATTTCAGCTATTATTATTTTTTTTTTTGAATTGTAATAGTAGGCAGACTCGTCGACATTTTAAACAGATTAATTTAGAACATGTATTTATGCCTAAATTGATGATTTCCTTTTTTCCTTTCTTATTTATTTTTTTCTCCTTTTTAAATTACAACAGAACTATTGCTTTCACTCTGAAATTTCGTGTTGTTAACATTTGATGTGTTTCCTCTTGAATATGCCCAGAGGTGTCAGATGATACATGTCAGGATGATGAGAAGAAGTTAAAAAAAATATATTAAATTAAAATTGAGATAAAACTAGCAAAATAAATAAATAAATAAAATAAGAAAAGAATGTAGTATCTGTTGCTAAGGAATATAACTTCATATTTTAAAGTAAAAAAAACAGTTATTTATTTCATTTTATTTACTTATTGCGCTTTTTATATATTTAGACAAATTAAAAAAAAAATACATATATTTATCCTTTTTCCCCTTTTATCAACTTTAAAAAAATATATATTTAAAATTAAATTGAGAAAAATCGTATTAAAGAAATGGAACAGCTTTATAGGATTTGATTGAAGAAATTCGAAATTTAGCACCGAAATAGCTCGGACGTTTCTCGCTAAAATCTTTAATTACGCAATTGCGATAACCATTTGCATTCATCGCCAAAATGCCAGAAAAGAAAAGAAACTTGCCAAGGAGGTCTTATACTAAAGCTGTACCAAAAATGTTTTGAGAAATGTTTATAGTGTCCTTAGCTAAGGTATGCAATATAACTATACCACATGCATTTATGTGGAAGAATAGACTAAACACAAAAAAGTCCTCTCGCACTAAATTAAATTCTGTTCTATGCAAAATTTTATATTTATTACTCAGAAAACAAAAATAGGCATCGATACTTTTAATTTATTCTTTATTCTTTATTCTTTTATTATTATAATTATCATTTCTTTATTTTCTTTTCTTTCTTTTCTTTTTATTTTATTTTTCAAAACCAACTGAATGTCATTTTTTAGTGACAGGATAGCTATTACTTTTGTTTATTAAGAAAATCACTAGTGAAATCAAATAAGAACTATATCAGAAAATCACATTCAAAAATTTTAGCACGAACTATTAGTAATTTGGAAAAATTTTCTGTTTTTAATGCTTACACTGTCACCTACAACCTTCCGTATTTGAATTTTTGCATATATTAATTTTTCTATTACATTTTTGAACTGCACTCGTTTAAATGATAGTGTCTTTTTTTCTCTAATTTCACTCATCGCTGCTTAAAAAGCCGTTAATTGAATTAACCTGTTACAGAAATAAATAACTATTTAAATCAACCATTTATAAGAATCATTTCTTTATATTATCAACTGCTTTTACAAAACAATTTTTAATTTAATCTTTGTTTATAGTAATCTACTTTAATTTATTAAACTGCATAAATCTACATCTACATCTATATTAAAAAACCCTACCTACTTCAATTGTCTATATGGATCAATAATTAATTGAACGAATCTTTTATGAATAGTTATTTATACCATTTAAATGAGTCAAAGGTTAAATATCATTTATTTATATGAAACAATTCATAGTAATATCATGTTTAATAACGTGATCAAAAATAAAGAATACGCATATATATTAGGATCTAGAAAAATATGCGTAGAAAAAAATGTGTTAATAAAAATGCGTCAGAAAAAAAATTATTTTGCGATGTTCACAAGTATATTATATAATTAGAAATTACATTTTTTTCATTTGTCGTAATTACATACCGTAATATAAAGTGAGAATAAAATAGTAAAGTTTTCATTTTGTAGTATTTTTTTTTTTTTTTTACATTCTTATTTTATATTTTATTTTTTTTTATTTATCATTATTATTTTTTTATCTTTTTTTTTACATGTATACTATTTTTGAATGTTGAGACTTTTCATTTCTTTTAATATTATCTATCCATTTCACTTATAAAATACTATTCTAAACATTCTATTATTCTATTTATTTCACTTTTTGAGAGGATAAAAGAAATATAAAAAAATTTAAAAAAAAAAAAAAAAAAAAAAAA
Source organism: Salticus scenicus (assembly GCA_963930645.1). Classification (NCBI taxonomy): domain Eukaryota; kingdom Metazoa; phylum Arthropoda; class Arachnida; order Araneae; family Salticidae; genus Salticus; species Salticus scenicus. The sequence continues at coordinate 102,769,715 of OZ005652.1, forward strand.
AACACTTTTGTGGTCTGAAGATTTATTTTGACAAAAAATCAGATTAAAACTAATTGTAAATGAAATACATAATATTCCCTACAAAGTAACGTGACCGCGTTTGCATCAAACACTTACAAATTATATCTACCACTCATAATACATATTTTTTTATGAGCTTATAGGTATATTACCTATATTTTTTTCGCCTTTTCATTGCTCTTTCGTTTCCGTACAAACGATTTAACGGGACATAAATGTCATGGATATCTAAATCTCCAAAGCGTGGGCCATTGGGTCACTAGCAGTAATGACCGCGTACAAGTACCGTTGATTTTGCCAGTTTCGTTATGGGTGGACATTTATGACCACTCATTCGAGCAGTTTTATCCTTACGCTGTAACATTTCTTAAAGTGTTTCTTGAATGTGTATGATTTTTATATTTTTATGGGATATATATTGCTGAAAAAATAAATCATTTCGACAACAAATGCTGTAACACGAAAATATTTTATGTGACTGAGCAAGGATGGCTATGGGAATTCACTTATATTATGTAAAAGTATTATTTAAAATTTAATAATTAATTATTATAAGTTATTCTGCAGTATAATGTTTTATTATATGATTTATAAACAACGACTTGCCATCTGTCTTAAAAATTTTTTTTAATAAACACACATAACTCATTTTGAAAAATAAGCGTACGTTAGATTTTTTTTTTTTTTCGTATTTATTATTATTATTATTGTAATCTCATTTTAAGTTTGCATGTACTGACATTGTATTTTTCCATCGAAAAATGTTAAATTAATATATTAATTATTTACTTCAATTGCACGGTTTATTTATTTGTTTGTTTATTTTAATGCGTAACTGTATAAAAAAACACATTGAGTTTTTTTTTTTTTTTTTCTGATTTATGCATAAACAAAATTTTGATCTGAAAGTTTTTGCTCTTTTATTCATTTATTTATTCATTTTTACAGGTGTTGGTACATTTATTTGTACAAAAAGTTTTAGAATTTTAATTCAAATAGTGACTTAAAATTTTCAGAAATAAATTTATTATAATGTTCAGTTGTGAAAAAGAAATCTCGACGAAAATCATGGACTATCTCTTGAATATAGAAGATTCCTTCTTTTAATGCAGACTTACAGCATTAATTAATGAATCAATTTATTAATATATTGATCCATGGATTCATTATTCCATTGATTTAAAAGTAAAAACTACTTAATTTTAAATTAATCATTTCGTCCAAACATTTTAATAAAAAACACAGTTTTATTTGTTTATTTTTATATTTTTATACTTTTGCGTATTTGTTTTTTCTCCAAACAATTATATTCATATTCTCCATTTATGTTTAATTTTGTAAATAACCCATTAACCGCCAAAACTATAAATAAAGATCTTTTCTAAATACAAAAAGTAATACTCATTATTTTGATTATATATAACAATAATTTGAAATAAAATTAATAAAATTAGTCTTATCTTACTAAATACAGGGTGTTGTATTTGTACAACTTTAGTGGAATAAGAGTATAGAATGAATGCAAATAAATATTTACGGAAATTTCCTTGAGGGAGCATAAAACAGCAAAAACTACAGATGACTTGAAAAGTAATTATTTTATTATGAAACATTTTTTTTTACAAGTTATGTAAACTTATTCAAATATGAAGATTTTCAAAAGTCTTGGATTGATTAGTGCTTCAAGTTTGAAATTTATTTTTAAATATAAAATTATTTTTCATATAAAATTTTTTTTGTAATAAAATAAACAGCTATCCTTTCCTTATTAAAAAACAATATTTAATATTAAATATCTTTCTTTAGTTAACTGTTAAACGCAATTATACCTGGTGTTTCGTAAACGCAACGCCAGCTAAAAATGGGTTAAATTGAAATTTTTCTCTGCATAAAAAATTTTTCTTCAAGTAATTAACTTTATAAACAGAAAATATTCTTCAAACTTGCTTAAAATTAAAATTTTATAGTCGTGTTAAGCATACAATATTAGATGTCCTGCAACTAAAATCGTTTAAAATACAAAATGTAATGTTTTGTAAAGATTGACTAATATAAAAGTAATAAAAATCCACCAATGTATAAAAATATACCTGCATAAGTATGGAAATCACGATATAATTAATAGGTTAAAGTTTAAAAGATTAAATTCTATGCTAAAATAAATTCATGGCTAATTTAGAAAGCATATTTACAATAATTTTTATTATGAAATGTTTATACTATTTAATTTCAAACGAGTAAAAGTTATGAAACTTTCAGTATTTTTAATATAACGCAATAAAAATTTATTTAGTTTTAAATTCTGTTACAGCCGGTAACAAAAGTGTCCGAACGCTAGCAAAAATTCCTATGTAAAAAAATTGCGCTTCATACGGTTTTGTTAAATAAATCCTTATCGAATCATGTTCTTACACTGAATAATAACAGGATTCGACAAGGATTTATTTAACAAAACCGTATGAAGCGCATTTTTTTGCATAGGAAATTTTGCTAGTGTTCGGACACTTTTGTTACCGACTTTACTTAAAAATTATTGATATCCCTAACATTTGTTTTTTCCTATGCTGTAAACAAATTTCATTTTATACATTTCAAGAAACAGAAATTTTTGTCAGTAAAAGCTCGGGGGAGGGGGAGTGATATCTTTTAACAAGGAAAAGAAAAGAGAACATTAAAAAATAAATAAAGCAAAATAAATAAATAAATTAGTTTATTAATTATATATATATATATAATAATGATCATATTATTTTTATTTTTTTATTATTATTATTCTCTTCATAATTAAGTACAGTTATAAATGTATTATTTTAAGCCCAATCGTTATAAAAATAATATTAATGTAGGCTTCCGTCGAACCTAACGTCCTCGAATCTCGAGGACAGTTCTCGAAAACTACCTTCGTCCCCCAAAAATTACAACACATTTGTGGACGCCACCGGTTGTAAATTTATTAATGTTTTATTATAATAATTTATTACATGTATAATGAATAAGCTTAAAAAGTTCTTTTAGGTGCTTTATATATAAAAATTACTAAAATTTTACAGATTTATTTTTTTATTTTATTTTTTTATTTATTTATTTTATTTATTTATTTTTTTTTTTTGTCCTAAAAATTCGAGGACACCGCCATATTTGTCTTCAAATTCAATGAAAAAATGTGGTTACTCTATGATAATGTGTTATAACTTAATCTAATGATTAGTTGGAATAATATTATATGATTGTAAAATATAAAACAAATAATAGATAATAGATAAATAATGTTATAAAAAAAGAAAAGAAAATGAAAAGAAAAGAAAACGCATAAAGAATTCACAATTATTTTTTTATAAGTTATAATACGAAACATTGACATTTGATAAATATCTACTTAACTAAAATGTTTATTTTATCGTTTTTAATTAAAAATTGGTATTTATCAATGTCTATTTTAAGCAAACGTTATTTTATGTGTTTCGTATTGAAAAGCATTTCAAATAAGCAATTTCTTTTTTCTTTTCTTTTCTTTTCTTTTTTTTTTTTTTTTTTTTTTTTGAGCAAATAAATGAAAAGTTAAATAAAAAATAAGTTTAAACAAGCCGATTAGATTCATGAAATTTACACACCTGTTTTCTATTACATCAATAATATTTATACATGCTTAAAAATATTTACATTTCAAAATAAAAAGACGAAGGAAGCAAATAACCAAAGAAGTACAAAACCTTTTGCGCAAAAATTTACATGAACCGAATTTATTCATGTAAGAAGATTAAATATTTTAAATTAGCATTTATAATGTTTATCAAACTCTCAGTATTAAAAATAAAACGAAGTTTTTCTAGCTGTAAATTCCATTTCTTGAAAACCGTTGTTTTATTTGTTAATTGAATTATATAGATGTAATATATAATTTAAATTATATACTATTAAAATAAAAAGGTTTATTTGTATAACTGAAAAATAAATAATTAAATAAAAATCTATCTTTAAAAAAAAAAAAAAAAAAAAAATCTCGAAATCACAAAATTAACTAGCGAATAAATAGCGTTTATCAATTGCGCAGAGATATACATAAGTAAATAAAATCTTAAATATATCAAAATTCGGCTAATCAATAAATAAATAAAAATAATGTATCAAGATACATAGAAAGTATAATAATAGATAAGTAAAAGTATAAAAATAAAATCTGATAATACGAAAAACTTCATGATTAAATAGCTTCTATACCCTGTAATACGAAATATTTAAAATTCATAAACAACCCCCTCAACCAAAATATTTAATTTCATCAGCATTGATTAAATATCTTAATTTAAGGCTATATTTCCAGCAACCGTTTTCAAAAATGTATCATGTTCATGGAAATATTTAAAATACTCAACAATTTTCTCAAAAAAGCAAAACAATCTGATCACCACTGACGAATACAGTCGGCAGCAAAATTATTCGAGCGTAAGCAATAATTCATATGTAAAAAAATTACACTTAATACTGCTTTGTTAAATAAATCCTTGTCGAATCATGTTCTTGGACTGACTAAGAACATGACTCGATAAGGATTTATTTAACAAAGCAGTATTAAGTGTAGCTTTTTTATATAAGAATTATTGCTAGCGCTCGAATAATTTTGCTGCTGACTGTATATATGGTCAGTGATCTGTTCTCCTTCTTACAATACACTTCCGCAATTTAAAATTATATATTTATGGGTATTTGGCTTGTTTCTCAAGTTTGAAGGGTTTAAAAAATAATTATGAGTATTATAATCATGTGCATAGTTAAATTTTCAATCTCAAGTTGAAATACAATCGGCAGCAAAATTATTCGAGCGCAAGCAAAAGTTCCTATATAAAAAAAGCGCATTTAATACAGTTTTCTTAAATACATCCTTGTCGAATTATGTTCTCAGACTAACTAAGAACATGATTCGACAAGGATTTATTTAACAAAACAATATTAAGCGTACTTGTTTTACGCCGACTACTGTTTTACTATAATTTTGACGCCGACTGTAAGCACTAATTTAGTACATTAAAAAATCTGTGCAATGAAAGCAACATTACAATTTTGTCATTTTCAAAGATGGTCAGATGGTTAAAAATAAATAAATAAACAAGTTCAAACAGGCCCAGTATATTAAAAAAATCTACTCACCTCTTACATTTTATTCATAACACTTATACATGTTCAAAAATATTTAACTTTCAAAATAAAAAGACGATGGAAGTAAGTATAGAAGTAGAAAAACTTTTGTGCGAAAACTTATATGAATCTAATAAATTCATGTAAGAAGCTTAATTCGACAAATGTAATATACATATTGTAAAATAATTCTTTTCATATGCTTTTAAAAGCAAAATTTGTAAAGAAAAAAATCCGTCTCTTTACAAGTAAAAGAAAATAAATCGTCTAAAAAATTTAAACACGAAACAGACTTGTCCATAAGCAACGCTAATGAATCATGCAAAATGTGGAAAAATAAGTAAAACGTTAAATATATCAGAGTTAGTATAATCGTTAAATAAATTAAAGTACTGTAAACCCGATGCATAAAAATTATAAAAATGTATAAATAAGCTTTTGAAAATAAAAAATGTATGTACATAAATAATTACTAAATAAATTCTATTAATTATTGTGCAAAACATTTAAAATTGATAAACTAAACAGCCACTTAACCAAAATATTTAACTTCATATCAGTCTTCATTAAATTTAAATGCAAAACTCAAAACAAAAACAAAAGACATAAACTGAAACTCAATATACAAACTGAAAACCAAAATGCAAAATGCGAGACAATACAAAATACAAATCTCAATTTCCAGCAGTCATTTTCAAAAGTGTATAGTGCTCAGAAATATTTCAAATATGCACTTATTTTCTTTAAAAAGTAAATGAATGAAAGGCTAAGAAAACAAATCCAAACAAACAAAGCTCGTTCATAAAATCTACTCACCTCATACATTCTATCTATATTATTTATACACGTTTAAAAATATTTATCTTTCAAAATGAAAAGAGGAGGGCAGTAAAGAAGTAAATAAATGCAAAATTTTTTGCGTGAAAATGTATATGAACCTATACATGAAATTTATTCGTGTAAAAAGATTAAAGATTAATGTTTATAATGTTTATCAGACTCTCGATATTTTCAATGTTTCGCTATCAAATCATATTATTTTAACTGTAAATTTTATTAATTAAAAACTGTTGATATTTTTGCAAATGACTGTATAAAAATAAAAACTGAAATTGTATTAAAAAAATATATGTTACAAATAATTGAGTTCTATAAGTTATAATACGATGCACCAAATATTGATAAACAGCAATCTAATCAAATTATTTAATTTCATTACCGTTGATTAAATATCTTAATTTAAGACTCCATTTACAGTAATTTTTTCAAAAAGTACAGCATACTCAGAAATATTTCCAATACGCAACTTTTTTTTTTTTTTTTTTGAATAAATAAAATAAATAGAAGGCTAAAAACCAAGTTCAAACAAGCAGATTACATTTATAAAAACATCTCACCTGTTAACGATAATATTCATACAAGTTCAAAAATAGTAACATTTCAAAGTAAAAAGACGATGAGTGTAAGCAAACAAAAATGTAAAAAATCTTTTACGTAAAAAATTATGTGAATCTAATTTATTCATGTAAGAAAATTAAAGATTTTACATTAATGTTTATAATGTTTTTCATACTCTCTGTATTTCCTATATTTCGCTTTAAAATGCCATTCTTATACTTGTAAATTTTGCTGCTTAAAAAAACACTGATTTTCGTCAAATGACTGCAGGAAAACAAAACCTGGATTTAAACAAAAAATTTATAATGATTACATTCCTCAAATTATAATACGATGCATTAAATATTGATAAACAACCAGTTAACCAAAATATTTAATTTTATCATCGTTCATTAAATATCTTAGTTTAAGACTCCATTTCTAGGAATCATTTTCAAAAGTGCATCATATTGAGAAATACTTTAAGTACGCAACCGTTTTCTTAAAAATGCAAATAAATGAAAGGTTAAAAAAACAAGTTCAAACAAGCAGAGTACGTTCATAAAATATATTCACCTGTTACATTAAATCAATAATATTTATACATGTTTAAAAATATTTACTTTTCAAATTAAAAAGACGATGGAAGTGAGTAAGCAAAGAAAAGTAGAAAATCTTTTGCGTGAAAATTTATATGAATCTAATTTATTCATGTAAGAAGATTAAAGTTTTTAGTTTAACTTCTTAAAATTTTCCTAAAATTCTATTACCTGAGATAAATACTTTTCCGCTGCACTTCATAAAAATAAAGCTAAAAGATACTCAAATCCTTTAAAATTAAACTTCTCCTTTGAATTGTTACTTTTTAAATCTCATACTATTTGATTTTATTTATTTTTCCTTATCTTAATTAGTTTTGTTCAATGAAATTTTATTCTTTAACGCTTCTCTTCTTCTTTTTTCCACTATCAGTCATTATTTATTGTGCATAAAATAAATTAATGCTTCTTTCCCCCTTCTCGGTCAGAAAATATCTTTTTTTTTTTTTTTTTTTTAACATTTTGTTATAAAATATCGACCGAGTTTAAAATAGAAATTGTTTTCTGATTTAAATAAAGATTTAATTTAAAATAGTTAATAGTTTGCGAAATTAATTTGGTCGAGTCTGCAATTGAATGAACTTAATCTTGGTCTTGAATAATAAATACGAAGTTATTTATTGTTTACCTAACTAATTATATTTTTAAAATCTTAATTACTTTATACATTGTATCGTTATTTTTTCCCAAATGAAAAGGAAATTTTTTTGTCTAATAGAAAACATTAGCGGACGTTAGTTTTTTATGAATTGTTTTAATAGATTTTTTTGATTCGAACTAAAAATTGAATGAAGTTTTGTTTTTTCCCTTACTCATTTGTCTTGATTTAATAAACATTATGGTTCTGTTAATTTTTAAACATTTTCTTACCTGGATATCATATTTTATTTCATACAAAATTCTCAAATTGACATTTTACAGATTTTACACCACAGTGTAGATCAGTGCATTCTAACTACACTTAATTTATATTGGTTATTACGCGGAGGAAAATAATAATTAGAGACTAAATGACTAAATTTACCATTTAGAAATTCCGAAACATGTAAATTGGAAAATGTTAAGTAATCCCAAAACTTTATATTCTGTACGTTTTAATTATTTTCGTCGTGAATTGTCCTATAATAACTATAGTGTGGCCTAGGCTATCATGGAAAAGTAATTTTTTCAATGGGAAAAAAAAATATATGTTTTATGAATAAGTAAATATAGAGATAAATACCAGAAATATGAATAAGTAAATAAAAATAAAACAATTTATACACGATAACAATAGTAAAAACTGTACTTTTTAATTGCAAATATAACCCTAAACACATAATAAAACGGTTTTATTCAATATACTACTAATTTAGTTTTTTGCTGCCATCTGAATTCAAAATGAAATTCTTCAAGAATACCAATGCCACCTTTTAATCAGCATCATTAGTCAATTTCTGAACACTTTTTTTTCCTGGTACAGATATTTGACTTATCTATGATTGTACGATCTTAATCGAATTCTTATTTATACACTGTAAAAAATATGTCCTATTTGCTGCCAGAAATTCTCTGTAATTTGAGAAAATACGCGTAATTTACGAAAAAACTACGTTGTCAGAACGTGTTTCCTCAAATCACTGAGAATTTCTGGTGGCAAATAGGACATATTTTTTACAGTGCACATTTTCATGATTTAAAATTTTTAGATAACATGTTCAAATTGTCGTAGAAAAATGAAATCTATGCTACACCAACAAGCAAGGAATATATGCATGCGAACAGGGAACGGAAATTTTTAATTTATAGCAATATGTAATTTACCAAACTTACTCTCGACCTTGAGTGAGTTTCCTTATATACAATTAAAAAATCACTAGTTTCACATAATTTTATTTTATTTGGAAAACCTCTGACGATTGCAAAGAATTGCATTCAGCAAAAAATAAACAAGACGTTCCGTCTAGAAAATTCTTAAATACATAAATTTGGAGGCAGAAAATAGCTCTTCATCTTCGCTATATTTAAATTTTTATTAATGTCGTTTTGTATTACTTAAAACTCTTACAATTGAGAGCTATACAGAGTTTTTAATATGCCGAATCGTATTATTTTTTTACAATAACACTAGTAAATTTCTTAAACTTAAAATAATTATTTTTTTTTTGCTTGAAATTAATAATTTTTAAAATTTTACTGTGCTCTTCACTGGCAAACCATATAAAACAGCACTAATAAGATATATATATAATTTTTCCTCTCACTAATGAAAATGTAATTATAGTCGGCAGCAGAAGTATCGGAGCACTAGCTAATAATTCCGATATCAAAAAAGGACACTTAAAACTGTTTTGTTAAATAAATCCTTGTTGAATCATGTTCTTAGACTGACTAAGATCATGACTCGACAAGGATTTATTTAAGAGCGGACAATACCTAATCTCGCCGGCAGCCTTCGCCCATGTTATTCGATGGGAAAATTTGTTTACATAATTACGCATTACCTAATGAATATTTTTCAATTCTGTTTTCACATTTAGAAAATTCATAAGCGTTAAATTAGTACTTGTTTTCCAAAAATTGATTTTTTAAAATTTTAGTATTTCATTTTGCGATTAGAAAATGAGAAAAATGCATTTTGTGAAAAATCGCATTTTTGAACTCAAAATTAAAATGTAAAAATTAAAAAAAATGAATTTTTCAAAAATGAGTACTCATTTAACGGTTATGAATTTGCTGACTTTGAAAACAGAATTTAAAAATATTCATTAGGTAATGTGTAATTGTAGCAACAAATTTTCCCATAGAATAACACGGGCGAAGGCTGCCGGCGAGATTAGGTATTGTCTGCTCTTAACAAAGCAGTATTAAGTGTACTTTTTTCAGACAAGGATTATTGCTAGTGCTCGGATACTTTTGTTGCCGACTGTAATCAGACTCTACACTCTTCTACTTTTTGAATACCACTTTTTTGAATAGTTATAATTTTCTACATAATTTTTTTTCTAATCTTTTCTGAATACTTATATTATAAAAACTCATTTTTAGAGTCCAGTAGCATTCCTAAAGTAAAGGAAAATGGGGTTTAATTAAAGCATTTCTACTTTTGCTAAAATCGTATAAATCAAGCAAAAAAAAAAAAAAAAAAAAAAAAAATCTTATTTCATTAAAAAAGAAAAGAAAAGAAAAGAAGAAGTATATGTAGTTATACATAAGAATAATTTATTTAAAAATAATGCACAAACGCAACATAAAACTGTAACTATGATTACATTGATCTCATATAACTATGAAAACTACATAAGTATCATTTTTAGAATGTACAGTACTTACAAATAAGTCTTTATAATACCTATTTTTCTCATATGTATTTCTTTTTTGATAGTGGTTCAACAAGAATACCAATTTCAAAAAACGGTTTTTCTTTTTATTATACGCAAAACAAAGACGGAATAGTTTTTGAAATGAGATTTCCTACGTAATAAAGAAATGGTAATATTTTCTTTCTATTTTGGAAAAAGCTTTTTATTTGTTTACCGCGTGAGATATAGTCTGAAGTTTTATATTAGCTGTTTCTAAAACTTCAAAGTAAAATAGACTAAAAATCCAGACGATAGATATTTTAGAAATGTAATACTTCTCACAAGGATACATCTATTTCATATGTTTTTGGGGAGACTTTCGCTCGACATTTGAAAACTGTTGATAACAAAACTTGACATAAACTATTCATTGCTTCTTCTTTTATTTAGTTCTAGTTGTAATATATGCACGTTTACAACAATCGATAAAAAATATATTCAGTTTCACAGATTTCTGAAAAAAGATTGTGTGTTATGGGAATATTTAATGAGATTTTTCTAAATTATCAAATCACTTTAAAAGAAGGTATTTGTGTGTGTGCATATATATATATATATATATATATATATATATATATATATATATATATAGAGAGAGAGAGAGAGAGAGAGAGAGAGAGAGAGAGAAAGAGATAAATAGATAGATAGGTAATCAGAACGTACAGTAGAAATATAAAGGTTATTAAATATTATCAGTACGTACAGTTGGAATTTAAAGATGATTGAATACACTGCTCGACATGAAAATTGACTCTGACACCATTTCAGCATATTCTTATGTAAAATGACTTCCTGAATCCTAATATAACGTCGATTTTGCCCTATCTCCCACCGTTTTTTAGGATTCGTCCCCTATTTTTATCATTTTTTGGTGATTTTATGGCTTTAAATTTTATTTTTAGGAGGGGGGAGGATTATTTTAACCGTTAAATACCTTTGAGGGGCTACAAAGAAGGAAAATTCTAAAACATGGACATTTGCGACAAGGGAGAATTTTTGGGGGGATTTGCCAATGAAATTATGTATTACTCATCTTATATTTTTTTAATATGTTATTAAAGTTATTGGAAAAAATGGGAGTGATATTCGGATTCAGGTGGTAATTTTACATAAGAATCTGAAAGAATAATATCAGATCTCGAAAAAAAGAAATTTTTTTTTTTTTTTTGCAGAGCAGTGATATCAGTATTCAAACAATTAATATGATCAAAAACAAAGACGACCCAAATCAAACCAAAAATGAAATAAAGTCAAATCAAAATGAATTAAAACAAATTGGAATAATTATATGTTTGTGTGTGTGTGTGAGAGAGAGAGAGAGAAAGAGAAAGTATTTTATTCTTACTATATGTATCCACAGTTGCTAATACTTGTTATTTATTACGGAACATTGTTAATACCTGTTTTATTTTTGTACGACTTTTTTTTTTTTTTTTTTTTTTTTGTCGAGTAATTTTTTTCATTTACGATTAAATCAGAAAAAAAAAAATTATAATCTCTAAAAAAAAGTGTTTTGAATTAAAAGTTGATAATATCAATACACCGAAATCAATTAGAAATGTTGCAATTCTGTGTAATTTTTTACTTATTCATGCGAATAAGTGGTAAAATGATAAATATGCATATAATGTGTAACGGTTTAAGAGCCCATCTATATTAAATTCTTAAATAAAAATTAAAAAATATCAAAAGCATTACAATATTAATAAAGTAAATTTTATTCAAAACACACTGTGTCTTGCATTGAACAAAATCATCAGATACTCAGTTTTAAAATACTATGCGTTGTCACATTACTCTTTTAACATTTTATTTGTTTTAAAAAATTCATAACCGTATAAATCTGTCATTCAGAATAAATCATTCAAAAGTAAACTAAAAAAGATTTCTAAATTATTTTTTCACATTAATCTCATTATTAATTTAAAATTATCAACCTTTAAAGAAAAAAAAATCTGGTGAATAATAATCACATGACTTCAATTACCCACTACTATACATATTATAAACTCTATACGGAGCCGTCATAAGAGATAAAATTAACCTACAAATCAGACACCTAACAATTTCGGTGTAAGACAGTATACATACGTCGTAAAGTAATGTAAAAGATAGTTTACATAACGAGAAAGAAAAAAATCCATAGAGTCGTATTTTGAAACACCAATTTCCGAAATTTAAAACTCACCTACTTAATAAGAAACTGTCAATTTTTTCTGTTGTAACCAAATGATACCTTTGAAAGGGCATCTAAAAATGGGTTTATGTATCAAATTTGAAAGAAAAAAAAGATACGTAAGAACTTTTTTTTTTTGAGACACCGACTTTCGGATTCATTTCCGATTTTTAACAAAATTCGGTAAACTAATCTGTTCACAGAAAACTAGCAATACATACGAAAGAAAGATCCGTTGAGCCATTTTTTTTAAGCAATACACTTGCAAAAACTAAATTTGACCTATTTGTACAGTACGACTATCAGCTTTCCTGAAATAACAAACTAATACATACGAAAGCACATTTAAAAAGGGGTTTACATAGTAACATCGAAAAAAATCATTATAGCCGTTTTTGAGATACGGACTTTATGGTCCCACTAACGGTTTTCAATGTCCCATTTCATACTTTCCAACTTCCTCCAAAAGTTTGCAAAATTATCTGTACATTGGACCTGTATTAATTCATATGTTTCGTTGCTCTATCTTTATTCGTTTTTTTTTTTTTTTTTTTTTTTTTAAGATATGATACTCAAAATATTCCCCACACACATACACACACGCTAACAATTGTTAAAAAACTACTTTTCGGGGCTCATGAGACCATGAAACATCTAATTCAGGTAAAAACACGATATGAAAACTTTTGACCTATTACAAAATTATAGTGCGGTAATGCAAGTAAAAACTTACCATTCAGGTTTTTATTATTATTATTATTATTATTTCATATAATGGAATTATTCACTATCAGAAACAAGGGTAGGGGCTCCAGTGATTGGCATGCTCCAGTAATTGACATCTATCCCGAAATTAATAATAAATAAGAAAAATCATAAAATCATATATTTTACATATAAGAATTTTGGAGCACAAGGTGCTAATAACTGGTAAAATTAATAACTAGCAATGCCAAACACTGGAACATAAGGTGCCAATTACTGATAAAATGAAAAACTGGCAGTGTCAATTGCTGGAACATTGAGTGGGTGTCAAATAAAAATTCATAAAAAAAATAAAATAATATTTGCTATCAAATGTATATATTTTAACATATAGTATATGGTTCTGAATGTCTTTTATACCATATGTACTAACTTAAAATTTTTAAAAATATTTTCTGATGACTAGAACATTACAAACATCAGAGATTGCTCTAAAAGTGTCAATCACTGGTGCACTTACCCTAATAAAATTAATAAAACATTCACTCTTAAACAAAAAATCACCAATAATACTTACTATGATGTTTCAAATATATTTATAGTGCAAACATTGTCAGAATTATTTTACAATTTACCGAAGATGTATATCCATAAAGAAAGAAAAAAAAACTATTTGTCTCAGTAAAAGAGAAAAAATGAATCATTTTCTAAAAAAAAATTAAACAAAATACTTAGTTATTTACAAATAATCACCGCACGTAATAAGAGACTGTAGTTTCAAGTTTGTACGCATATCTTTTCAACTGAAAAATAAAACTATAATTTATAGAGATGAAAACTCGGAAAAATTGAATCATATACTTCCAAAAGATATCTTAACCCTTTCATTCCCCGTGATGCCAATTGGAATCATAACATTTCATATTTTCTTTCTTACTATCTAACACTTCTGCTGATTCAGTGTGAACAATATTAAAATCTATATACATTTTCCCACAGAAAAATACATATTTTACATGATTTAACTATCCTTGTTGATAAATGAAAGTATATTTTATTCTATTCTGTTAATAATATCGGAATCAATTTCCTGTTTTGGACAGTTTAAGTGAATTAAATGATGGAAATCTTTTTATTTTATTTTTTAATGTTTGTAATTTGTATTTTAATTAATTGTAATATGTATTTATTCCAAAATTTTGATATTTTTTTTATTGAAAAGTTATGATTTTAAATGGCATCAGTGGTTATATTAAACAGAAATAAACACATCTCAGTTTCTTTGTTAGCTACATTTATTAGTACTCTGCTATTACTCCTATTTAAAAAAATATTTATATATATATATTACCTTTGAAATAAATTTATGACTAAATATAAGATTTATTGTTTTATAGATGGAAAAAAATTGGGAATGAAAGGATTAAATAATTTTCTTATTGTGTGCACCATATGCCTAATTTAATTTTTGGTCTTTTTCTTGTACAATTAAAACAACATAAAGCAATTTTGATTTAGTATAATATAAAAGTGCGATCTTCATCATTAACGTAGGAGCAAATTAATAAATTTTAATAGTCACTGAATTCCATTAAGGGTTCCTCATTAAACATCAAACTAAATTACTCTACTAGAGTGGAGATGAATTCGTTCAAAGTGTCATATGATATTTAATTTGTACTTTTGTGAAAATAAATTGGTTACTATACTTTATTTTAGTCGTTATTAGCACTACTTTAATTATGTTAGCATACACAAAGACCCTTTAATCATTGTTTTAGAGGCATTTTGACATAAAATATCACTTAGATTTTAATTAGAATTTTTAGTGTTTATTGTTTTGATCGTAAAGAGTTATTAAAAACTCTACAAAACCCACTCGTTGGAATAATAAATAGAAAA
This sequence comes from Salticus scenicus, assembly GCA_963930645.1. Taxonomy (NCBI): domain Eukaryota; kingdom Metazoa; phylum Arthropoda; class Arachnida; order Araneae; family Salticidae; genus Salticus; species Salticus scenicus. Next base: position 102,784,969 of record OZ005652.1, read on the forward strand.
CACCTCTAATTTTGAGGAAATTTAATGCAGGAAAAATAATACTAGTACCATTAAATATGGGAAAGCATATATTATTTAATTAAATAGCCAAATAAGTCATTGAGGGAATCATTTAAAAACGAAAATATTAAGATAAATCTCTTAAACAATTTAATAAGAGACATTTATTTAACAAAAGCATAGTGAAATACTAGATAAAATCACATAATAAGGAAAAAAAAAAAAAACGTTTCATGCAATTGTCCTAGCAGCTCATCAGTATGTATTACCTCTAATAAGCTGCAACTTACAATACACTTTTCAACAATTTTAAAGACAATATTAAGAAACACTCAGAATATTTTTTTTTTCCATAAATAACATTTTTGAGGGTTGGTTGGTCGGTTGTAGGATTTAAGGCCGATTGACTCCTGATGTGTCCTAGGCCAAGGGGGGGGGGGAATGCCCTCCGTGGGGGTCTTTCTAAGTACATTTTTGAGGGAATTATTATTATCCTATGTTTAAATTGCTGCATAGATTTATATTAGAACTATGAGCAAATTGTATTTACCTCTTTAAGCATAAAAGAAAATTCTACATTGTCATGCTATCATGTATTGCTTCGTTATTTGGTACATTCTAATGTGAAAAAACTTGAAGTAGCATTTTGTTTATCATTACTCTGAGATTCAATTTCTGTAATTGTATAAATCATTCTATACAGTTATCATTAACTGAAAATTAATCTTTGAAAAGTAAAACAATGGGGATTTAGAGGTTGATAGAGGGCAATTGTTTCCTCCAAGAATCCAGGTCTGGGTATAGTGCCATCCATGGGGAAGGGAGGCGATCTTTGTAAGGGGCCCTAGTCGTAATTAGCCTAGTTTTAGAAAATACCATAAAAGCTTTTGGACATCTTATCCCATGAGCGCAAACTGGGTTAGAACCTGGCATCTCCTGTTTAACAATTTATAGTGCAGAATTTTTCGAATTGTAAATGCATTCACAACTGCTGAATAAAACGTGCAAAGTATGAGAGAAAAAAAAAATGCTAACACCAGTTTTTTTTTTTTTTTTCTTAACATTTTGCCATAAAATTTTTCCTAAAATTAATTATTTTAAATATTGACGCATTTTAGAGTTACATCACAGATCCTCACCCTAGTGCATTAATTGTCAGAAAAAAAAAATTCAGTACTATTCTAGTTCTCTAAGAACTTTTGAACCCACATGAAAGTTTGTACATTAGTCCTTTTATACATTGAGCCTTTTATTTCTTTATTTCTTTATACATTTCATTTTTCATTTTTTATTATTTATTTATTATTATTTGTTTATATATATATTGCGTATGAATTGAAATTAGAAAATTTAGTTCTAAATGATTTTGTTATAACTTTAATTTAGGTCCTCACTTTAACTGTAAACCTAACTTTTTTTTTTTTTTTTTTTTTTTTTTTTTTTGTGAAGAAAATAACATTATTTATTACTAAATAAGAAAATCGGTATAATAAAAATACATATAATTTCACACCTTCGTTGTGAAATTTCGTGTACTAATCAAACAAATAAAAAGGATATGTTTTCTTATACTTATCGAATTCGACCATAATATTTCCCTATTTAAAACCTCTGTGTCCTGCTTCTATAACCCTCCCTTTTCCTTTTCACTAATTATAACGATAGAATCTGCTATAATTATTTTCGTGGAAGTTATTAAGATGGGCTCTTCATGTTACCTTCATAAACATTGGAATAAATGAATAAATTTAAATAATCAGATACTGAATTATATTCGGAATTAGTCATTGAGCATGAAATTAGTTTATGCAAGAGAACGGAATTGAAGGCTTACTGAGATGTCATATTAATGCACTTAATTTGTGTACAACTAGTGAATGGCAGCATAATTAATCGACTGCTGTCCTTTTAATTTTGTTGTCGTAAAAGTGAATTCGTTGTTATTTGTAACACTAACAAATATTCTAGCACTAAAATGAAGAGCGGTTGAAAGAATACCAGATTTTAATAAATTTTTAATTAAAGTTTCAAATTATTCATTTTGTACGTAGGTAACGCTAGATTATAATCAGAGGAATATTGATCTAATTTAATAGCTAAAATGTGTAAGCATTTAATTTAGTTGTTGTGTTGTGGATTGTCAGTTGGGTTGCTGTGTTGTGGGTACGTTCATTTTTTGCACATTGAAACTCATTCACCGTTGTCAACTTATAGGGCCTTTTTATTTAATAATTATCACTAATTTGGATGAATAATGTATGATTTTTTTTTTAAGTACAAACATATAATTAGACAAATATTAGAATTAAAAAATTAGTGATGAATATTGAGTACAAAAGTACATACAAGATGGCAACAACGGGCTCATTAGACTGAAACCTACGGCTTACAGCTATTTAATTTGGGTTGTGAAACAGCTCTCATTATTATTATTATTTATTTACCTTCATAACCTTAAGTATTACATTGACGATTTTTAACTGCTATATGAAATTTTAGAGCAATTAATTAATATATCATATGTTGGAGCTTTTAGATGATTTAGAGCAAATTAATACATGATTATTATATGACTTTAATATAACGTTGGAAATAAAATTTATTAAGAATAGCGAAATTTATTCAAACAAATAGTTGTACTTATAATAATAATTATTAATTTTTTGTTGCGAAAATATTTTGTGCGTGTAAAATTTTACAATTGATAATATTGATTACTATAGGAATGATGAGAACTTTAAAGCAGAAAAATAACGAGTAATATTGATTATTGAATTCTAATGAATTATTCAAAATAAAGAAATTGGTAGGATTTTTTTTTTCAATAAAATTAAAAGATATGACTGTTATTTTGCTTGTTGCATAACACTTGTTTAAAAAATGTTGTTAATAATAAGCATCAGTCTATGATGCACACGTTTGTGTGTGTTTGTATGTTCTATGATAAAAGATATTACATAACATTGATTATTCGAATGCAATAGAATATCTAAATAACTTTAAAATACTAGGACAGCATTTTTATGAATAAAAATCAGATGCAGGTTTATAACTGGGTTAGTACAACTCTAATTTTTCGTTACCAAGGATTTCTAGTAGTAATTTTTGTCATAAAATTAGCCTGCAAATAATATTTTTTAGAATAATGGTGAAAATTTCAAGGTGGGTCAGTGTGAACCAAGTATTATTTAGCTTGTAGCACCACTCTCTCTCTCTCTCTCTCTCTCTCTCTCTATATATATATATATATATATATATATATATATATATATAAATTCTATAATGAGACTATTTAAATACAATATTAACATTTGAATGCAGTACCTAAATAGATTTAAATTTCTAATTAACATTTTTACAAAATGTAGTACTTAACATAATATTGCAATATTTAAAAAAACATGCCTAAATTGTTATTGTTAACATAATATTAAAAACAATTCATTACAAATAAAACCTTCAGGTACTAGAATATTTTATTTTGAACTAGCAGGTTTCGCCTGTTTTGCTATATCTGTTCCTTGTCCCATTTGCGCCTTAACCAGACATTTCAATTTAGGTGATAAGTGGCGCTTCTATTACTCAAGAATTGCATTTTTCGGAAGGATTATCATCTGCACTTTATGACAATAGATGGCAGCACCAGACAATCTCCCTAGCTGCAAAAATTTAAATTAATTAAATAATAATAGTAATCAAACATTAAAAAATCTGGCGTTAAGGTGCATCAGGAGAGGTAGGAAAGGACCTCCATGCACAATTCTTTAGCTCTGCAACCAGCCGTCAATACATATCTAGGCCTAACTTTATTTTTTGTCTCTTTCTTATCATCCATGCAGTTGAAGATGCTATGAAGATACCGAGAGATTTTCTTTTATCAAATGACACCTTTTCTAGTAATTATCTGTAAAATGTAACACGATGGTCCTTGAGGGATCGAATCCACGACATTCGCGTTATTAGCATGACGCTCTAATCAATTGAGTTAATGTGCCACGGAGTGGCTTTCTACATTTACATTCATATCGAAAAAGTGGATCATTTGAGAAATTTATACATACTAATTAATTTAAAACATCTTATCAAAAATTCTGTTATCAGGCTTCGAGGTGCATCAGGAGAGATTAAAACGGACATCCATGCAAAATTTGTAGCTCTGCGATCAGACTTTTCCCTACAAAGCGACGAACATACACGCGCACATCTTCTTTTATTATATGTAGAGATGATATCGTATTTATTATAATTTAATTAGAAAATCATACGAAAATGATTATAATTGATTTACAAACAATTATATAAGTGCAATCCGTTCTTTTTATCTTTTCTTTTCTTTCTTTCTTTCTTTTTTTTTTTTTTATTGCAGCTAAATGCAGAGCTGGGAGGCGTTTATAAATCTTTAAATGTGTTTTAATATTTTGTCACCATTATTTCAGAACAGTCATTTTTAAAATAATTTTATAACGTTAAAATCATCATGATATATATATTTTTTTAAACAATGGTAAAAATATAACAAAATGCGCACAAAATTTTATGAGCGTGGCGAGTCTTGTGGATATATCATGCAGAAAGGAAATTTACGCAAACAAAATATTTGTTATAAGTTGTAATCTAAGTATGTTAAAATTGCATTAGTTTTCCTTTAATAAACATTAAAAACAAATTATCCTTTTGTAAATATATTGTATTTATTCTGTTTCCAACTGTATTACATAAGCGTTTCGTTGAAAACTAAAATGCATGTTTTTTCAATTTAGCGATTTTTGTTTTAAATTTACGATTGAAATCCAAATTCCAAAACAAACAAAGAAAAAAGTATGAATTTATAAAGACCTCTTTAAAAAATCATTTAAAATGTCTGTGCATTAAATTAGATTTTTCACCAAATAACACCAAATAAAATATTTTGTTTTTTCCTAAAATTATTCATTTTTCCCTCCATAAAATCATGGCCATGCATTCTATTTTGTTCCTATAACCATTAATAAAATTAATACTAATTAAATAAAAATACTAATATATTTGGTATCATCTGTATTATTATTATTTTATTTTTGATTTTGTTAAAAAGTGAAAATATATATGCATATAATTAATTTTAAAAGAAAATTATTATTGTTACGTAAACGTAAAAAAACAAAGCAAAAAAAAAAAAAAAAAAAAAAAAATCTTCAAATATTTATACAATTTAAAACGCCACCACTCATTTGTTTATTTACTATAGTTAATTAACTTTTGATTATTTAATAACTTTTATCCATTTAAATTTATGCAGTTCTGTACGTTTTAAAGTTGCTTATTTGAAAAGATAACCTACACTGCATTATAAGCAATTAATTTAAAAACTTTCTGAGAACAGTTATTCAAGTATTGTTTAAATATTGTTAATTAAAATAATAAAAACGTCTGTTTATTTTATTTTTTAAATTAACTTTTTCAAATAACAATTTATACAATTCTGCACATTTTAAAACAGCTTATAAAGAACAAAAAAATCACATTGTTGCCAACGCTGCTTTGTAAAAAAAATTAATCTAAAAACTTTCTGACGACAATATCCAAGTATTTTTCATAGTCTGAGCCCTAGAACGAATCGCTGTTGTGTACTTCATGAAAAATACCTTTCTCTTGGGATAAACAACTACCGCTATATTTTTTCTCATTCTTTCTGGTATGAGGCTATTTCGAATAAAGAACCTGGAACATGGTTCAGAGAGTATGCTAGAGATTTTAACCTGAAATTTCAATATACCTAAGTTTCCTAGTACAATAAAAGTCGGGCACTTTGTACTTGACAGAAAGGTTTTTATGAGTTCTGGATCATTGTAAAGAATGGGGGTTACGTTACAAATTGTGTAGAGCTTATCAGAAGTTGGTCTTTTTCGTAAAATATGAAGTTGCTAAATTACAATGAAGTAAAATATTGAAAAAATATTAATATTAATATTAATATATAATTATTTAATAGTTATTATACTTTGATTAAATTACATGGTCTTAATTTCTTAATTGGTTATTTTCTAAACTGAGTGTTATTCCCTCCCCCCTTTAAAAATGCGCATATCTGATAGCGGATAGTAAGCGCAATGTCCACCAGCTCTCAGGTGTCGGGTTCGAATTCTTGTTCAGACATGGTTATTCGTAGTGGCTGAAATTTACTTCAAGCTATAGGTCACAGATAAATGAGCCTTAATGCGAAAAGAAAAAAAAAAAAAAAAAAGTCCATAGAAGGACAGTTCTAGTATTTAAAAAAAAAAAAAATCAACTTAAGGATAACGATAAGTCACTGGCTAGCGTACAATAAAACTGATACAACTCCCTCTCAGGTGGTAAATTTTCGAGATAGAGACGGGATGCTTTTTCAGCGCGTTGGGGCACTTCATTCACATTTTGCAATAGCATAAACCCAAAATTGTCTTTTTTTTTTTTTTACTTGTGTCACTTTTCTTGCCAGAGTTTTGATTAATAATGTCAATGAAATTATTTTAAAAATTATTACACAGCACTACATCTAAAATTTTGATTTGATATTTTGGCTGTCATTTATGTTTTTTTTTTTTTTTTCTTTTTTTGACGTGCTGACACCAAAATTGAAGCCAGTTTTTCTCTTTCACGTACAATTTTTTCTTAGAATTATATAAATCTTTAAAGTACTGTTATTGTAAAGACTTAATTTAAAAATATCAGTCAGGCTATTTTTTTTAGTAAAAATTTAAACTTTAAGGTACTCTTATGTAAAACTGTAAATAAAAATTTTAGGTAGGTATATTTTTATATTAGTAATTAAAACTTTACAATACCTTTTGCATAAATAAAATTTTATTTTTTTTATTTATTTTGATTCATATGAAAATTAATCAAGTTCCTCATTATAAGGAATAAAACTCCGTAAGTCTCTATCAAAAATTAAGATACGACCCGTTTCGAAAATTTGCATATTGCTTCGTCAGATATATAAAGAAATAACCTACCAAAGAAAGCAGAAATCTCTATAAAGGAACAGCCTCAAAAAGCAGAAATCTCAAGAAATGAACCTACCAATAGAACAGCTGAAATTCCGAGGGGAAAAAAAGCTACCGATACAGAAACAGAATTCCAAAGAAAAAAATTACCGTTACAAAGACTGAAATCAATCGAAACAGAAGCCAAAACCAATAACCAAAATAAAAATCTATCATTACAAAAGCAGAAATCAATAGAGTATCAAAGCGTTTTGAAAGATTGAATCTCAATTTATCGAATATACCAAAAAAAAAAAAAAAAAAAAAAAAAGTCTATTATTGTGAGAGCAGAATACAAAAGAAAAGAACTTTCCGATATAAAAAGATAAATCGCAATAAAATAACCCCAATATAAAAGCAAAGATAATAAAAAAAAAAAGAACTTAGCAATAAAGAAGCATAAACCACAAGAAAAAATCTACCCACAGAAAAGCAGAAATCACAAGAAAAGATTTTACTATTACAGAAACAGAAATCACAAGAAAAGAATCTACCAATACATAAGCAGGCTTAAGATTGAAAGACAAAGAAAATAATACAAAAACAATGATAATAAGAAAAGAATCTATCATTACAGAGGGCGAAATCACAAGAAAAAAAATCTACCAAATAAAAAGCAGAAATCACAAGAAAAAAATCTACCAATGCAAAAACATAATTCATATGGAAAGCTAAAAGAAAATTAAAGAAAAAACAGGACATATACAAGTAGTAGTAGACGAAGAATGAGAAGATAAGAGTAAGCAATACTAAAAAGTAATTAAAAAACAAACTAAGATATAAATAAGGAAGATCAAACGCAGAAAATAAGGTGCATAATGTACATAGTTGTAATCTTTTACGCTTTTTGGTTACCGCTGGTTTAATGCTAAGCATATTTAAATGTAATAATCATGAATATATACATATATATATATATATATACATATATATTGCATGATTTTGTTATGTGTCACAAATATGGTGTAGAACAGATGTGTTAATTCTTATATTTATTTAGTTATTTATTTTAAATTTGGGTTTTTTTTATTGTTATTACACCACTATAAAATAAATTTCAACCAAAATATCATTACCAACCAAAAGAAAAAAAAAAGCAAAGGAAAAGATTTATCACGTTTATTTGCAATCAAGACAACTTTTAACTCTTTAAAAAACACTTGTTTTGTTATGTTGTGATGTATTACAGGTAATTGTACTTTTTGCGTAATATAGAAAACTACCAAAAAATAGTACGCGGAAAATATTCTCAATCCAGTCAGAAACCTACTTTCGGCAATTTACATAAAACCTCATCAATGATATTTGTAAAATACCATTTAACTAACTCATTAATTCGAACTAATTAATTATAATTAAAATACGCTTTGATAATCTACTTTCTTTCCTTGCCGCTCAAAATGATGTTGTAGAAATACAGAAAATTATGATAAATATTCGGTAAATTAGATTTTGTGCTCTTGATAATTATGCAGAAAGCTATTTAATTAACAGCGAAACTTTTTGAGAAGGTAAATGTTGTTTTAATATTTCCTTACTTTCAAATTAAAATTTGAATTAAATGTCTTTTAAAACCCAATAAAGATGAAAGGGCGAATTTATATCGCGTTTAAATTTATTTACAAAACTTAATTAAAGTAACAGTAATATAACCCTTTTTTAATTCAACTATTTAAGTTTTTTTTAAATGAATTTATTTTTTATTTTATTTGTTTCATTTATTTTATTTTATTTTATTTTATTTTATTTTTCATTCATTTATTTATTTATTTATTCATTTTTTTTTTACTTTAACTTTTACAATATTTTATAACATGGTACTTCGCATAGAAAAATTATCATTTACATATGCATAACATTTTAGGATTTTCTTTATTAATTAATTAATTTATTACTATTATTATATACTGGCACGTGGAAAGTTTTATTTTCAGCGTCACATACATTGTATATTCTGTGTGCTTATATTAAATTTCTGGCTGCCTTTAATAAGGACGAAACTGTAATATTTCTTTCATAGTTCAATTTTTAAAATGTATTAAGATAAATTTTGTTTTATTGAATAAACTGAAAAAGATAATTATTAATTTAAAATAAATCTTTTGATTATCATGTCTGATCTTCACTGTTGAAAAACATTTTAAAATTTCTTAATTATGTAATTTTTAATCATAAATATATTGAAAAAATACATAATAATATAGATATAAGATTTCTATAAGATTTGTATGAGATATATATAAGGTAAAAATAATATATATAATTAATATTGTTAAGATATACATTTTTATATAAATACAATATTTATATTTTGTATATAATTTAAAAAATAAAAAATATTTTTATTCATTGTAAACATTTTACAGTGAAAACAACAATACAAAAATAAATTATATTATTCGTTTTCTCTTTTAAAAACTTCACAGATTGTTGGGTTTGTTCTTTTCTGTATGTTAATAAGGTGCGCATAACAAGGAATAAATGCTGTTGTCTCCTTTTGTTAATGTTTAAAGATATAAACATATGAAAAAATGTAAAAATGTAACATTATTGAATTCAGACATATTTGACATTCATTCGCTAAAAATCATATACCAGAGGACTTTCTCTCCCCCCCCCCCCCCAACCCCCTCTTTATAAAATTTTGGGTCTTTTATTTATTTATTAAAATTTTGATTTCTAGATAATTTATCAAGATATTGAAAAGAATTAACAACTAACTCGCTCTAATCTCCACAGTTTATAATTTTCCTTCCATTTCATTCATTGCAAGTATTGATTTTTCTGTGTGTAAAAAAAATGCATACATTCTTTTACTTGCCTTCCAATTTTTTTTTTTTTTTTTAACTCTTCGGAATGTTAAATTTGCCTTTCTCAGCATCCTACAAGAATCCGAGATACAAATGCTACTATCCTATTTTGTCGTGACTTTTGTCAGGTATGGAAACACAAAAAACATAAGAAAATCTCAATAACTGAGACATGTTTCACATTCTTTTGTTACAAATCATGTAGTAAAGTAACTTTCTTTTTTTTTTTTTTTTTTTTTTATAACATTTATTTTAACATTTATTTTTATCAATTATTTTTAAACATTTAGAATCCTGATTTCTAAATTTCATACCGTGTTTTTTTTTTTTTTTTTTTTTTTTTTTTTTAAGACATAAAAAATATTTCAAAATTAAGTCTCTCCGATCACTTAAATTTTTCATTCTATCACATGTATTATTTTCCTGTGTGTAAGTCTGGTTTTATGTATCGTAAGAAAATCGGAAACAATATTACTATCCTCCACTTAAATGACTTTTTAAATCATAGAAACCCACAAAACAGCATAGAAAAACCTTAACATAGTTTAGCTGAGGGTCTCTTCTAATCTTTTGGTTCTAATCATTACATATACTACATATATTACTTAATATTCTTTTTAGGCTTTTTCCTCTATTTATAACTTCCAATGTTTATATCACTTACTGGATTTTTCAAGATATCTAAAATAATATCTAATAATGTAGTTTCCCTTTGATCTCCGTCAATTAAAATTTTCATTTTATCCATTTCATCACCTGTGTTATATTTTCTTGGAAACATATATTCTTATTTATTTATTTATTTATTTATTTAACGGCTCAACATGTTGAGGCTTTTTTTCTCCATTTGGAATGTCCGATGCTTATATCACCTACTGGATTCTTTATGATATCGGAAATAAAAACTATTAATGTATTTTTCCTCTGATCTCCGTCAATTAAAAATTTCATTTTATTCATTGTATCATATGTATTATATTTACTAACAAGAAAACATTCAAAAGGTATCCGTCTTCAAAAAATATTGAGAAAAAAATATATGTGATTCCACTCTTTATAAAACACCAGAAAGTGAAAAAAATAGCGGCTGAAAAGAATTACAGCGACCACAAAAAATTATCAAATATAAGCATTTTTTGACGATTTAGCGCTGTTAGGCGATAAGTTCGGTAGCACCGAGATTGCCGTGTACGAACAAAACCGTGTTTTGCTTCTCCGCCAAGTACTCAAAATCAATCGCCTAACAGTGTGAAATCGCCAAATATGCTTAATTTTGATAATTTTTTGTGGTCGCTGTAATTCATTTCAGCCGATAATTTTTTTCACTTTCTGGTGTTTTTTGAAGAGTAGAATCACACACACACATATATATATATATTATTTATCAATATTTTTTGAAGACGACATCTTTTGAGTGTTTCCTTGTAAGTGTAAATGAAAGCAACCTTTTTTTTTTTTTTTTTTAACGGCTTAAAGTGTCGAGTTTGCTTTTCTTAGTATCGCAGAAAAATACGATACATAAATGATCCTATCGTCTTTTACTGTGACTTTTTAAGACATACAAACAGGTAAAAAAAAAAATAGGAAAACGTCAACATAGCTCAACTAGAGCATGTTTGGCATTCTTTTGCTACATCATAATATGCTGAGCAATTGAATCGTTTTCATCTTGTTCAGGTGCCAAAGATTTCAGCACTACTAGAGTATTTTTGTTCGCAAAATATGCTCTACAACTGATGCATTCTGACCCTTTGCTGAGCCCAACTAAAATTCTTCTTCTGAATAACAACGAAATGTGAGCTTTTATAAAGACACATTTAATAAAGTATCTTTATAAATATCATAATTATGCGTATAAAAAGTGCTGTACATTCTGTTAAATATTTTGGATACACTATCGTTTATGTCATCGCAGTCATAATAAGTTTGTTTCCATATGTAAAATCAAGATGAACACTCGTATTGATTATTAACATTTTAAGTAAATTTTCGAAACAATATAACTGTAATGAATATTTTTTTTTTAAACTAAATTTTCTGAAATATTCTTGAAATGTAAGAATGTACACTTTATTAGTAAATTATTATATTTATATTAGTTATTTAGTTTTGAAGAACATTTTTTAAACCTGTGATTCAACCACTTTAACTATGTAAAGATTTCTACTTTCTGTTTAAATATTTTTTAATATACTATCATTTATGTACATAAGAGTTACAATAACTGTGTTATTTTTATGTAAAATCAAAATGTGCACTTGTATAAAAAAAAAAGTTTCAAAATAATAATTATTGTGTTGAATAAATGTTTTAACTAAAATTTCTTGAAATATAAGAAAATACTTTTCATTAGTATATTATTACATTTATATTAGTTAATTAGTTTAAAATACAATTATTAAACCTGTGATTCGACTACTTTAGCTTTGTAATTTTTTTATAATTATGTAAGAAAATCTGCTGTTAATAATATCTGGTTAATTTAATTTTTTTTTTCTCTTTATTTTAGGTAAGTTGTCAATCCGAATTCTGTCTTATATACTTCAATTTTAGATGGTAAGATTTATGATTAAAATTAACGTTACTCATAACTGCTAAATTCTAACTGTACAGTTAACCCTAAAATAGTTTGAAATCTGCAAAATTTCTTCTATATATAAATACTTCTAATTTTTTTTTTATAATAATTCAAATTTCATTAAAATTAAATTAACATTAAAACGACAATTTTATAATAATATTTTTTTCAATTTAAACAGCTTCATTACATTTTTTATTTACTTTATATGAATATTTCTTTAAAACTTACATCTTAACTATTCTCATATAACTGTTCTCCAGTGGGTTCCCAGCCATTGTGGTTTTTGGGGCAATGAACAAGCGGACTTCCTTGAAAAAAGAGGTGCCAGCTTATTACAACATCCTAATGCAGCCATTTCTTACTGGAGGATTAAGCTGTTAAAAAAAAATAATAAATAAATAAATAAAATACATCTAATGCTTTACGAGATCTTGAGAATCGTACAGCTCTAAAGAACTGGAGGAATTTAAGTCCTTCTCTTATTCCTGATAAACCAAGACGTAAGGCAGTTGCGACTTTCCGCCTATCTACAGGACACAACTGCTTTGCCGCTCGTTTGAAGCGCAGATATTTTAAATGATTCTACTTGTCCACTTTGTGATTCTGGAGAAGTAATGGACAGGGACCATCTGCTCCATAGACCTTATATAGATAGACTACGCCACCAATAGGACTTCCCATTATAATGAATGTCTTCAACATGAGGGTGTAATCTGAAACCATCATCCTTTGCGGTCAGCGCCGTATGTCACATGACAGAGAGTTGAGGGAGATTCTTCCATAAGAAAGCACTTATTTTTGTAAGAATTCAAACAAAAAATTCTCCTCTTCAGAATGGTTTTTCACAAAAGAAATTTTTTTATAATTAATCTATGACATTTTAGCTTTCCAACGATGCGTAAATCTAAAGGCTTAAATAAAAAGTATGTGTTCAATACAGAAATTAAAAAAAACTCAAAACTACTTTCTTTCCTATGGAAAAATCACATAATATTCATTCTCGTCTCTCTCTCTAAGTCTGCATCACGTGATAATTTAGCTGGGGAAGCTACTTCATGTCGCAGACAGATAATGAAAGGGGATGCGTGGTCTATCTATATAAGGTCTATGATCTGCTCCGTTGTGGGGCTCTTCGAAGTTCTACAGAAGAGTCATAATATTGGGAGGCAAGATCGCTCCTAAAGGCAATGACTTCGGTCTTTTGTTCTGCGTTGTATTGTTTAGAATTTGTTTTGTAACTTTATAGTTCTCTGTAACTTTTACCTAGTCATTGAAAATATATATATATATATATTCTCATATTTTTTAAAGCCTGTTAATGTGACAGAATTAACAAAAAATAACAATTACAATATAAGATGTATTTAACGAAGATAATATAAAATAAATAAATAAATAAATAAAATAATTACAAAATACTGTAACGTAGAATATTCTGCATTTACTATAACAATAAAATTTGTGTTATAAAATTTGTCTACAATATTAAACTACTATTTTCAAATCTATTGAAACGATAAAATGTATATGAAAATATAAATTATATTATTTTACTTTCAAGGATTATTGTAGTGCTACAATATCCATTACAAAATAACTAATTTCATAGCTTATATAATTATTTTTAATAAATTTTAATTTTTAAGTGCTGTAAATTGATTTTTCTCAAAGAAAAATAAATAAATAAATAAATAAAATAAAATAATAACCTCTATTTTACGGTTTATAACGTGCAACGTGCATCGAAGAAAGCAAAACTTTTCATTTCTTGGAATTTACTCCGTAAATAATTAATTGCTAGGATTATTGTGCTTATGTTTCTATAAAATATAGTTTAAATTTAAGATTACTAAATTCAAATTAATTTACTCATTAAAGTAACAATCTTTGCATAATTGAAAATTTTATTTATCTATCAAAACAAAAGGATTTTATGCAGGAAAATGAAAAATGAAATATAGTTACAGCTGTGCTCAAGTTTCATTCATTTTTTAATTATTTCAATGGGGTACTTTGTAATCAAATCATAAAATTCTTAATCATAACAGAGACTCACAAATATCAATCGATAATTTTTATTCAAAAAAGAAAAGAAAAAAGAAAAACGGAGCATTTTCCTAAGAAAAATAAACATCGCGTGGCATTATATTATCCAATGATAAATCAAAATAATCGAATGAAACTTATTAGTGATTTCTTCTCTGGGGTTAATAAACCATTTTCACGAAATTCCAACAAAAGTAAAAATTTCCCTTATTTACATTGTATATTATTAATTATCATCATCTCTCCTTCAATCTTTTCTTTTGTGCTTGTTTACTCTTCATAATCCTGTACGCTTCCGAAGCTAAATTTATCTTCCTTTTTTCTATCAATCCTTATTGATCAAAGCTTAACGATGTCAACACAGCGAATAATTAATGACGATACTAATCATTCAAAAAAAAGATGAAAAAATTTCTGGAAACATTTTTCAAAAGATGCTAAACATTACGAAAAATCAGCAGGTTTTTATAAAAACGGAAAATGTCGTTCTATTTTAGCATGGCTGCCAGATATTTGTCGTAGATTCGTTGTTTTCTAAGAACAGGAGGCGTTTTTCCCACGGTTAGCGAAAACCCAGAGTATTGCTATTATAAAGCACTCATTCAAATCATGGCGCTGAGCAAATTGAAATGTTACTTTTGTGTGAATTTTTTTTTTTTTCTTTCGTTGCTTCGCGTGTTAAGTTCTGCTGTATTCTTCTGTATTATTGCGTAATGTATTCTGCTGTAATGCATTGCGAAACTGTTATTTTTGAGTTATTCGTTGTAGAGAATATGCAAGGGTTGAAGGATGAAGTTCAAATATTGACATCTAATAGCTGCGTGTCTTAATCTATTCAGAACTTGGAAACTATTTCTGTAAAAAAGAAAAATACTTTCATTAGAAACTCGCTAAATTTTTCTGTATTTGTATAAAAGGGCGTATTTTATTTTTATATTTTTTATTGATCATTTGATATTTTGTATAAATGCAAATAGATGTGTAACATTTGAATAAATTTGTGTAGTAGATGAAAAATGAATGTTTTGATTTGGGGGGAAAAAAAAAAAGTTTTTTGTAAAATATTTTTCGTGGGTGATCTTTAAAGTAAAATTGCCATATATGATTCATTTTTCTTTTTCTTTTCTTTTCTCTTTTATGAAATTTCTAAAGTTTATCATATATCTTATCTGTTTGCCCTTTTCTTATTTTTCTTCAGGAATGTCTGCGGAAATTACTGATTAATTTTTATTTAGTAGTAAAACAGAATTTTATTTTATTTTATTTTTTCCCAAGCAAAGAGTTCACGAAATGTTCAGTTTAATAAAAATTTGTATTATATGAAGAAAGGAATTTAGTCCTAAATTCGACTTTGTCTTAGTGATAAGTAAGTTTTTTTCAATTAGAAAACAAAAAAAGATATGTATATTTAATTAAAAACTTAAATATCTTTGAGATTTAATATATATAAATTGCAAGATCCTTTTGTCGCAAAACTTTATTAATTTTGTTAATATATTATTTTAAATACCACAAAAGTATTTAAACAGATTTACTTGAAAAAATTTTAACAATTAACGGCTTAAAATAATTAAAAAGTTAGTTTTGTAAATATGTAGATGTTTTAAGTATTTAGAGTTTTAATCGTTTTATGTCCCCAACGCTTTATACTACAATAATGCAAATAGTTTAATTACACGATTTGTTTAGATTATGTTGTTAATATAATACGTAATAATTAAGATGATGTAAGAAAGTTTTCTTTTGTTTTCAATTAGAAAACAAAAAAAGATATGTATATTTAATTAAAAACTTAAATATCTTTGAGATTTAATATATATAAATTGCAAGATCCTTTTGTCGCAAAACTTTATTAATTTTGTTAATATAGTATTTTAAATACGACAAAAGTATTTAAACAGATTTACTTAAAAAATTTTTAACAATTAACGGCTTAAAATAATTAAAAAGTTAGTTTTGTAAATATGCAGATGTTTTAAGTATTTAGAGTTTTAATCGTTTTATGTCCCCAACGCTTTATACTACAATAATGCAAATAGTTTAATTACACGATTTGTTTAGATTATGTTGTTAATATAATACGTAATAATTAAGATGATGTAAGAAAGTTTTCTTTAATGAGATGCAAACTGTTTGTAATAAAGGTATTTTGTAAAAAATTTAGTGATAGTACGAAATGAATTACAAATTATTCTGAAACTGAATTGTTATTAAATTGAATATAGCTGTTAAATTTAAAAGATGGTCTTTCATTCTGAATTTATTTGAAGTAAGTAATGCAGCAAAAGAAAATAGGTTCAAGAGTAATAAGCAATTTTCGTATACTGGTATGGGAAGAATTAAGAATCACAATAAGAATCAACCAACGAGCATTACTAAACTTTCGGTATTGAAACATTAAGCCGGTGGGCAGTGGCGGATTTAATGGGGTGGGGGCTAGAGGGATGAAGCCCCTCCAAAACACTGACATTCACAATTGAATATTGCAATTGTACATTTTTTATTGGTCTAGAATAACACTTTGAAAAATCTTAGCCCCCCCCCCCCCCCAAAGTCAAGTTCTGGATCCGCCACTGCCGGTGGGAGGAAGCTGTTTTCTTCTACTGAAACACCAGTAAGGTTAAAAAGAACCAAGATCTTCATATGGACAGAGGACTTTTAAGGGCATGTGGCGAAAGATAAGGATTCCTTGATTAAATTAAGCACAAGATTTGATTAATTTCTCGCCTATTTGGTATGTTAACACCAGCATATGCATTTATAAAAATTGAAGGATAAAATAAATACATTGCGGTTACGTTACACGATTTATAACAATAAAAATATATCGCAGACGATTTTTATGCCAAGAAAAACTTGTTAAATTTTCCTAAAGAAATGGTCTCAGATAGTATGAAAGAATTTGTAAGATAGACTGAATTTTGTGCCTTGTTAATGTTATTGCAGAGAAGAATTGAAATGTACTTAACTAATAAAAGAACAAAAAAAAACTAAATATCTTGTCAGAATATTTATAAAGAAAACGATGATTTAATTAGAATTAAATAAAACGATTACGCAAAAAAAAAAAAAAAATAAATAAAATAAAATAAATAAATAAATAAATAAAATCAATTCAATAACTTTATTTTGATAAAAACTATAGACATCATTACTTAAAGAAAGAGTGGGAATATCAAACACGTATTATTGAGAGTTTTTTTTTTTTTTTTTTTTTTTTTTTTTTTTTCAATTAAAATTTTAGAAAAAACAAACTATGTCATAATTCAATATTATAGATTAATATGAATTAATTTAATTATTTTTAATTGAATAGTTAAATTACATATGCATTCTAACTTATGTAAGATTTGTTTGGGAAATGTTCTAAGGCAAAACCAATAAAATTGTAATGCAATAAGTAAAAATCTTTGAATAAGTACCAGAAAACACAAAAAACTCACGACAATTGTTTCGGGTAGAAATAAAACACGTCTTCCCTTCGTCAGTCGAACAAAGTAGACACTAGTGCTGTAAAACAAAGCGAGATTTTTACTTATTACTTTTGAACGCCAGCCCTTTAAGCATTTTTATAAAAATTTTAATGTGTTAGGAATATGTAGTAATAATCTCTTAATTACGAAACAAAATTAGTTTTATTTTAATATAGAAGTGAAACCACATAAAAAGTATTGTTTCACTGACATACCAAGAGAGGACAAAGCTGGCGAGAAAAAAAAGGAACCTCTCTGGTTTTTTATATTTTCCTAATATTGTTATCTTAAAATACCAAACCTTTTTGAAAGACTATAGACTGAAAAGAAGTTTTAAACTTTAAAAACAACCATTATCGATAACAGATTTTCAAAATAATTAAGTTTTTTCTTCCCGTAAGTACATTTACTTTAAATAGGATAATACGTTCGTTTCTTTTTAAAGAGGTAAATATTTATGTAACCATGAACGAATTTCATTTTAACCGTTAAAATAAGGATTTAGACTACATGTTTAAAAATGTTTTGCTTAATCCTCTAGAAAATCATTTTATTATTTTTATACTTTCTCCCTTTTTTCTGTTTATGTTTCTCAGATATCTTATTTTACTTTTCTTATGAAAGCAAGTATTATGGAAACAAATACTGTGTTGATTAAAAAATTGGGAAAGTGGATGTTAACAGTTTAATTTTCAATATACATATTTTTTTTCTTGGGAAACTGTGGAAGAGAATAAAAATAAAACACATATAAATGTTAGTTATTAACTTTCTTGAAACTAAAGTGTAAAATACTTACAAAAGTTGCATTTTTACTATCTTCTATATACAGGGTGATTATAATTAAAGTTACGATTTCAAAACGCTATAATTTTAAAACTACCCATCAGAGCGATTTGATATTTTAACAGAACAATCGTGAGGCAATGAAATTTTGTTTGGGGGAGGAAAAAAGTAGTTCCAACATGTTCCTATAGATGGCGCTGTAGGGTAATATCAGGTAGAAATCCTTCAGTAAACCAGAGATAAGACAAGAGCTTAGTGCGCTTGCGCAGTGGACGGAAAAAAATGGCGGGCTGATTAAATTTCGTCCAAACTATGGCAACCTGGATTCCTAACCTTGGCGCATAAGCGCAGAATGGGCTATTTATATGTATGTTTCATAAATGGTTTTGTTTGAAGGTGTTCTAGTGCAGTGGTCACCAAGTCTATGTTGGCGCTGCAGCCTTCCCTCAGGCGGTCGAAAGTAACTTTGGACGAATCAGGATTCATTGCCTGCATTGTCGTATCTCTAGTTTACTGAAGGATTTCTAATATCAGGGGAAACGCGTAAATGGACTCATTAAACACGAGAATGTTGTTAGCAACACAATGAAATAACAGGAAACAATAGACTTCAAGGGTATACTACAATCTTTTCAGTAAAAAGCAAAAGTGCGTGTTTACAGCAGAAACAGACATAGTGAAAGGAGAAAAGAGGAGCTTAATGAAACAAATACTTTACGGATAACACTGCTCTAAAAAAATAAATAAATAAATAAATAAATAATAAAAATCGAGTTCTGATACTATTTTTGCTGATTCTTATGTAAAATGACTTCCTGAATCCGAATAGGACTCCCATTTTGCCCAGTCACCCACCGTTTTCTAGAAACACCACCCCCTCTCTCATTTTTTCCCCCTGTTCGATAATTTTATGACCATGAATTTGATTTGAAGAATGAAAAATAATTAATTTAATACCTAAAAGCAAAAAAATATAAAGCTTAAAAAATAACTTTAATAACATATTTAAAAAATATAAAATGTGTAACATATAATTTCAGTGGCAAATCCCCCAAAATTTTTCCCTCGTCGCAAATGTCCATGTTCTACAATTTTCCAACTCTGTATCCCCTCAGAAGATATTTAACCGTTAAAATAATCTTCCTCCCTACTAAAAAATGAAATTTATAGCCATAAAATCACCGAAAAATGATTAAAATAGGGGGCCGTTCCTAAAACACGGCGTGTGATAGGGCAAAATGGGTGTGATATTCGGATTCAGGAGGTCATTTTACATCAGAATATGCTGAAATGTTGTCAGAAGCAATTTTCATGCCGAGCAGTGTAACGGCCCATTTTGGAACATTTTTTTTTTTTCTTTTGCCAAACAAACTTTCATTCCCCCACGATTGCTCTGGTAAAATATCAAATCGCTCTGATGGTTTAGTTTTAAACTTATAGCGTTTTGAAATCGTAACTTTAATTATAATCACCCTGTATATATATTTATATATAGAAAGCATTTGATTAGTAAAATTTTCGAGCTTGAGTTTTCGATGGATTTACACGTTTCGGAATGTCCTGAACTCGATATGGCTATTTTAGAAAATGTGTGTTTATCTGTCTGTGTGTTTGTGTATGACAAATTTTTTGAAGCTGTATCTCACGAAACAATTAACAAAATTTAATGGGCCCTGACATAAACTGGTGCTTATTAGATTTGGAGATCAATCGCTCAACAGGTGACGCTGTGATACCATTTTTTCTAATTTTTTATCGTAGCAGTATAAGACAAAATTTTGTATAAATGTGAATAATGAGAGTTATTTGTAACATGTAGTTGTAAAACTAGTATTAATTATAGAGCAGGCGCACGTGACGTCACTGTGACAGATGATTCCGCACGTACTTTAGAATGTAGGCAAAAGGTGGTATAAAGCACCAATGAAAAGGCAGATATTTTGCCTACATGCACAAAAGTTTCAGAATAGCGTCGTTTGTTTATAAACATGCGCCTGCTCTATTGATAATGTAAACTTTGTGCATGTAGGAGCATCGCTTCCCCCCTCCCCCTCCACCCCCCGGGAGGAATAAATTTTCAATATGGGTATCTTTCGAAAGGTCTCATCAATACCTTTAAAACGAATGGTTGAACCACAGATCTGTGATAATTTAAAACAAAGTTATCGAGAAAACATTTCATTTCTTCTCATGCCTGCACAAAATTGACTTTGTTTCAGCATTTAGTATTATACTACTTTGAGGTAAAAATCGTTTGCATTCATGATGGAAAACAATTTTAATAAATTATAATTTAATAAATAATTTCTTTTGCGTAAATTTTTATAAGATTATATATAGAAGAAAGTCTTGTAGTGGCCACAACATACTAGTTTTTTCTTGAAAATGTATGTTTCTTTTACTTATGTTTATAATAATAATAAGTATACAAGAATTTAATAGGGCTTGAAAATGTAAATTTTAATTTAACGTTTCAGGGGGGAAAAAATGTAGAATTATTCTTCTAATTCAGGAAATACATATTACTGTAAAAATTTGTAATAATTTAATGAAATGAATTTTTATGATTAATTTAATTAAAGCAAGCACGGACATACACACAGATTTCTCTTATGTACTCGTATTTTTTCATTTAAGATTATTTAGTAACGTCATTCAATTGAAGGTGTCGGGGATAGAGAGTGCTAAGCCAAATTTGAGAATTTCTGAGATATACCAATTTGAAAATTATATCAAGTACTCAAATCAAAATATATAACACTAAGTTTTTTTTTTTTTTTTAGTTTAGTTTTTCCAGTTTTTTTTTAGTAATACTATGAGCTATTCTGAATAATAATATAACATTAATTTAATTATAATACTATTATATATGTATTATTGTTTCTCACCAAAAAAAAAGAAAAAAGAAAAGAAAGAAAAAAAGAAAAGAGTGAAAGAAAGTCCAGAAAAGTCTGGAGTAAAAACGAAAACCTTTTATATATGCTACCAACTTGTGACTTTACAAGCCAAAATATGTAAGATATTGTAATTTACAATATCAGGCTTTATATTTCAGTGTTGTATTTAATTGCCCTAAAATGTGGCTTGGTACTTTCTGGTCAAGGGGGGGGGGTCAATGGGTCTGGTCAAGGGGTTACAAACCTCTCAATTTGTAAATAGAATTTGACTTTTAATTTTAGAATTGGAAAACAATATTGATATGGTATAAGTATTTGAGTTTAATTTTGGATATACATATTGATATTATATTAAAGAATACAGTATTGGTAAGGTTTTCTGATAAATAACTGATAGATTTCAAAATTTAAAATTAATATTGATACATTATAACTTACAACTATTCCGATTTTTGGATACCGATGTTTTTTATAGAAATATTCCCCATATTTATTTCTAGAAAACAGCTAGACAAGCTTATAAAGTGTTATTTAGAATAAAGTGATATTTAGAATCATAAATATGTATAAAAATATCTAGAAAATATTATTGTTTATCAGATGAAAAAATGGCCATTCATATATTTTTAATATACTATTAATTTACTTTTTCTGTCATTTCCTCCAAAAATATTTTAAACAACAACAACAACCCCAATAATAATAATAATAATAATAACATAATCACTTTGAAACTGGAGTAAGTTTAAGGGCAATTGTTAAAGAGACAATACGTACAAAGATATTTGAAGTTTCAATTCTTTCTAAATGTATGTTAAACATATGTTTTTTATTTAATCTATAAAAATGTTGTAGTTAAAAATATTTTTTATCTCAGAAGAAAATGAATATCCTTTTATCCTTTGCATTCATTAATATATTTCCGTATAACCTTAATCTGTTTTTAGATATGAGGCCTGAAATTAAAATATTAACTATATTTAAAATTTATTTTCCTGCATCATTTTACTAGAAAATATATTTTTCATATGATAATTTCCAGGGTTTTTTAATATATCAAAAAGGTTTCTTTCTTTCTTTTTTTTTTTTTTTAATTACACAGTGCTCAACTTTTGTGCTTTTTCTATACAGAAAATTTTTGATAAAAATGTTCCATTTTATTTAATCAGCAAAAATTATTGCAGAAATATACGGGCCGTTCATTGTAAAAGTGAATTATCTCCTTGTAAATGGATTTTGATATAATGATCTTTTTGTAAATTTATGCGTATAGAAAAAAAAGCAAATTTCAATAAATGTTATCGATTTTTGTGTTTAATACAACTCAGAATTATAAGAATTTATAAATTATATTAAATATAATTTAAAGTTACTTAGAAACTTCATTTTTATAATGAATATATAGAAGTTATAGTTTTCTGAAAATAACAAGTAATGCCATTGATGGGATTTTAATACTATTATTGGAGTTTCTTCACTTTTATAGCGAGAGATGTGATTAAATGGGATACAACTAAGCAAAAACATACATATTTTTAAAATATGGAGTTACACCACTTTTATAATGAACCGTCCATATGTAAAAAAAAAAAAAAAAAAAATCTAAAAAAAATATTCTGGTAGCAAAAGAAGCAGAAAAACTGTCAAATATGTTAATATAGTTTAAACTAACCATAACTATTAATAAATAATAACAGGAGACTTGGCGTTGGAATGTTAAAACCCGAATAAACTATTGCGTCAGAAACGCCAAAAGAAAAATATTTGCGATGCATACAGCTGTTTCGGTAGCCTTAAGAGTACCGTCTTCGGTGCAAAAAGAATTCTTTTTGCACTGAAGACGGTACGCTTAAGGCTATTGAAACAGCTGTATGCATCGCAAATATTTTTCTTTTGGTGTTTCTGACGTAGTAGTTTATTCGGGTTTTAATAACCATAACTATTACTTCAGAAATATTTACTTTGGAAATTAATATCATTAAATTTTAAATCATCATTAATTCTTATTCAAGAATACGTGTTTCCTCAAAAAACATATATTTCATATATAAGGTTAAAATTTCCTTAGTATTTCTATCAGGTGATTTTTTTATACTAACCAACAGAAAATATTAAACCAAAAAGATTTATTTATTTAGGAAATTAAAATTTTGTCCATCAATCCATTACTTAATGCTCATTTAGTATTATTCATTAGAATAACAAATATTTTTTTATTGGTCCTCTTTCTTAATAAAAGAAACATTACAACATAAACTAACCACTAACCTTTCCTTTTCATTTAGAAATAATATATTTCCTTCTGGCCTTATAACATATAAAATTTTCATCTGTTAAAGGTTAAGGGTATTTAACTGTAATAAATCATAATATCCACAATGATTTTATATTTTTTTTCCGTCAGCGTTATAAAACTCAAAGTTTATTCGCGCTTGGTTCAATATGTCATTACTTGCATCAAAATCGGACAAGTATGTAGCGAAGACCAAATCAATGAAATATCAGTTTTTGTCGTTTACAATATTTTCCTCTCGATTCTATTATGCAAAGAAATATCTCTTCTAAAACTCTGAAATATCTGTCTTTTCCTTGTTTAAGAAAAAAAAAATCAATAACTTTGATCATAATATGTGATTTCAGATGATTTATATTTATTTTCTAGTATAAAAGAATTCACATATTCCTTTAGTCTGTTTCTAACGAATGCATAAAACAGTTCTGATGAAAAAGTGATTTAGCAATATATCAAAATCTGACAGGCTGAGATTTCTGTGGAATAATGATTTTAAATAACAATAGTTTTTAAAAAAATGTATTAATCCACCTGAAGAAAAATGCAAATTTAAATTTTATGCGACTTAAAAGAGGAGTATCAAACTTTCTGTAAAATTCATTTACTAATAAAATATAATAATAAACTAAAACTCCAACTACCAGGAATTAAAATTTAAAGAAATGTAACAGATTTTGAAAAATTAGGTTTAAGCTTTGTCTGAAAAACATCACGATCATCAAAATTAACGAAATATGTTAAAAAATTTTCCTTTTGTATATTAAAATTAATTTTATCTCATACTGTTATTATTATTATTTAGTTTTAATCAAAATTTTTATATAGTTATACTTGGACACATTGTTATACTTGACGTATCTCTCAGTGGAAGGAGAACCCTAATTTTGTAAAAATGTGTGATTTAATTTGTAAAAAAGAAGACAACCATACTCTTCATTCACTTTTCTTTTAAAACTTTTAACATTGGGACCAACTAAAGTAATAAAATATGTTGATTTTTTTTTAATGAATTTTATTTCATTTCATTATTATTATTATTATTGTTGTTGTTATTGTTTACTTTTATACGAAAATGTCCCATAGTTACACACAGAGACATTGTCATACTTGCCGTACCTCACAGTGGAAGGAGCCCCCTAATTTTGTAAAAACATTTTATCTACATTGTACAAAAGGAGACAAACATATTCTTCATTCACTTTCCGTTTAAAACTTTTAACATTACGATCATCAAAAATAATAAAACATGTTGATTTTTTTTTTTTTTTTTTTTTTTTTTTGTGCATTAAAAATGAATTTCATTTTATTTCATTATTATTATTATTATTATTTAATTTTAAACGAAAATTTCACATAGTTATTCTTGGACAAATTGTTATTCTTGGCAAATCTCGTAGTGGACGGAACCTCCTAATTTTATTAAAAAATATATTTAATTTACATTATAAAAAGGAAGACAAATATATTCTTCATTTACTTGTCCTTTAAACCTTTTAACATTGGGATAAACTGCAAATATTTACCAAATAGAACTAATATACAATGATGTAACTGTCAAGCAAATTTATTAAGTTTTAAAATAGTCGCAAATTTATAATGAATTTAAATATTAATATCGAAAATTTTACTAAAATTTATTCAAACATGAATTCATTTTCTATCATCATTTCATAAAATTATATTAATATTGGCTAAAAGGAAAGAGTTCATTAATTTAAGATCAGCAGACGGAAAAATCCACGATTGGAAAAAAATAAAATAAAAAAGTTGTTTCAAATTTGATTCACTACATCAAACTCTAAATGAAATTAATCCCCTTCATTAGAGAAGTCTAGATTTTCTTTTCACCAAGTAGTACGAGAAATTTGTTCTCAACGAATAAAATTTTGTTCACCCTGATCGATGGTACAGAAGACGTGCTTCTAATAATAAGCTGCAGTCTTTTCGAAAATGAAATATAAAATTATTTGATCAAGTACTCAGATCGAGTTAAATGTGCAGTGGAAGCTTAAGTTTCGGTCTTAAATCTTCCTTGTAAAAAAAAGTTGAAAAAAGAGAGAGTTGTATACTTGAGAAAAATGTTTGGCGAGTTTTAAATTGTCGCCAAATAAAGATTTTTACTTTAATTTGTTTAGATCTGATTTATCCTTCAGGTTTTTTCTTTTTCTTTTTTTTTTTTTTTTTTTTTTTTTTTGATGCAAAATATGTTATAAGGGTATAAAATCTTTATTAGTTTTGAGATAGGCATGTTATTCACTTTTACAACTAAAACCCATTTTAATTATCGCTATACAATATGTCTTTTTTTTGCCTAGCTTTAATCTATTCTAACAAAGGTAAATATTTTCATTCTCTTTTTCTCATATACATATTATTTCGTATAATTTGTTCCCTTACTAGAAATATTATTTACTATATTACTAATATTACTTACTTACTTGCTAATACTTACTTACTTTGCGTAATGTATACTTCAAAATATATACGAAATATATATTTCTTAATATTTACTTACTAATACTTCCTTTATACTTACTTACTTATTAATATTACTTCCTATTACTAGAAATTCAATTAATTTTATTGAATTATTAATTTTGGAGGAGTTTTGTTACTCTGTTTTTTCACTTGTGATGTTTTTTAAATTCAATTCATGATTTAGTTTACTGTTATTATTGTTGTAAAGGAATAGGGGGCTTTTCTGTAGTACCGTAAAGGTACTCCATTTCAACAAATAAACTTTATGTGATCAGGAATCAAGTATTTATAAACAAATTTCACGCATCTAAAGATTGTTTTCTTTATTTGTTAAAAAAACGAAAAAAAAATTATTTGCATTATATATAAAGAGATTTGTCAGTATCGTTTAAAATTTCAGCTAATATTAGAAAAAAAAATAATAACGTTAAATCTTTTTAGACTGTTTTATAAACTTATTATTTTTTGTTAATATTATAATGATTGTAAACGAAAAGCGCGGGAAAGCAAAGATATACATAAAGTTGCAATTTTAAATAGACTAAAAATTTTATCCGTTGCTAAAAGGATACAAATTGTCGTTTGCTAAAATACGACAGCTAAAGTTTCTTAATTAGACTCTCCCAACTATAAAATATTATAAGTTTTATTTAAAATTGACTTTGAATCAAAAATTAGTAACAAAATGCTCAAAAAATCTCATATTGACAGTTGTTTATTTCAACAAAATTGCTAATATTTCGCCAAGTATCGCCAAGACTGGTAACATTTCAGTTTGTAAAAAGATCTATACGTCTGAAAAATTATAACTTCCAATAAAATATTACATTCAGCTTAGTTTAAGTTTGTCAATATTTTTAACATCATCATTTTTTTAATTGTTGGAATTTGCTAATTTCGTCTAAGGTAATTCATTTAGTCTGGCGATTAAAAAATTGTGAAATTTCAAAAAATCAGCTATTTATGAAAATTATTTTTTAAAAAATTATCAATTTAATGGTAGGTTAATAGTATTTTTTTAATTTATCTTAATAATGTATATTAAATCTGTTAAAATTCAAAATATTCCATGCAGTTTACTTCTAAACAATTTTTTGTGACATTCTACTATGTCATAGCGGCCAAAATTTGCATTTTTAAAGTAAGGCTTATTACCATAACTTTTTCATAAAAATCTGTCATATTAATTATCTGTGATTTAAAATTTTGACTTTCAGTAGTATAAAATTCTGGTACGAAATCTTCCCGTAAATCAAGAAGAGTTGGGTTTTTTTCTGTATATATTACTTTACAATTATTTAACATTTCATTTTCTACATCAGATAACTGAAAAATCAAATGGAAATTTTAATTCTGAATGCAATGTTGGACACAGTAAAGAATTATCCTTGCAATGGAAAGATGGTCAGAAAAATATTCATTTTAATATGTATCCTATTACAAGAACATCGCTTTCACTGAAGACAAACCTGACAAATGTATCTTCTTGAATTGTGTTATTGATCATCCTGGGTGAACACAAAGAGTTATATATGAAATTCAGTTTTCATTTCATTTATTCTTTCCATCCACTTTTCCTTTTTTTTCCTGAATCAACAAATCGGTCCATAGGGCATTGTGAATAAAAAGAAAGACAACGCATGAAATCCCCAAAATTGAAATTGAATGCAATAGTTTGTATTTGTACAACATAGGAATTTTTTTCGAATCTAGTTAAAAAAAAGAAAAAAAAAATTGGCGGAAAAGCAAAATAGGGGCGCAAACAAGTAGGCTAGCTCCAGGCTAGGAAGTAGAACAGGGAAAACAACAAATAAGAACAAAAATCACAATTCATACAGCGGATCTGACGTATTGACGATGTCAAAAATGGCTCAAAGGCATAAAAAGAAAAGAAAGAAAGAAAAAGAAAAATAGACATCTCCCTGAATTCAGTCCCATTCCTCTTTACCTACTCTCATACATAACATTTTCAAAGTAAAATGTGTGTATAATGATGTATATATAGATAAATCGATAGCTGTTTAAATACAAGTTTAATGCTATTCATGTAAAAACTTTTTTCTTGCAGAAAAGAACTGAAAACATAAAATGTAAATGGTTCCTTTTTTTTTCCGTCAAATCTAAATTTTTCTTGAAATGCTACAGTTTTTTATCATTTTTCACCTCTTTATTATTTTTTTATAACTTAAGCCGTTGAGGAATACATATTTGAGGTCCTGAAAAAGCAGGAAAATGGCAATATTTCATGACCTAAAGGTAAAACCGAATAAAAGTCAGAATAAAATTCAAAGAGAAGAATGTAAAATTGAGAGTTTTACTTTTCGTAGGTGTCTAAAAATAGGGACTTCAACATGTTATTGGCGATATCATATTTGCAATGAAAATGTGATAAAGGTATTTCTTAGTTGCACTCAAAAAAATTCTATAAATCAATGGTATGAAAAATAATTCTAATTATTAGAATAATATTTTTCTTCATAGAACACAGTAATATATGTTTGGATAAGTGTAAAGCTAGCTTTATAACACAAAAAAGAAAAAAAAAAAAAAAAAAAAAAAAACATGACCTTGAATTTAATTTGACATTACTTTTCAGGGCCATTTTATTACACGAGGTAGTGGCAGCTACACAAAAAGATGAGATATCCTACCACTATTACTATACAAAAATTTTTGTTGTATTTTTGTAGCTTTTTTTTTTTTTTTTTTTTTTTTTAAGATTAAATAAGATAGTGTTTACTGTTGTGAAATAGCGGTAGAAGTAGTAATATCTCTGCATGGGACTGGTACTGTATATACATAGAACGACCGTGCTATAAAATCTGTAATTTTTAGCCGAAAAAACATTAGGTCTCCAAATTATAAAATGTCAATCCAGTGCTTTCTTTGGATTTAATTAAATATTATTTTAAAAAAAAATACTCATTTTTAATAGAATTTAGTGATTTTTTTTAAACGTAAACTCATAATCACTATTTATAGCCAGTTTTTAATTTTTGTCAAAATCGATTAAAAACTTGTTACTTAAAAAAAACGCTTTTTTTTTTTTTTTTTTTTTTTTTTTTTTTAATTTTCTTATTAAAAAAAAAAATACATGACTTATCTTCAGACATGAATTGAAAGTTAAGAGATTGGCAGCTAGTAAATATTAAAATATCAGTGCAAAATAGCCTGAAAAAGCCCCATTTTCATTTATTTAAAAAAAACCTGTAATTTGTAAACAAATTTGGAAAATTTCGGACGATAAACTCAAAATTACTATTTATAGCCATTTTCAAAATCGATTGAAAGTTCACGATTTAAAGAAAAAGCTTTTTTTTTTTTTTTTGTACTTCAATCCTAAATACTACATAACTTGTCATTTAATGCAAATTTTAAATTATCTATGCAAAATGTTCTAAAAACAAAAAAAGAAGAAGAAGAAGAAGAAGAAAAAAACATAAATAAGGAAAAAATTTTTTATCAAGCATACATAAGAATCATTCTGATTATAGTGTTCCAATAATAATAATAATAAAAAAACATTCAAAGCTATTTGGTTGGGAGCAATAAAAATTATTAAATAGTTGAAATCATTTAAAAATCTATCACATTTAGAAAGAATAATTATCTGTATCTGCAATCATAGGTTTAAACATAATTACAGGATATTCTCTAGCAAAAATGCTTACTGTATCCTGTAAAATGTTTTATAAAAAACAAAACATAACATATATATTATTTTCCATTTTAGCTTGTATTTTGATGATTCTTACTTTTAATAAATTGATAAAATTGAGCCGCAGTATTTCAATTATATATATATATATATATATATATATATATATATAATTTATTTATATATATCAAAGTTTTATTATTTGTGAGACTTTAAATATTTTTAAGAAAACTTTTCAGTGATTTATTTATATTATTTTTTAAACATGTAATTTCTTTTAAAGGCATAATATTTGTAACTTCTACATATTTTTAAAGTTTAAATATCTTCATACTCCGTATAAAGACAATTTTAAATGATTAGGCAGAGGTTTCCAAAGTGTCATTAATATCTGTTACTGTCATTAATAATCATTTTTCATTTCATTTTTATTGGTGACAACATATGTCTATTTTAAAAAGATCTTAATGAATCCTTTACTTAAATTGATGAAGGAAAAAAAAAGTGATGAATCATTTTAAACATAGGTGCATAGTATCAGTACGAGCATTATCGTTTTGTATAAAAAATATTTCTCTTATTTTACATCTTCATAATATTTTTAATGCTTAAATACTTAAAAATGACAGTTCTGCCTCTTTTAAAATATTAAGATATAATGTAATTTATAAGGTGATTATTTCCATTGTACTCTTTGTACATTGTACCATGTACCATTTTTTATTTAAAACAAATGCATAGAAAAATTTTCTGTTGAAAATGTAATGCGTTGTGTTCATCATAAAATTTTCTTATATACTTTTCTGTATACATTCATATAATTTAGACCAAAATACTTTATTATTGTATTGCAAATTTAGCATATTTCTTTCAAATTATCGCCGATATGTGGTACAATCACTCGTTTTAAAAATATTGATGAGTTTCATCTTATATGCATATAGGGTGAGTGCACCAGTGATTGACACATTTAGAGCAATATCTGATGTTTTTAATGTTCTAGTCATCAGAAAATATTTTTAGACATCTTAAGTAGTACATATGGTATGAAAGACATTCAGAACCACATATATGTTAAAATATGTACATTTGATAACATTTTTTTTTTCTTTTTTTTATGAATTTTTATTTTACACCCACTCAATGTTCCAGTAATTGACACTTCCAGTTTTTCATTTTATCAGTAACTGGCACCCTATGTTCCAGTGTTTTACACTGCCAGTTATTCATTTTACCAGTTATTAGCGCCCTATGCTCCATTGTTTGACATAAAATGTTAAAATTTTTATATGTAAAACATATGATTTTATTATTTTTATTATTTATTAATTATTTTGGGATAGATGTCAATTACTGGAGCATATCAATCACTGGAGCACCTACCATATATCATTAATTTTGCTTAAAAATTATTCTTCGTTAGTTTTAGTGTTATGGTCCTATTTGTTCATATCAGCGTAAGTAATTTAAAATGGTTTTATCTATTAATTGGTACAGTAAATGAATCATAAAAAATATGCGCTAACTTTTAAAATGAATTACAACCACTTTTATGTGTGTGTTGTTGTTATTATCATGTATCTAGTGATTGCTAAATTTTATAACGTTATTGAATTCTTAAATATATGTATTATTATGAAGGGATTGGTGTTTTATGTTTAATAAGCTTATTTCTCTCATGGTTTTTTCCACTTCATAAATTTATTATGAAAAAATTGGTGTTTGAAGTTTAATATGTTTATTTTTTTCTTGATTTTTTCACTTCATAAGTTTGTTTCTAACTTGGTTTTTTCCACATATTGTTTGAAATTATTTTCGAGTCTTTTAGGTGACCTCGGGCATTGCATACTGTAAATTTTTAGCAGTTTGTATGCAGCATGACAGAAAGATCACCTATTTTGCATACAACATTTATTCAATGTCCTTGAAAAAGTGATGAATTTGTATGCTTCAATATCTAGTTGCTTATTTTTTTTTTCTTTCCGTCAACTTCATTCATTTTTTATAGTTCTTCATGTAATCCTTGGTTTCTTATAATGCAATGTTTGAAAGGGTTTTCAATATATATAAACTATACATATTCACACTTTAAATTTACACCTCAATCGATGCTCCTACATACACAAATATTTTATCCTAGTTTACAATTATTAATATTATTAGTGATTTTTGTTTTCCACAATGATTTATTAAAGAGAATACTCGTCGTGCACATTTATTCAAAATTCTCTCCTATGCCGTCATATTAAAAATTATGAAAGAAAGAGGATTAAAGTGCTACCTGTTAAGCAATGGGCACTAAAAGTTGATCGATAACAATTTAATTCAAGGTCCACATAAATGTCCAATTTTATGAAATTCTATGCATTAGTTCTTGACCTAGGGCTGTCACTTTTATTTATTTATTTTTTGTATGCGCGCAAACATACGAATACCATTCCAGAAACTGTGATAACGCATTCAGGAACAGTTAAAGTGAGTAAAACTATTAAAAACTAGCGGTTAGGGGATTTTAATAATCCAATCCTCTCTTTTTGTCGATATAGAAGAAAATAAAAAAGAATAAACCTTTATTTATATATCTGGTACTGCATTTTAGCACTTAAATTCATATCTGATAAATATGTTCACTCACATCGATTTATAAATTTTTAACAATGAATGGTTTTAAAAACATTGCAAAACGTTGAATCTTTGAAGATTTTTTTTTAAATATATATAACTAAAGATAATCATTGGTAACAGCAAAACACATTAACATTTTGCTGCATATTTCTAAATAACATTGAAGGTTTAACTATAATACAATGTTCGAGTTGATTACTCATTCATTCAATGTTCATTTAAAAAAAAAAAAGGTGTATTAAAAATAAATGCGTGTATCTTCAATGTGCGTTTTAAAATTGTAAAATCCTCATTATGTATATGAGACAAATTTTAAATACTTAGTACTTTCAACAAATGACTGGAGAAAAAAATGAAAATTTTTACTTTTATTTTATGTATTGTAAATTCTATAATGCATAATTTCTATTCATATAATGTAAAATATTTCATCCACTTCAACAACTATTATTTAAAACTCAAATATAAAGCTTGTTTAGAAATTGCTCAATCCATATTACGAAATTTTGCAAAGTAAATGCTTTTCAAGAAATTTTAATTGGAGTTTTAAATTAATTTCTTCCAAGTGATAGATTATTAAATTTTCAACTTATTTGAACTTTCACTGTTAGCACTATTAAAATAAGCTATTAATGTATGTGCTTGCATTCATTGTATAGGAAGAAAAAATCAATTTTGTTAGATTAGTGCACCTGGACGTTTCTCACTGTATAATTGCATTGTAAAAAAAAAAAAAAAAAAAACTGCAGGTTTAATCTGTTACACGCTTCAATAAGCACTTTGTAGAACATTTTCCACCTGGTATCCCAAACAATAACTTTTACAATGTTTTTCTATAAATGACCCTCCAATTTATTGATTTACTTGTCCTTTCACATAGTTTTAATTTGAAAATCTGAGGCATTTACTTTTATTTTTGCACATGAATGCCAACCAGCGTCCCTACAAAAGAAATTTGAATACCACTATTTTTATTTAGTAATTTCAGACTTGACTAATCATTGATATTCGTTGATATCTATTTAAATATATATATATATATATATATATATATATATATATATATATACTTCTTAAAAATTCTGGTATCCGAATTTCCTTTTTGTGCGAACCCTGACTATAACTTTTTTTTTTTTCCGGAGCGCTGTTAGCACTTGCCTTTTTCTTTTTTTCTTTTATTTATTTATTTGTTTATTTGTTTATTTTTAGCACGACAAGTCGCACTATTTCTTTCAGACAGCAATTTTGCCGTCGTCACCAATTTTTATCTATTATCTTGAATAAAATGCAAATATTTTTGTTTCTGTTGAAAATATGATTGTTTTACGGATTGACCCTTAATTATTTCTAATTGGGTACAAAACTGTTAAAAAAAAAAAAAAAGAAAGATAGAAAGAAAGAAAGAAAATGCAACATATCCTAAACAATTCTGTTTCTCAACATTAATAAACTAGTTTATATCTGGTATAGAAAATAAAATGTTTAACTATAGTTGATAGAGCTAAATATAGTTTGGTTTATTTATTTACATTATCGTAAGCGTATTCCCTGAACAAAATATTTTGCGATTTGTACTCAGTCATTGATACTTATTTATGTTTATGCTTCCATAGTTACTGATTTTTTTTTAATTACTTATATATATTTTATTTTATTGTTGCTGCTTAAAAAAACCCCTTTATATTGTGCGATATATATATATATATGTACAGTCGAATCTCGTTAACGTGAACACTCTTAAAGTGAATTACTTTTAACATAAACTGTTTCCACAATCTCCGTCAAAATGAAGATTTGTTTAGTTATGTAAAAATTATTTAGTGATAGCATGAACTACTTCGCTACGCGTGAATCTCAATGGGAAAAAAGTTGTTTATGTTATAAGTAGTTCATGCTATCACTAAATAATTTTTATATAACTAAACAAATCTTCATTTTGACGGAGATTGTGGAAACAGTTCATGTTAAAAGTACTTAATTGTTAAATGTATATATATATATATACACACATATAAACATTTTACCGCGGGATCATACCATATTCCAAAAAGTTAAAATATTTTTATAATTATAATTAAATACATAGTAAAGTAAAGTACTGAAATCAATTAAATTGCATAATTCGAATTTCCATGATAACTAACGATTTTATTTACTAGCAATGTAATTTTGCATGTTCACAATTCGTAAATAAAAATTTTTTTGCAGATTTAGTCCTGCCTGCTTCTCATTGTATGCGCAATTGATTTAAAAAAAAAAAAAATCTAAACCTCTCTGTCTTTTAATAAATCCTAGCTTTTTTTTTTTTTTTTTTTTTTATCTAGTATAAAAAATAAAATGTTTAATTACGATTGATAAAACTAAATAGATTTTCATTTATTTATTAATATGATTGTAGAGGTTTTTTGTTTTTTTACGATGCACTTGAGAGCTTCTGAAACACAAAATAACAGCTAGTCATGTGTATACTACAAACATCTTTTTCCCCTTAATTTATATGTTTGGAATTCGCATAAATTCCAATTTAGCTGTTTTTAAATGACATCTTTAACTAACCTATCTGGTTACAGATGCTTTTATCTCTGGTATCATTTATCTTAAATATCTGCTATCAAAGTCGGAATGTCGGCATCGTCTGTCGCATTCTTTTATCTGCATTTCTTTAAGTCAGGAGCAGCACTCATTCCAATTTTGGATAAGAAAGCTGACTTAAAAAGAGAAGTTAGCGAATCTTTTTCTGACTTAAAAAAAAAAAAAAAAAGATAACCCCTATTTTTTTTTTAATTCTTGATTTTAATATATTCAGTTCAAGCTCAATTCTGCCTTAATAGGGAACAAAAAATAAAATAAAATAAAATAAAAAAATAAAAAAGATTCATGGCTGTTGTAACTCATGGTATAGAAATCAAAAGCAATTTATAATCGAAAAAAAAAAAAAAAAAAAAAAAAAAAAACGTAAGTGCTGTTCAGGTATCATTTTGATACCATTTTCAAAATATATATTTGAAGTAATTCAATTTAATTTGGAAAGAAACTGTACACAGGATAATAAATATAGTTTTACAAGAGAACATTTATAAATTTATCATTATTAATATTTCAATAGTAAGATACCAAACAACAATGAAAACTAAATAAATTTAAAATAAAACATGAAAACGTGTTTTTTATTTACTTTCGATAAGAACAAAGTAGTATAGAAATTTATGTCCATATATTAAAAAAGAAATAAAAGAAAAGAAAAAAAGTAGCGTATCCATTCGAAAATTAGATATAAGCCATGAATAATTGTTTTTTCCACTTAAATATGTACTCTGAAAACCGCAATAATAATGATAATTATTTTAGGAAATAACTTTATTACAGTAAAAATAGCATTGTACAATATTTTACGTATATACGGTGATTATAATTAAAGTTACGATTTTAAAACGCTATAATTTTAAAATTACCGCTCAAAACGATTTGATATTTTGCCAGAACAATTGTCAGAATACAGAATTCTGTTTGGTGAAGGAAAAATGTAGTTCCAAAATGTGCCTACAAATGGTACTTTTAGGGTAATGTCAGAAAAATGCTTAAACAAATTCATTATACAAAGGGATGTTGTTAGCAATAGAATAGAATAGAAGAAAAAAAATGGACTTCAATGGTTTACGACAATTTTTTTAACAAAAAGATAAGGATATGTGTCTACAGCGAAAACAGTGATCGTGACGAAAGAAAAAGAGGAGCTGCATGAAACAAACACCTTACGGATAATTAATGCATAGTTGCCAACATTTTAACTTATTCAGGAGCATTTTTAGCCCCGCCTTTATTTCGCACGACTTTATTTTCAGGATATTTTTCTGTAGCACATAACTACGATAAAATAAGAAACAATTAAGCTTAAAAAAAATGGTATGGAATAAAGGCGGGGCTAAATATGCTCCGGAATAAATTAAAATGTTGACAACCCTGTTAACGGCAAATTTCGAAATTATTTTTCCTTTGCCCCCCCCCCCCCCACCACCACCACAAAAAAAAAAAAAAAAAAAAAAAAAAAAAAAAAAAATCGTTTTATGATAGTTTTGATAAAATATCAAGACATTCTGACTGGTAGTTTTAAAATTATAAAGTTTTTAAATCTTAAATTTTATAATTGTCACCCTGTATATTAAAGATTCTAATAAATTTGATGAAACAAAGACATTTTCATGAAATACTTAAAATTTCGTGAAATACTTAAAAGTCATTGAATCTTGTCATTGAATCTTTAGTCATTGAATGCTGTCATTAAATGAGTCATTGTTTAAATCATCGAATTCTGTTAACTAATACATCCAGCTGTAAACTCTATGAACACCTAAAAAATTATGCATATTGGGTCATTTTATTAATTGCACTGTAAATCAATTACGCAATATTAAGATATAAATAATGGTAGGTTTTATTGGCAACAACTAACTTTCAAAAGATGGCGGCTGGTATTTTCGGCAACTTGCTAAATCAAAAATCTTAAATAATAATTAAAAAACGAATATTAGCTTAGAGGAAATTTTAGATTTGAATTTTCTGGTTTTATGATTCATTTTGTTTCAAATCTAAACTTTGACTATTTAAATATATAACATCTGAAACAGGGATTACCCAGAAAATGTTTGATGAATGACGACAGTTTTTAATAGCTTTCGAAATAGTTTTATGATTGCTTTTTAACGTTTTTCACAACTTTATAACATATTTTCTGTTTTTATCGGTTAGAATTGTTTCTACAAATTTTATGAATGTTTTAAGTTATTATTTAAACAATAAAATATGTAACTCTGTATTACAACATGTCACTAAAAATAAAATTAGATTGACTCATGAAGTACAGAAGTGCCAAGTTACTACTAACTGAAAATCAATTTCATACCACAAAAAAAAAAAAAAAAAAAAAAAAAAAAAATCGTCCTATTAAATTGCAGATAATTATTACAAAAGAATACATTATACGATTTCCGGTATTAAGATGACGGACAATCTATAATAACTTGGCACCTCTGGAAGTATTAAATATATTAAAACTTTCTGATTAACTAAGATCTGTGACTGTTTAAAAACTCTTTAGGCAAAATCAGTGAAGAAACCAATACAATTTAGTCTTAAATTTTATTAAAACACATTCATTAGAGCTTAGAATGTTTTTATTATGGCTAGACTTAAATTCGTCTAGACAAAACTAGTCTATTTATAGTCAAATATAAAAATGAAATGCAAATACTTATATCTGTTTTCTTTTAGACATAATACAAGTATAACATTCATTATAAATTGACAAGAATTTAATGTAAATGTGACCAAAGGTTACTTTTTTTTTTCCAGTTTAAATCTAAAATTAAATTAAGGGGCAAAAAGTTAAAGATCTTCTTTTTCCCCTTTTAAATATTTAGCCATAAATGTTACTCAGAATATATATTTTATATATTAGGTATATTTAAATATAATTAGAAGACATTATTCAAAAGACATCAAAATTTTTTAGCCTGGAAACGTCATGCCTTTTAGTAACGTAATTTTACTTTTGAATGTGAACTACTTTCTATTTTATTCAACGAAAAATCAATTCACACCTTTCATCAGATTATTATATAGAAGAGAAAAAATATATTCCTGATAGAAATATTGCAGCTGGAGGCATTTAAAGCTCCAGCCATTTCTGTTAAGCAACAAGTTTTTCAACGCACCAATTTAATTAATAGCAGTAATACGAAAAATTTTGTGTCACCTTCTTTCCTAAAGAAAAGTTGCAGCTACTGAAAAACTCCAATCAAAATATTTACATAAACTTTTCTAAACCTCCACACTTCTTCGACTGGAAAACTTCTTTTTAAAAATTTATGCATATTGAATGCAGCCTTTTTCTGGTTAGATCCAAAGACTAAATCCCATTTCTCGGAATGGATTGGAAAAGTAGATACATAATATATATCTTTTGATGGTTCTTTCTTAACTTATAACTCCTGGCATTGGTTTTTGGAGATTCAGCACTTTTAAATTTCCCTCTATAAATGCACGTGCTGGGGGCAACGCAGAATTTTGCTTTTTTGTCATTTTAATCCATTACTGCTGAATTTTTTTTTTTTTTTTCTTCCTTAAAGCGAACATGGCGTTATAAACAACTTTAAAATTTTTTAAATGGAAGAAAATAATTGTGGTTGTATTATAATTGGTGCGTTGTGTTAAAAGTTTTACAGTTTCTTTATGCATAACTTTTGAATTTAGGCATTAAATTTGTTAAAAAAGAAAATAGGAAATAACATTTTCTTTAATCGACATATTATTAATTTTTATACTTAATTTTAGAGAAGAACTTTTTTTATTTACTACATTTTTAAAATACATTGTAACCTATTACAAGAGTATTTGGTTTCGGAAATTTTTCTACAATTTTTTATCAGTAAAATTTTAGATATTTTGTAGAATAATTTTCAGCAAATAACTATAATAAAAATTACAATTCTTAATAACTGGTAGAAAAATAGCTCAGAACACAAACACTTCTACAATTAACTGTTATTACCTAATGTATTATGGAAATAAATCGAAAAGCGGAAAATACTTCTTGAAAAATATGAAAAAAAAAAAAAAAAAAAATTAAATATTATTTTCCCCAAAAATGCATTTACATACCTGCATACCTACATAAAATGCTTAAAGTTATTTACTGTCTTAATTAGTAAGCTTTCGTAAAACTAATTAGCGACAACTTCAGTACAATCTTCTCTTTTATGAAACAATCTTATTAATAAACTATCATAATTTTCTAGCTTGATGAATTTTACTTTCCTTAGAAAAAAAAAATTTGAAAAGCAATAGTTTTGAATTCTTTTTTTCTTTAAAAACCCAAAATTTCATTTCTTATTTATTAGATGATCTAAACTTTACTTAATCATCTGTGTTCTAGTTCATCTTCTTGTAAAAACACACTTGTCATTCTTTTTTTTTTTCTCTCATTCTTATTTCTTTGTAAAGTTTTTACTTTTTTCACTTTTATTTTCTTCAACACCTTTATTTATGCATTCTCTTAAATTTTCTGTTAATTCTTTAACTGTTCACGCAATTTTTCTGTTTCATCATTTCCCCAAAGTATATGATACATATAAACAACTTTATTGTTAAAATTTATGTTAATTTTTATGAGAATCCAGTATTTTTTTAAAAGAAAAAAAAAAAACGGTAAGATTTTTTTTTTTTTTTTTGAGATAAAAGAAACATTTGCATAAAAACTAACCTAAAAGTCTCTTAACATACCTACATTGTTTTCTCGTAATAATTTAATTCTTCATCACTGAAGGGCATTGTTTTAAGGGTACATTTTAATTATTTTGAGTTTAATATCCAATGAATTCTTATCAGTTTTCCCTTCTCATTCCCTGTATTATTTTTATTATTAACATTTACGTATAATTGTAAAATTTACATATAATTAACACATATAATGTACAATTATTACATATTTTACGTATAATTAAGCACTTAAATATTGTATTACATATAATAATACGTGTAATTACATATTAATTATGCATCACGATTACGTATAATTAATTATACGTATAAAATAGTTTCATAAATTATCAATACCGACTAATAAAGAACATCAATATAAATATTCATTAAGAATAATTTGGTGAATTAAATAATTAACTAAGATATGTTTCGAAACAAATTTTCTCTTGTAATCTTTTAAAATTATTAATTTTTATCATTTAATTTTTATTTATTTGTTTATTTATTTTACATCTTATCCATCTCTCAGTTTTTGCTTTTTTTTCCCCAGTTTGTTTATACTTCTTATACACTTCTTTTCAGCATGTTCGATTATAATGATGAAAATGCAATGATATACGAATGGTTGAAGGTTACATTTCGTAAAATATGAATTTTGTTCGTATTTTGAAATCAGAACACATTTGTATGCATAATGAAAAGAAATAACATTCATTTCACTTTGAATGAATAATCAATCAATCAAACCAGATTTAACTTGCACATTTTTAATAACTATACATATATTTATTCATTTATATCTTATTGTCTGTAACATTGTAAATTCACTTTCCTTCGACAGTTATGTTTGTGTATGTTCCCCCTCTTCTCCTTTCTTAAGTATTTATGGTTATCATTATTCCAATATACACACATATATATATATATATATATATATATATATATATATATATGTGTGTGTAAATGTATTTAAGTTTATCTAGTCAAAACATATTTCCCTCTTAATTTTTGTTTATAGTTGTGTATAGTTTGCACCTTTACGTGTTACTATTTGTAAATTCTAATCTCTTTTTTCTACGAATTTTATTATTATCTTTGTTTAGTTTTTATTTTTATTTTTATTTTTTTTAATTATTTAAGAAATAATCATCAAATCCAACCACATTCAATTTATCCTCTTTTTTTTTTTTTTTTTTTTTTTTTTTTTTTAAATAATTATGTTTGTTTTAGTAACTTTACTTGTTACTGTTTGTGACATTTTAAACTTACTTAAGAAAAAAAAAAAAAAAACTTTATGTTTGTGTTTATTCAGTTTTTAGTAATATATTTTTGTCGATTTAAAAATAGTTCATCTATTAAATGAAATGTTCTGCCTTTCTTTTTTCCCCCTTAATCTTCGCAGTCCTCTTTATATCAGTCAGTACTTCTGTTTTTTACTCCCTTCATTTCCTCAAAATATACAGGCGCTTTCCTTTATACTCTCAAAAAATTCTCCAATCAAAATATTTACATAAACGATTCACAAACCTGCATATTTCTTCCAAGAGGTAAGTTCTTTGAAGATTACATATGCGTATTGAATGTTGTCGTTTCCTGGTCGAATTTAAGGGAAAATATCGTATTTCGGAAAATAGATGGAAAAGGTTTATATATAATATACCTTCCGATTGATTTCCCAGACTCCTAACTATTGCTGTTTTTTCCTTAAAAAATATTCAAGCTTCAAAAAAAAAAAAAAAAAAAAGATACTGGAATACATAAATATTTTTTCTATTCGATTAATATGGTTTGTTAAAAACAGCCTAATACTTTGAAAATAGCCTAGATTTATTTCTTTAATTTTATTTTGAAAAGTATTTAAAAAGTAACTTTCATGCAATGTGATCTGCTATCTCGTATATATTCGAAAGTATTTGATGAATAATATTTTCGTAATCTTTAATTTGCTTTCTTTGTACTAAGGATAAAACTCCATTCCTTTTTTTTTTTTTTTTTTTTTTCAAATAGATATTTTGATGAACAAAAATATTTAGCTTGTTTACTTGTTTATGTAATACCTTCAAATTGATGCGTTTCGAGTCAATTGTCGAACAAATA
The DNA here is from genome assembly GCA_963930645.1 of Salticus scenicus. Taxonomy (NCBI): domain Eukaryota; kingdom Metazoa; phylum Arthropoda; class Arachnida; order Araneae; family Salticidae; genus Salticus; species Salticus scenicus. The sequence continues at coordinate 102,826,974 of OZ005652.1, forward strand.
TTCAAAAATTATATTTTGCTACGAACTTAAAAGTAATTTTATTTAAATGAACTGATTTATTTTTCTTTTATTTAACTTTAATTAATTAATTAATTAATTATTTTTTTCCTAGTTTTCAATTATATCATTAGAAATGACAAAACACTAAATATTGGTATAATGATACTAAAATTGGTATTAGTAAAGTACGAATTTATACTTTTTAATAACGCATTAGTTATCTTTAATTTTTAATCAAATTATTTATGACAGCTGGCTATACATAAAAGTAATTCAAAATGGTGATTTCTCTAATGACAAAAATAAATAAATAAATGAATGAATGAATGAATAAGTAAATAAGTAAATAAGAAAAATTACGAAATTAAAAACTTCTTATAAAGTTAAATTTTTTCATGTAAATATTAACGGAATAAACTAATGCAGTAAACTGTAATTTAATTAGTCATTTTTTCTTTTTTACAAGAAAAATCTGATTTTTATTGACAAATTTTTTTAATTAAATTCATTGTACAATGATTTTTTTTATTTATTTGTTTATTTTCCATGGATTTTAATTTCGCATGCACAAAACTTTCTTTTGCATTACACCTGTATGAAGCATTTATAAGGGTGGCAAGTCGATTAAGCTAAACGCATATATCTTTATTGAAATTTAACTATGGCAGCATCAAAATATCTCAAAATTTTCGATTTCGTTTCGCTCGGCTGATAATTTCAAATGAACCGGGTTCGCAGAGTGACGTGACTATTTATTAGCAACTTTTACATGTAAAAATAAAATAAAGTAAACTTCTTCTCTTAAATGGCGTTCTCTGTTTTTGTATGAGTGTTTCTGTAGCATACCAGTAGGAGAAAAAATCACCTTATTGCAATTAATATAATTTATTGTTTAGTAATATTTTATTCATATCTGATCTGAATTAAATAATTTTCTAAATTTTGAATTTTTGCAGCTTGGAGATAACAAAGATTGGAGGAATGATATGAAAGGAGATGACATGTTCGGAAAAACATGAAGCGAAAATCGTAACTGAAGAAAACATTAAGTAACGCGGTTATAAAAGAAGTTATGCATTGTTATCACATTATGTAATATGGATCATTCAAAACAAGTCATTGCTAATACCCTTGTAGTATTAATTCACTGTATTTTGCTTGGCCTTTCATCGATTTCTCATAATTTGCTCAAGCGTTAACCTGGACATATAGTTCAGAGTATCATCTAAAATCGGTTTTCGATGAGGAGTATTTCACCAAAAAAAAAAGACATCGAAACGATGACAAATCACGTGAAAACTCGACAGAAATTATCTTTCCATCGGATTTTCATTGGAACAGTTTCTAAAATTCATCGGGTTCCGATCATCGGATTGAACTACTCCCGATAAGACATTTTAGATGAACTCCCATTGAGATTCACCGCTCTCGGTGAGATTCCGAGTATCATCCGTTTACAAGTTCATCGGTCATCGATAAGAGGCCATTGAAATGCCGATTATATTTTGCTGATAGCGTATAGGAGCCGAAGCTCTCACATAAATGTCAAATAAATAAAATAACACAACACTAGTTAACGTTTTGGTAGACTCAATATGGGTCCTGCGGTAGCCTTGGATGCTACTACAGCACACTGTAGTATGTGGAAGGCTACGTTTTCCCCGAGTTATCTCGGGATGGCCGGTGAAGTGGTTAATTTCATTTCTCCTTCATGACGACACGCCGTATGCCAATTACTCTTCTATTATTCCTTCAAGCAGTAAAGCGTTAAAAAAGTGCTTGAATTAGTATTTTTTACATATAAAATGTGTCTCTATTATCGACTATTGCACAAAAGCAATATTAGATTTGCAAGGACAATTTAACACTTTACCGGTCCTATTTAATTTCACTCCTCGGGTCACTGTTGCAAATTTAGGGATTTTTTATTCATTATTCACCATTAAATTTAACTGTAATGGTTAGCTAATCACTTGGAAGGTTATTCGTCCGTTATGTATAACACATATCACTCCTCAAAATTATTGGTGATAGCTGCATAAAAGAGTCTTTAAATTTAAAGAAAACTGTTTAGAGCATTTTCGATCATTAAGGCCGGCAAAGGGTTAAGAATTATGTCTGATCAATAAATTTTGGATAGAGTTTCCATTTAAAATGTTAACTTTTTTTTCGTAGATATGTTTATCCTTTTTATCCAATAATATTTGGATAAAACTCAAAAATTCTAAAAAGAAGTCATTACCTCACCCAATCTTTCTATTTTTACAGTTTTAGAAAATTAAACTAGCATTTTAGAAAAATATTACTTTCAAAAACGTACATAAATATCGTATATTGATAATAAACATAAATATATTTCTATTCAATTATTTCTCTTTAAACTTTAAGTAACACAAATCTTAAATTTATTTCACTTTGAAATTTCTCAATACCCCAGTACTTATCATTTCTATTACAACGTTTTCTGTCTTATATAGCTTCCCTTTTCGGTGATGCTGTATCACGTGACAACTATAGTCGTCGAATCTATTTTACAACTTTAAAACCCTGTTCCTTTCGTCGGAACTAAGTATGTCTATGGTCACTTCTGGCTCATAATATGCCTCCTAAAACGGCAAAATGTTAAAAGGAAAAGAGATCAGAAAGAACATTTTCACCTTAACGTACCCCATTCTCTGAAACAATAAAACTTCGCAGACGACATTCTTTGCTACTAATTCTGGCAGAAGCGTCATTTTGAAACGCAGAAACTTCAATCGACAATAAAATATTGGATCTGGCAACAGACGAAGACGATATATTCCCTATCAAACCACGTCATTTGCATTTTTATGATTTCTGATAATTGTGAATATTGGATCTTAGACATTATGTATTAAATGCTTTCATATTTTAACGCATAGAAAATGAATAAAATCGTGTAATATTTTATATTCATTAAATAAAAGGAAAAATGTGTATTTTAACTTCAGTTACCAATCGAAACTCTTAAAATAACAAGTTTTATTTTGTCTCAGATTTCTCAATCAAGAGAAATATATTATTTTGTTTTTAAAAATTTTCCTTTATTTTTCATCATTCTTTATTGAATACAATACATATAGCTTGGAAAATTGCAATGTTTCTTTTGTAGTTAGAGGAAATGGTTTGCAATAAAAAGTACAATAAGTACTTTTGAAAAAATTCTTAATTGCATAAAATAACCAAACTTTAAATTCTGTTTCTTTTGGTCTTCATTGGAGTTTCATTTATTTTAACGACGTTTCAAATATTTCACTTTTTGATAGTAAATTTTTAACATACAGTAACCAAAATTAAACAAACAAACAAACAAACAAAAAATATTTATTTGCGTATTATTTATTGCCATGAGGATTCAAATATTTAAACTTTAGACATCTTAACACGTTTTATAGGACTTGTCATGAATATTTTAATATTATAAGATCAAATATTTCGCTTAGAAACAATTACAATAATCATTTTGAACTGTAGAAATTGTATACAGTTTCAAAATATGCTTAAAAATTTTTAACTTTAAAAGTTTTTGGTATGGTTTAAATGATAAATCTTTCTAATAGTTTTATTTTTAAGTAACTAATTTTCTAATAGTTTATTTTTAAGTATTTTTAAGTAAGTTTTACTTTCCAGTATTAGCAAAATTAAGTACTTAATTATATTTTAGTATCAAAATTTTGGCAAAAATTTAGATTAAAAAAAACTTAAATAAAACTTTATACATTTAGGATTAAGATAATTCTGAAAAATCTTTTAGATACTTTTAGAAATTCAATATTTATTCGTAGAATTTTGAGTGAATAAAAATTCATGGTAACGCCATTGGTTGGGGAATTTTCACCAAAAGGTGATAGGCACTAGTTTATCCCAGTGTGAAACTACATAGTAATTTATATGAAATTCTGTGTTAGAGCTAGAGCTGCAACATTTTTGTCGCACGCACTCAGACAGACATTTTATTCAAATGTTCAAATCGTGTTCTGTACCTCTCAAAAATCCATCGAAAATAAGAAATCGTATATTTTTTCGAATCCAACATTTTATTTTCTGTTAAATATAGAAAAAAGTAATAAAACACAAGCAATAATACACTATGTAAGAAAAGACATAGAGAAACATAAACTAGATCAAAGTTAGCGAAAGGAGATCAGACTTATCTTTTAGAGAAAAACCACCATCTCCTCTCAATAGTTTTACTTTACATAAATGTTTCTTGAAAACAAAAAGTGAGATCATAAGGATATATTAGAAAAATAAAGTAAAATAAATTGATAAAATAACAGCATTATTAGTCACATTCATAAATCATGAAATGATTTTCTCAAAAAATCATCAAAAATTTATAGATAATTTCAAGATATCTTACACAGACCATTCATACATATTTTATATGATTTTACTACAATTTCTTTCATTAGTATGCTTTATCTTATCGCTCTTATCACGAATTATCAGTCTGTATTTTAATATTTATGAAATAAATTTTTTTGCGAATTAGATGGAAATATTTTATTATTTTCATGTTTAACAATTTTGTGATTGACCATCTATCAACATATAAATTGTATGCCATTCTAAAGAATAGAACATAAAATGTATTATATTCTTTACATTTTAGGAAATCCTCTTGCCAATGTTCTAACGATTATTTTGAGATAATATATTTCAAAACAGACTTTTCAGTTTTTTTATTTATATAATTTATACTAATAAATCTATGCATAATTGCGAAACACTTCACTTGTTATTGAAAAAGAATATTTTAATGTGTTTGAATGTTGTTTATATTCTCACAAAAATGACTCAGATGAAGCGGGAAAAAAATGCTTAGTTTTCATGCTAGGATACTCTCATTGTTAGGAAACAACATTTACAGGTAAAGTTTCCTATCATCGAAAGCCACTGAGTTGGCATCAACGGAAGACCTCAGCTACAATCTTAGTAAAACCAGAAGTTTTTAAACTTCAAAAAATTCGAATTTTCGAAACAATATATGTATGTTCATAAGTGAAATATCTTGAACATTTTGACGCTTTATTTATGCTTCTACGCACTTTTGTTCAAAAATTATAAACAAAATTGCAACTGATATTAAGATTGAATTTCATTATATTTGCAAACTTAATTTTTTGAAGTCCTTTCCCTACTAAAAATAATCTCAAGATATTCTGCAGATAATTTTAGAGAAAATCTACAGAATATCTTAAGTTATTTGGCCCATTCTTAAAAAAATTTACAAAATTTCTTCATATGTCCTCAAAATTTATGAAGATATTTTGTAGAAAAAGATAAATCTTCAAAATATTCTATAATATTTGAAGAAAATCTTAAGAAAATACTACTTTCTTAAGAATATCTTCGGATTATTTTTAGTGGGGTTTTCATCAGTATCCACAAGATTTTAGAAAAAATAAATCATCTATTGTTTTAAAATGTCGACCGCACATTTATACAAGAATTATCTGTAAAGGGAATTAGCTTTTTAGATGAGATAGTTCAAAATTTACTATTCTTAAAAGTAATTTTTTTTAAATTAAATATCAATTCATTTTATAGATATCCTTCATATAAATGTGTTTTTAAAGTTTTAAAGCAAAGGGTGAAGAAATAGGTCTTTTTCAAAATTTTTCGGATAGTAGCAAAAAAGTACTTTTGAGAAAATTTGAGTTTGAGAAAGCAATGCTGTTCAATTTGAACATTAATTATAATTTTATTCATAACCCCTTCAAATGAAAGTGTGTAAAAAAAATAAATAAAGCTTCAGAATGTTTCAAATAAATAGCATATCGAAAGATTATTTTTATTATTATTCTATTTATTTATTTAATTAATTTACTTATTTATTTATTTGTTTATTTTTATTTTATCTTATTGAGATATCGATTTTTTTTAAGTTAAAACCCCCTAGACTTAACGAGAAATTAAATTATAAATTTAAAGGCTTAACGAAAAATTATTATTATTATTATTTTCTATTTTAAAGAAATTTTTAATGCCGAGTCTACGCGATTTAATTAAAGTAAATTACGGTCGTTATAAATCTTTTTTTTTTTTTTTTCGTTTTGTGTATGTGTGTGAATTACTATCTTATAGTTATGAAAATTTGCATTAATATGCCTTGAAATATAATAATATTAGGAACATTAAAATTTCTAGAAATTTATTTAAATTTAAAGAAATAAATTTCTTAAATTTTAAATTTATTGAATTTTTTTATGCTCCCTACTAACTAATTTTTAATTAATTACTTCGATTTTACGTTATTGCAGTTTATTAATATATTAGAAACTTATTTCGGTATTATATTATTAGTTTTTTAAAAACTGTTTTTTGTTTAAATGTTAAAATTAAATGCAGTTTTCTAACAATAATAAAAATATTTTTAAAATGTAACTGATCAATGAACCATCAACGTAACACTTAAGAATATATTGTTAAACTATGTAATATAAAATATTAGAACCACAATAAAAATAAAAATAAATAAAAATAAAAAAATTATTTAAAAAAATAAAAATTAGTGTTTTCTGATTTAAATAGTTAATATATATATATATATCATGAAAAACGGCAGTTTTTCTAGTGACGCAAGCGCAAAAACAAACGAACGCCACGACACTCAGCGGGAACGGAAAAACGAACGAAAACTGCGACACTTATATATACAGGAATTTTAAGATCAAAGTAACCGCTGAAAGCCGACACTTAATATCTCAGGAAATATGGGAGGTTATGTTCTGATATTTTCAAAATAGACTTTCACCTTCTGTCTGATCCTACCCTGAAATCGCTACATTTCTGCGTGCAATATATTTCGAGATATGAATTGGCTCATTTAAGTTGTAAATGGGCGGCGTATGTAAGGAATAAATTTTTCTCGAATATGGCTCGAGCGAATTTAGTTTAATTGATATATGATATTAATCGCTTTTATCTGATGTGCCTGACATCTCCCTTTTCCCTAGGAAAACTCTTGTTTTTTTTATAACTCAGTTTAAAAATCGAACTATTTTTTACTCCGAAAATACCGTGATGCGGCAGTTTCGCGGACGAATTTCTTCTCTTCCATCTGAAATACTGAATATCAAATAATCGTTTTGGCTCCATCTATCGGGGAGCGTCAAAAATAAACACAAAAAATAAAAATAAAAATATTTTTCTTATTTTAATATATATATTAAATGAGTTATTTATTTAGGTACTTGTATTTTATATGACATTTGTTTATCAAAAATATTCTTTGTATTTACATTGTTTTCATGCTGATACGTTGTTAACTTTCAAAATTGGTTCTATTTTAAAAGGTGATTGCAACAACAAAAAATTTTTCCTTTATTTTCATAAAAATGACAAATAATATGATAATCATAAGCAAATATTTGTAATTTTTTCAAAATTAGGTGATAAATCACTTAAACTACGGATTGAAAAAATTCTTAAAACAGAATTTGAAAATAATTAATTTGCTCATTAAGTTTCTAGTATATATATAATATATAAATTACAAAATGTTGAGCTATAATAAAATTTTGAATAGATTAAGATTTTTTTTTTTTTTAATTAAATTCATAACAAACTATACTACTTGAATATTTACCAGTATAAAATTTTCACTTTTTAAAGATTTTTCTATTATTATTTATTTTTCTCTTTTAAATCAAATCTATACCTAAAACATTATAATAAGAAATAAATATAAATAAGAAATTTTTGTCATTTTTAAAATGTACTATATTATGCCTTTGTAATGTTGCATGTGTCCATCTTTTTTATCACTTTTTATAAAATTTTGAAATTTTATTTAGTTTGTTATTTTTTTCGAGTATGACCTATAAAACAACACTTTTAATACAGTGTTATAACTCATTACCATGCTCCTTTAATTTTGCGTTTTGATCATTAACCCCTAAAAAGTAATAATATCAATACAAAAAACCCTTAACGGGTTAAAAGTTTGTGACGCAGCACTGTACTTTATGGCTATAAGAATTAGAAATACGGGTCTTAAAAATAATGATATCAAATTCTCAGTGACGCTTTGATATTAATTAAATTATACATAGATTTTCTTATTTCAATTTGCTTTTTCCTTTTATTTATATTTACAGTGTAAACGTTATTTTCAACATAAAATAATATATAGCATTTACACATTCATACCTTTCCATTCACATCTCTTATACTATGAAAGCATGTGTTTTAAAAGAAATTATATGAAATTCCAGTAACGCAGTGGTATTACATTAAGTGATTTGTTTTTAAATTTCTCTGCAATTATTTTGTTTTGCATATTAAAGTATATGTGCACATTGAAATATTGCTTTTAATTTTCAAATACGCTGTCAAATATATCACTTTCATTAAGCTTATATTATGTACTGAAATATATTTTTTTCAATGAATTATTCTATCTTTTGCGTCACGCCATCCAAAACTGTAAGTAAAATATATGGAAATGTTTACTTTGTGTCATTTCATCCAAATAAATTGAAAATGCATGCAAATAGATATCGTGATGCAAAGAAAAAAACTGTGAAATTTTTTTCAGTTTTGGATGGCGTGACGCAAAAGATAGAATAATTCATTGAAATAAATATATTTCAGTACATAATATAAGCTTAATGAAAGTGATATATTTGACAGCGTATTTGAAAATTAAAAGCAATATTTCAATGTGCACATATACTTTAATATGCAAAACAAAATAATTGCAGAGAAATTTAAAAACAAATCACTTAATGTAATACCACTGCGTTACTGGAATTTCATATAATTTCTTTTAAAACACATGCTTTCATAGTATAAGAGATGTGAATGGAAAGGTATCAATGAGTAAATGCTATATATTATTTTATGTTGAAAATAACGTTTACACTGTAAATATAAATAAAAGGAAAAAGCAAATTGAAATAAGAAAATCTATGTATAATTTAATTAATATCAAAGCGTCACTGAAAATTTGATATTATTATTTTTAAGACCCGTATTTCTAATTCTTATAGCCATAAAGTACAGTGCTGCGTCACAAACTTTTAACCCGTTAAGGGTTTTTTGTATTGATATTATATACATATATATATATATATATGTGTGTGTGTGTGTGTGTGTGTGTGTGTGTGTGTGTGTGTATACACTTAATATTGTTATATTTCGTTAAATATAACAATATTAAGTAATGTTTTTTTTACAAGACAAAAATTTGCAGAAACGTTTCATAATGTCCCCAATCCCTTTAAACTACACTGGTTTTAAAATGTTAAACAGCAACCTCTTTTTTTTTTTTTTTTTTTTTTTTCCTTTTTGTACATAACTTTTAAACAAATACATGTAAAAGTAATTGACAGATTTTTTTTTTTAATCTAATAATTAATAAAACTTTATACTACTTTAACCAGTATAAGCTTATTTGACGAATATCACTAATACTGCAAATTAGACAACAATGAACCTATACTATACGGAAAACTTCGTGCGATATACTTTTTTCTAACAACGATAAAAATTAGTATGTTTTCTTTTTACACTCAAAATGGTATACACATAGAATAAGTTCTCAACTTAAGGGAAATATGAATTTCTATCATTAACCCGTTAACGCCCGAATTAATTTTGCAAAATATTATTAGCAGATTATTACACTTCTAAATTAATATAGACAACTGATAGTAAAATATATTAACTTAAGCAATTCTTCTGATAGTTCTAAATTTAAAGCCTATCCTCATTTATTGATGTTTAGTGTTCTATCGAGAAAACTTCGAGATAGAAAAACTTTCAGTTAACAGATCAGTTTCCTATTATATGTTGACAAAGATCTCCAAAGTAAAATACTGTAATATATATTATTCAACTTGATTTGAACTATACATTATTATTCAACTTGCAAAGATATGTGCGACGAATGAAAAATCATAAAATGACTATCCAGATTATGAAATAATAATTAATAGTAGGCACAAAAAACTATCAGGGATCATTTAGAGTGACGCTATAAACTGTCACTCAAAAGCAGAAATTATTCCAAGAATCCACAAAAAATATACGTGCCATTTTATTAGCTGTCCTCAAATGAGGACGCTGGGCGCTAACGGGTTAAAATGTTATTTTGAAGAAAATTCTTTTTTTTTTTTTTCTTAATAGCCGATTAATAAAAATTTAATAGCATTTTTTGATTCACCATTGATTATTAATTTCCAAAGAAAAGTATAACATTAACAATTATTATTATCATTATTATTATTATTATTATCATTATTATTATTATTATTTAAATAGTAACAGAAAGTTAAAGAAAAAAAAAAAAACTTGCAATTTTTTTAAAACATATTATATAACCATTAGTGCAAAATAAGCATCGGAAAAAAAATAAATAAATAAAACCTACAGAAATATCCTACTTTTGTAACATTTTCTTACTTCCGTTATCGGTCTTTTTCTTCATACCCGATTTACTCTTCCCAAGAAAAAAAATCTACGAATGTGGTGTATATCGGTTATTGATGGAAGATCAATAAAATAGCCTCTGTAATTGAATCGAATGAGACATTTGTAGAAGGTCGTCAGTTTTTTTCATAGGCTCATGAAAAATAAAATAAATAATTCATCGAAAATATCTAGAAGTTTTAAAAAAGATTTCTCTCATTTTAAATATATTTTAAGTGGGATAAAAATGTAATGTATTTCAAAATCCTCTAGATCTGATATTTTTTGAGCATGCACAACTAAGTCCTGATATATATATATTATGCTAAACATATTTATAAATAAATTTTGTATTATTATTATCTTTTTTTTTTTTTTTTAAGTGTTTAATTTTAAAATATTCGTCATTGCTTTTTAAATAACAGGTCATTTTCATTAATTTCTTCATATATATGTATAAATATTTTATAAAAGTATAACACCAGTATATTCTTTAGGAAATATAAAAATGTATATTTATGTTTCAATATCTCATTTTGCACTTATTATAAAGGTTTTTAACTTTTAAAGTCAATTAAATGAATTTTAACTGAAGAATATTTAGCAATGTGGTGTATATCATTTATTGACGGTGATAAATAAAATAGCCTGCATAACTGAATCCGACGAGATATTTCTAGAAGATCATCGGCAATTTTTTCATAGCTCATCTATATATATATAATCGTTTGTCCTGGGTGATTGAGTGAATCATCATCTCCCAACCCGAACCCCTGAACCTAGAAGCATGAAATTTGGGGAAAATGTTAATTCTATGACGTAGATATCCGCTAAGAAGCGGTTTTACAAAATTCGCCCCCGAGGAGGTGAAAGAGGGCAAAACGTGATTTCACATAATCCTTCATATCTCAAACAAAAAAAAAAAAAAAACAGATATACGTGAAATTTTTGCCCTAAAATATAGCTAATACACTTAAAAACCTATTTCGGGAATTTTAGAAATACTTTCCCCAAAGGGGGGGGGGGGAGGAGGGGACAAAACGTGTTTTTATATAATCAGTTAGACCGTTAAAATTGATACAGATAGGTTTTAGGGGTATGCAAGTCGAATGAGGATATTATCGAAAGTGTATAATTATTAGAAGGGGGGAAGGGGGGGCGAAGAGGCAAAAAATATAAAAAGAGAGATAGACCGTTCAAAATTGGTTTTTGATGTGTTTGAGGCCTACAAATAGATTGCGGATATTTTCGAATTTGTAAAATTTTTAGAAGAGCAGAGAAGGGGGGGAGGGCGAAGGGAAAAAATAATAGAAATATAGTTAGACCGTTCAAAATTGGCACGTATAGGTTTTTTTGGGACCTACAAATCCAATACAGATATTTTCAAAAGGGAAAATTTATTAGAAGAGACAGGAAGCGGGGGGGGGAGGGGCAAAAATATAGAAATAAGAGCATTGGAAATTAGTATTATTGAGTTTTAAGGCCCGATAAATCGATTTCGGATAGTTTCGAATGTGTAGAATTATTACGAGTGACTGGAAAGGGGGGGAGGCAGGAGCAAAAATAAAGAAATTCAGTTAGAACGTTGGAAATTAGTATTATTGGGTTTTAAAGCCCGAGAAAAAATTGTGAATATTTTCGAACGTGTAAAATAATTAGGAGGGGCGGGAACGGTGGGCGAAGGAACACGCGTGCCGTGCGGTCGTGTATACGTTGCCGCAGGCAGTGGGGGCCCTAAGCAATTATTCCACCGATGAGAGAAGAATTTTTTCGTATTTTATATTTACGTTTTTTTTCCTTAAGACAATGTAATGATTCATTAAGAGGTCGAACATAAATGCACGCGTGCAGCGCGCAATGACCTACGCTGCCGAAAGCAGTGGTGACCCGGTACGAGATTTTTTCCGATCAGAAATTCTTTTTTTTTTTTTTTTTTTTTTTTTTTTTTTTACATGATAAAAATTAATGCAATTTTGGAAATTAATTAATTATAGTGATTCATTTAATAATAGTGACCAGTGAAGCCTGTAGGTAAAAAATATAATAAATGATGCAACAAAAATGTCTGGAAGTTTTAAAATGGATTTTTTGAATTTTAAAAATATAGTAACTGGTATACATATTTTACATAATATATTTCAAATCTTCTAGATTTTACAGATTTGCTACATTTCGAGTATATATATGTATATAAGGGGTTTTTCTTTTTTAAATACCAAACATATTTATAAATCGATTTACTTTTTATTATTATTATTATTATTGTTTTATTGTTTTATTTAAAAAGGTTCGCTTTCGTTTTCAAAATAAATTACTAATTCATTTTCTTGAGATATTTATGTTCAAGTATAGCATTTGTACACTATTTCGGAAATATATGAATGTGTTTATGATCGGAAATTTGTTTTCACAATTATAATGAAGGCTTTAGCTTTTTAATTAAATTTAATCAATTTTTACTTCAAAAATGTCTTAGAATGTGGCGTACATGGGTTATGTGTATGCAGATAAGAAAATATAAGAAAATATAGAGATAAGAAAATTGGCCTCTGCAAATGAATTTGTAGAAACTTATCGTCAGTTCTTTCACAGGCTTATAAATATAAATAATTCATCGAAAAAAATTAAAGACGATTTCTAACGCTTTGAATATCTTTTAAATGAGATAAGAGTTTTATATAATAAGTTTCGAAATCCACCACATTATACTGATTTGATACTTTTAAAATATATATGACTGAGTTTTTCTCCTTTTTAAATGCAAAATATATTTAAATCGATTTTGCGATCCCTTTTTCTAATAAACGTTTCATTTAAATGCTCTTACTATTTAATTGAAAATATCTGATTATTTTCATTCCTTTATCCATCAATAAAATATCTAAAAATCATATGCTCTTTTAAAAATATGTTAGTTTAATATATATATATACCGTTTATTTATTAGGAAATTATATAAATTTTCCTATAACTATAATTATATATATATTCCTATATATATATAGAGAGAGAGAGAAAGAGATAGATAGGAATAAATGAACAAATGAATGAAATGATATAATACCCCAAAAACACAAAAGTCTTCATCAGGGAGGCCACTCCATGTACGGGTGAAAGAGAAGTTTCTGAAAGAATAGTAGCAATTATCTAATAACTATCTTTAGCTCCCAACTTCTCACCAAACAGAAAACTACCATTAACTAAATAGTAATCTGACAAATATAATGTAAAAAATTCTAAAAAAGGCATAAAAATACATCAACTAAATCATATACTTTTGTATCATATACGTATTCGTTTTCAAAAGTTTCCTATATATATATATATATATATATATATATATATATATATATATATATATATGTATATACAGAGAGAGAGAGAGAGAGAATTCAATCGTTAAGAAGCCTACATAACTTTACATGATTAAATTTAACGTGTTTTTAGCATTTTATTTTTAAACAAATATCTTGTTTTTCGTAAGTGCAAATTAATATACTCACATTGTTTAAAAATTAGTGTTAATTTTCAAGGTTGATAGAACACGCCAAGAAAAGCACATATGTAGAATACTTTGGAAGAAATTGTGACGCTTTAACGTTCAAAAGAGCAGTCCCACCAAAAACCGAGATGTTTTGCTCTCCAAACTGGTAGATGGGAGATTTCGGATTTTCATTCATGTTGCGGCACTCCAAGTTTAGCCGTTCAGAGCTTTCTGTGGTTTTATTAAAATCTCGCGAAAATTCAGATTAAGCCCCCTTAAAAAAAAAAGAACCTCCCCACCGAGGGTACATCACCCAAGCCTAGAGTGACTATATTTTTTCATTGAATTTGGGGACAAAGATGGCGGTGTCCTCGAATTTCGAGGACAAAAAAATAAAATAGTAATTAAATCAACTTAATTGTAAAATTTTAGTAATTTTTATGCATAAAGCACCTAAAAGAACTTATTTCAGCTTATTTATTATACATATAATAAATTACTATAATGAAACATTAATAACTTTATAACCGGCGTCCCCAAATGTGTTGTAATTTTTTGGGGACGAAGGTAGTTTTGTCCTCGAGATTCGAGGACATATGGTCAGCCTACCCAAGCCTAGGACCCAAGCTCATTCAGTCGACCTTAACCTTAACGAAACAACATTCTGAAGAAAGACCTTAATTTACAGTTTCACGTAAAGAATTATTGTTATAATTCTCTTATAGCTGTATTAATAATAATAATGTTAATATGGTTAAAAATAAAAAAAATTATATTAAAAAAAAGTGTTTTAATGCAGTTTTATCCTAACTCATCAAAGTATACTTTAATATCTGTCTGACTATTTAAAGAAAAAAAAGGAAAAGTTATATCACTCTTTCTTTTTTTTTTTTTTTTTTTTCTTAATTATTTTTAATATTAAAACTTAAATTGACAACATTTTTGTGCATGAATGAAATCCACATTATTTCAGCTGCACTTTACCCATATCTATCACAACATTTCGGTCAAGAAATCCTTTATATATATATATATAGTTGTTATGAAACGTTTATTCATTTAGCACAAATTTTTCATTATTTTATTGTATAAGCGAAATCTTAAATAATTTAATTGGTATTGTGAAACATAAAACCCGCTTACAAGATACGCAAAACTCCTTTTAGGGTATTACTTTTTGAATTTTGACTATATACTGACTTCTTCTCGATACGATATCTTCTACAGCTCCTTAAATGTTCGCAAATACTGTTTAAGTTCCATGTAAATGCATATAAAAACATCTAAATAGGTAAATTAACTGTTAAAAAATATATACACATGAGAGGATGGTGGTGTAGTTGCTGTGGCCAATTACTATTTGAAAATATATACATATAAGATGATGTTAGTGTAGATACTGGGGTCAATTGTTTACATGTAATGCCTTGGTGGAATATTCTTTGTGGGTGTTTTTCTAGGAGATCCTAGCTCATATTCTTGCGAGTTATGTAAAAAATCACTCAAAAATCTAAATGGCTGTACTGACGAGTGGTCATGAGTTTAAGTTTATCAGTCACATAAGGTACACTCCGCGACAAAAAGATAGGTACAAAGGTTTTTTTTCCTTTAATTTTTCATAAAAGGACATTATCTAAATTGTGCTTATCATTTATTATTATCATAAAATAAAACAATTTCAAGACTTCTTTTTTTTCTTTAAGACTAATTTAGAAAAATTTTAAGAGTAAAGTTTTTCTAATTTAAGATTACACTTCGCGACAAAAATATAGGTACAAAGGTTTTTTTTTTTTTTTTTTTTTTTTTTCATAAAATAACATTATTAAAATTGTGCTGATCATTTATTACCATAACAAAATATTGTCATATCAAGAACATACTAAATATTTGTATCATATTCAAAACATTCGTATTCAAAATAATTATATATATTCAAAAATTAAAAAAAAAAAAAAAAAAAAACTTTGTAACTACCTTTTTTTCGCGGAGTGTATACATACACACACATATAAAGTCTTTATGACACATAAAATGAATACATATAGTTTTTTCAATATTTTAAAGAGTTGAATAATATATAAAACTTACGTTCGAAAGATAAAAATAAAATATTTAAATTCTATAAAATAAACCTTTTAAGGAATATATGAAATTATTTCTTTTTCCTCAGATCAAATAAAACCGTCTCTGATTTATGTCTTCATCTCGACCTACTTACAACATTTCTCAAAATCTTTACATTACATCTTGTTTACGAGATAATCTTAAGAATACAAAATAAATATAAAAAAGTAAACTAAAATAAACCGCCTTCTATATTCTCTCCAAGAGTTCAGTCATTAAGGATTAGCTGTCATTACTTACTTGATGCAATTACAAGTTTCAGCTTTAGTTTCCTACTGAAGTTAAATACCACTACAGAATGCTGAAATACAGAAGATGGTATGTTTCAGCTACTTTTATTTAACATGTTTAGTAGTTTAGTTTAGACGAAGCTAATTCTAGTAGTTTATTTCTAATGAATAAATGCTTTGATGTCAAAAAATATCTTTTAGTGGAAATTACAACCATTATTTTTTTTATAATATGATTATCTAACGATATGAGATATATTTCGATTACTAATTTCATTTAAACTTTTATTTATAGGTTGGACTTTAAAGTATCATTAATTTAAAAAGTGTATAAAATCAAATTTTTGGTAGAAATATCAAAGATATTTATAAGAATAGAACGAATATAAATCACTTTAATATCACTACATGACTTTAAATAAAACCATTCTTGTTCAAGAAAGAATTTTATAGAGTGTTCGCGTTGATTTTGCTTTGCATTTTCCACTATCTTCCCTTGTGTTGTAATTAATTCCTATATTGTCTCGAGAATCTACCATCAATCTTAAGAAAAAATATAAGGAATATAAAAAGTAGGATGTGTGCTCCAGTGATTGACACTTTTAGAGCACTCTCTCATGTTTTTAACGTTCTAGTCATCAGAAAATATTTTTAGAAATCTTAAGTTAATACATATGGCATAAAAGACATTCAGAACCACATATATGTCTAAATATATGCATTTGATAACAATTATTTTTTTTTTATGAATTTTTGTTTAACACCCACTCAATGTTCCAGTAATTGACACTGCCAGTTTTCATTTTATCAGAAATTGGCACCCTATGTTCCAGTGTTTGACACTGCTAGTTATTCATTTTACCATTTATTAGCACCCCGTGCTCCAGTGTTTGCCATAAAATGTTAAAATTCTTATATGTAAAATACATGATTTTATTATTTATTAATTATTTGGGGATAGATGTCAATTACTGGAGCATGCCAATCACTGGAGCACCTACCCTAAATACTTTTTTACCCTATTTTTAATATCTTAATAACCTTTTCAATCTTTATGTACCAATGGTATACTAAAGTACCATCTTCTACATCTTCATTAATTACTATGATGAAGTGATATGCTTAATTTTTATTGCATATATCTTTAAAAATTATATACTCTTAAATAACTAAAAAATATATTTCAGATACATTTTTTCCTGTTTTATAATACGGTATAAAAAAAGTTAAATTTTGCAGAAAATATAAATAATTGAAATATGTGAAGTTGCTTGTAGAAAACTGAATCTAAATATAGTGCTGAATGAAGATGAAAACTTTGTAACCTCGCTGTATAAAATTCAAAAACAGGTAGCGATTTTTTTTTTTTTTCCGAGTGCTGGTTTCATGCAGCGACGATGCCTATTTTTTTGCCTGGTTAAAGGTTGTGCTTAATTATTCTTAAACGAAAATTGTTGCTTTTTTTTCCCAAATTTATAGCATTGGTTTAGAAAACTTCATCTGCACAAATTGTATGCAAATATATTAACCCAAGTAGCACGAGAACGTTCTGTGAACGTCTAATAACGGTTACAGTCGTTCAAACACCGTGTTTCGCGTCAAGAGAACGTTTGATTAGACGTTCAAAAATAGTATTACTTAGAACGTTCTGAAAAGGTTTGCTTTGTACCATCTATAAAACGTACAATTCTAGTTCTATGAAAAACGTTCAAGTGTATCACCGTCGTCACACGTTCTGTAACAGTGTGATTATAACAAATGTGACAAAATGCTTTTTTTTTCAGTTTTGTTTCCTTATTTTCAGTTTCAGATTTTGGTTGCATGCCAGTATAGAATAATTATTGAAATGTAATAGAGATGATTTTTAGGGAAAAAATTACAAAATTTTAAACTTTAATTATATGTTTTAACCATCATAATTATTTATAATTTTATTTAAGTTTTATATTGTTGAATTCTGTCAAACACATTAATCCAGATTACTTTTGCAGATATTCATTATTATTTGCTTCTTAAAATGTTAATAAATTAAGTTACGAAAAAGTAATTTATTTTATTTATTTATTTTGTATATACCAAGAAAAATGTGTTGGATAATTGGGAATTTTTTATCTCCGGTTTTCCATAGGTTTATACACTCTTGAGATGTCCAGAACACAATTCGACCATTCTTTGAAAATGCCAGTCTGTCTATCTTTTTGTGTGTGTTATCAAAGTTTTGTGGACTCTGATTCTCACAAACCAATGGACGGAATTTAACCAAACTTTATGTTTAGTTAGACCTTAAACTAATTTGCTAAATATCAGGAATATTTAATTAGGTATTGATCTAAATATCAGCTTTGGTGCTCATTAGCCTTTGGAGTGTATCACCAGATAGGGGTCGCTTCTATGCTGTAAATTTCCCCTTTTATGGGGAGATTATATCTCAGCTTCTACAGTGCACAAATGCACCAAACTTAATATGTGAAACAGATATTATGTAAAACTACGTTGATTTAATTCATGTGCGTATATTGATCAACTGGGGGCGCTGCTCTCCTGCAATTTAATACCGTTAACGTAATGGTAATAATTCAGTTTTTGTAATATAAATAATTATAAATACACTAAACTTGGTATGTGAAATTAATATCATATAAAACTTTGCTGAATCAGTTTGCGTGTTTATCTGACAAGTGGAGGCATTGGTATGCTGCAATTTAATTCCATTCAAGGGAACGCAATAGCTCATGTTCTATGATTTACAAACGCTCTAAAATTGGTACGTGAAATATATATTACGTAAATTTTACTGATTGACTTGAGTACATATCAAATGACAGGTGACACTGCTACGTTTCGTTTCAGCTTAAGGGAAGGCTATACCTCATCTTCTATAATACGAATATTTATCGAAACTTGTATATGAGATATATATATAATGACAAAATATGCTGCTTCAATTTCGGTATATATCCACCGACGGGTGGTGCTGCTATTACTTTCTGCGATTTTCCAGATATCCGTATTTCAGCATCTTTTGGTGAAGAATGTAAATTTCATATATAAAAATATTAATTATAAGAACCTGCGTTGATTAATTTTATATGATTAAATTAATAAATTTTAAAATTTTATGGATGCTGTATCTCACGAACTAATAAACGTAATTTATTCAAACTTGGCTTACTTGGACTGTGACCTAAACGGTGGCGATTATATTTGTTAATAAATCGTTCAATAGGTGGCGCTGTCATATCATTATTTTCAGAATTTTTAATATGGCAGAATAGGACAAAATTTCGTATAAATGTACATAAGTGAGCATTGTTTTTAACTTTTCCATGGAAAATTAAATATGTATATATATATATATATATAAATTTATATTAGTAATATTTAATTTTAAAAAAGTATGGGCGGTTTGTACAGCACATTGCTTTCGCTATTGTATAAAAATTTTCAATATTCTTGTGAGAAAGCTCGTCTATGCTTTTAAAACGAAAGGGTGAACCCTAAATCTGTGATAATTTAAAACAAAGTTATGGATTTTTTACATTTTTAATTATGTAAAATACATTTCTTAAGATATATGTTTTGAATACTATAAAATTTATTTTTTGGATATTTAGTGTTATACTTATTTGAGATGAAAATCTTATACCTTTGCCATGGAAAATAATTTTGATAGATTATTTTAGCAAATAATATTTACGGCATCCACCTGTGCAGGAAAATATAGAAGAAAGTTTTATGAATGCTTCAATATACCAATTTTTAAAAAGTTCAAGTTTTGAATAGTATGAAAATTCTGTATTAGAACGGGTGTTATTGAATAAATCGTGTTTTGCATAATGAACAGAAATTTTTCCCACCAGTAAACGGCCATCTGCAGTTCTGTTACACAGGAAGTTCGTATTCGTATGCAATCCAAATTCCGAAGCATCTGCCTTCTGCCTGCTTACTCAGTGTATTTTGATTTTGTATTCATTTCTTAAGTTATTGGCATTTGGATACGCGACAGCTCCTACAGATAAGTTTTTCTCTTTTGTAAAATTTTGCATATGCATTGAAGTCTTAAAAATTTAGTTTATTAATATATATATATATATATATATATATATATATATATATATATATATATAACATACATTAATTTTAAACTAAATTTGAATTTTTTTTTTTTAATTTTACATATATTTAAAGCTAACTCCTAAAATTATTTCATATACTAAACTAGCAAACCCAGTCGAATTTTTCGCTCTTATTTTAAAAATTGAAACTCATAAATGTTATATCGAATTCCCCATCTGATTAAAATTTTAATTTACCAGAAGCCAAATTATTATTAGTACCAAATTAATATGTGCAATAGTGAGACTAAGATCATTCAAAGAAAGGTATCAAAATAAAATTCATTGTTGAAGAACCAGTTTCATATTTTCGCAGGCAGTACAGTTATAGTATAGGATTTCCATGATGCCTTTTAAATTTTTGTCGCGATGTTGGTATGTTGGTAATGACTTTTTATTTATTTTGGTATAATATTTTGCTAATAATAATAATAATAATAATAATAATTCTTATTTTGATTATATTTTTATGTTTATCATTTTTAGTCAATTTATGACAATTATTCATATTCTGTATAATCTTTAAAGTATTTCTATGCTTAAAATGACGCTTATAACGATAGAAGAAGCAATTTTTAAAAATACAGTTTTCCATAAAATAATGTAAGCAGTCAAATTTTGTAATTTTTTCTTATTAGTTCATTGAGTTGAGTCCGCATGCTTAAATATTGTTATTTTTTAAATATTATTTTTTATGCTTGCGTACTTCAATAATTACATTACTATATCGTTTCGGCAAAAATTAATTGCAACTGATCCACGTTAAAGAAATATATAATGGATTTGATCATGCATGATTTGACATTACATTTTACATTACACTGTAGAAATGTAAAAGCAGGGAGAAGTATTAAAAAAGAAATAGTTACTAAGGGGAATCTTAATATTTCTGAATATTTTAAATTTTGAAGTTTATTTATTTTATTTTTATTTATTTATTTGTTTACAGAATAAACTTTAAATTATTTATTTATTTATTTTTCAAAATGTTTCACCACATTTTATACTGTTATATTTCACTGCATGTGTATGTAAAATTTATAAACTCAAAATCAATAATTTAAATAAATTTCGCATACGCATGATTTGAAATAGGAAAATATTAAGTAAATTTCACGTAATCTATTTAAATAAAAAAACAAAATAATAATAATAATATATATATATTATTTTTTTTTAAAACGTATTTAAAATACACCGCTGTTCAAAGTTAAAGGAACAAACCTGCTTTTTCATTTTCTTCTTTTATGCATAACTTTTAAACAAATAAACACATGGACATAAAATTTGGATGTCATGTTCGTTATCATATCATTAATCGAATTTTACATAATTTTAGAATAAGTGATAATTTAAAACTAATAATTATTAATTTTTCTCAAAAGTAAGCTTTGGAAAAAATTAAAAATTTCAACAATTTTAGCGAAGAAAACTTAATGAAAAATTGTGTTAATGATGCATTATAGACAAGTGAAGACGCACATGCCCTCACATGTTAAACAAAATCCTAGTTTTACTTTCTGTGTTCACTTTTCTTTTACTTTAATAACGGAATTTTTGAAAAACAAAAATAATAATAATAATTACTAATTTGTATAAACTGTGATCATCACCAGAATAATAAAAATGTCGATAAATAATTTAATAATGAACGCCTTATCCGATTTTCATATTTCTATGTAAAATTTAAAAAAAATTATTCACACGCGAAAAAATGAAGAAAGAAGAAGAAACAAAAAAGTGACTACATGAAGAAATATACGGTTTTAATCTAACGCATGGATGAGCCTACATTTTTAACCTATCTGTAATGCATCTTTAAGTTTTCATTAAGTTTTCTTTTCTAAAATTGCTGA
Organism: Salticus scenicus; assembly: GCA_963930645.1. NCBI lineage: Eukaryota > Metazoa > Arthropoda > Arachnida > Araneae > Salticidae > Salticus > Salticus scenicus. The sequence continues at coordinate 102,849,223 of OZ005652.1, forward strand.
AATTTTTCATTTTTTCAATGTTTACTTTTGAGAAAAATTTACTGATATTTAGTTTAACAATTATTACTTATGCTAAAGTTATATAAAATTCGATTTATGGTATTTTAAAAAACATACTATCCAAATTTTATACTTCTGTGTTTATTTGTTTAAGAATTATGTGGAAAAAATAAAAGAAAACAAGAAAACAGTTTATTGTTTAAATTTTGTACACTTGTGTACTTCTTTTAACTAATTTTTATTTTTTGTTTTCCATTGATTGTGCATTATTATAGTTTAAAAATAGAATATGCAACATATCTGGGCATTAATTTGAGATTTCATTGATAATTTAAAATTTAATAAAATACTTTTGTGTTTGAATGCTAAAAGTTTGCAGTAAGTTTCAAAATTTAGACATAAATATTTTTAAATTTTTTTGCTTAAGGGCCCTCTTCACTCACCGCCGCTGGAAGCCGAAGCTAATGTTATTCAATGGGAAATTTTTCTTTACAAATAACTTATTAAGTAATACATATTTTTAAATTCTGTTTTCACATTGTGAAAATTCCCAGCAGTTAAATTGGCGGACCTTTTTTAAAAAATTATTTTTTTAATTTTTTATATTTTACTTCGAAGCTGCAAATTACGAATTTTCAATATGTGATTTTTTTTCATTTTGCAATTTCAAAATAAAATACTAAAAATAAAAAAAAATACTTTTTTCAAAAAAGGTCCGTCAATTTAGGAATTTTCTGAATGTGAAAATAGAATTTTAAAATATGTATTAGTTAATAAGTTACTTTGTAAAGAAAATTTCCCCATAGAATAACATTGGCTCGGTCTACCGGTGACGGTAAGTGAAGAGGGCCGTTAACTTATTAAAATTAAATTCCAAATATGGTTATATTCTATTGTTAAATTACAATGATGCAAAAGCTAGGGGTGAATAATAATTATTTAGCAGGGGGCATATTATCTTAAAAATTTTCAAAATATTCCAGAACTTGAATTTATTTATTTATTTGTTTTTGAATTCAAATATTTATCTAGAATATTCAAAATACTTGATCTTTTGTTATACAATATTTCAATGCATGTATGTAAAATTTTATTCTAATACAATGATTTATGAAAAAAAATAATAATAATAAGATAAAATAAAAACTACACAAAAAATAGAAAAGAAAAGATAAGATAAACAAAGGAAAGGAAGGAAAAAAAGAAAAAATAAGTAAATAAAGTAAACAGACACTATAAAATTCAAGAACTCGAAGCAATTGTTCCGGGTCGAGAAAATACAAAACCCTTCATCAACCGAACAAAGTAGGCAAGAGTGCTGCAAAAAATCTGCAACGTAGCTCTTGTATTTGCTGCACTCGTGCCTATTATGTTCGTCTGACGAAGGGTCGTGTCTTCTTTCGACCCAAAACAATTGTTGCGAGTTCTTCCATTTTAAATACATTTTTAGCACGTTCAAAGAACGTTCAAAAATTGTTTACATAACGTTGTGAGAACGTGTGTATAGAACGTTTTCAGAACGTTTCTACACTATTTTAGAACGTTTACAGTACGTTTTCTAGAACGTTCTGGAAATGTGTATAACGTTTTGAAAACGTTCTAAAAACGTTTAGAACGTTCTGAGACCGTATACATAGAACGTTCTCTGAACGCTTCTATAACACCGATGGTGATAGCTACACGTTCATTGAACGTTCCCTGAACCGTACTATTGTACGTCTTCAAGATGGACAAATAGACGTCTATAACACGTTCAAAGGGAACGTTCTTAGAACGTGTTTGCAGAACAATATTTGAACGTTCAGAGAACGTTTCGGTGCTGCTTGGGAAGAATCCATAAATAACACGATTCAGTATACTTCAGGTGTAGGTGTGCGGAAATTAGATACACATGAAATTGTTTTATGTAATGATCCACTTGTGTTTGTCAGGGGGTTGACAAACCCGCTTTTTCTCCTTGTTTATCACACTAATATATTTATATTAAAAATGTTTCCCCTAATTAATCGTTCAAACTTACAATTAAAAATTCCAAACGAAAAATACTGGTGTAAAAATCAGGGGTAAAATTTGGTTGTGTCTGTGCTATTAATTTGAAAAAAATATATAAAAATTCTTATTGTATTAAATTAATGAAAACTGTTATAAAAATATATATATGTATATGCATAATTTCTATAAGAAAATTTTCCGGAAGCTAAATAGCGTAAATTTAGCAACTGTGCAAAATACTTTTTTCCTCGTTATATTCAAATATATTTTTTTTTGTCAACTTTTTCTGAAAAATAATTTCATTTGGACTTTTTCCTGGATAAGTTAGATAAATTTGCAGACATATTTAATCATTTATTTAATGAATAATTTACTTATTTACGTGAAATCATTTTCTTTTAAACATCCAAACATTTTCTTAAATACTAAATCATTAACATCATAACGGAGTGTCATATACATTCAAATAGCACGTATAATATACTTCAAGTAGCGTATCATATGTATTATAACGTATCATATCATTCATAGCATATTACATATCTTACAGATCATATCATACTTCATATCATATACATCAAATAGCTTATGGTATGTACATTTAGGTACATTTAGTAGCAAAAGCATATGCATTCAATATTTGCGCAACTTCGTATTTATAATCAATTTTTAAAGATTTACTTCAAAAAAGAAGTGTATTATTAAATTCATATAAATTTAAAAAAATATATTCGTATTTTCCATCATTTTTTAAGTATTTTAATATTAATATATAATTAATCTATATTATAAATAAAAGAGGTACTTATAAAATATAAAATTGTATTTATGAAACATTAAGCTTAAGAATTAACATTTAGCTTTCATTTTATCTAAAATAAACAACTATTTTTTTTTTTTTTTTTTTTTTTTTTTTAGTTGAAAAAAATTATAAATTACGAAATTTCATTAAATATATTTATTTCACTATTTCTTTTCAAACGTATGAAATAGTTTTATTTGACAAAAGTTACAAAAATAACAGTGTCTTAAAGAGTTGAAATTTGACACACACATATATTTTTCTCCCTTAAAAAAACAACATTTATCATTCATTTTATCTGATAAATAACTTTTAATGTATTTTTTTTATCATTGTTAAATAAACGGTAATTTATCACATCAAGCAGTACGTTACGAAATATCGTTAAATACACTGTTTATTACCAATCTTTATCAAACACATGAAATAGCTTTATTTACCAAAAATTACTGGGAAAACTCAACGATGCTAGATATGGAACTCTAAGCAGAAAGGAAAGTAAGTATCAAGCCAAAATAATAGAAATAGAAAATAATCCAAGAGAGATTACATTTTGTTTTCTGCCACAACTTCTAGATCTTTGTGAAGCCTTGATTTATTCTTTTCATAAAGACCGCTGGAATTATTCTCCAGAACGGACAAAAGAAAATCATATCAGTTATCGATAGAGGTTCGATAATTGGACCTGACCAGTCATTTCATTTACGTTTTCGAGCTTTTTCCTCTCTTTTGGTAAATATTTCGAAGTGAAAATGAAAGAGTGTGATGAAGTAATTTAGCTACATGAAATCATTTATGTAAAAAAATAAAATAAATAACTGTGTTGACTTCAGGAAATTAAATAAATAAATAAATGTAGAATATTTTTCAAATCATTTCATAGAAAAACTTCAAATATTTTTTGTTTATTAAAACGCTTAATACATTTCTTTTTTACTTTCTCTTACCCATAAGGTCGAGAAAGTATTGTTTTAGGGTCAAATTTTCGAACGTGAGTTTTTGTTATATTTACATGCTCTGAGGTCCCCTGAATACGAAATTCATGTTTTTATCTTATGGTCTGCGTGTTTGTCTGTGTGACTGTGTGTCTGTATGTCTGTGTGTCTGTATGTCTGTGTGTGAGTCTATTATCAGCATATCTCAAAAACAAATAGTAGCAAAAATTCCAAACTCGGTATTCTAAATGTGTATCATATAGGGATGCTACAGTAAGCTTTTCATTGAGATGAAGCAAATGGTTCGTATACAGGGACACTCAAAAGTATTCAAATACATTACGTCTATGTGGGAAATTGCAGGTAAGTAGAGTTTAACATCTATAGACTGCATAAACCAAATGAAACGAATATATATTTTTTGTAATAGAGATAGTCAACTGGGAAAAAAAATGTGTATGTAGGAGCCTCGCCTCCCTCCCCCCCCCCTGGGGGAGAAGTCCCCCTTCGAGGGGAGTAAATTTTCATGATGGGTATTTTTCAAAAGTGCTCGCCAATACCTTTAAAACTAATGGTTGAACCACCGGTCTGCGATAATTTAAAATAAAGTTATCGATTTTTTTTTGTTTATGTAATATTGAGAATAAATTCAACTTTATGCATATTTATTTATTTAGTGTTATACTACTTATCTAATATGGAAATCGTCTGCATTATCATAAAAGATAATTTTTTTTTAATAATAATTTTAATAGATTACTTTTTAAAAACAGAATTATTTTTTAATAACCGAATTAAATTCTATATAAATGTAGGTGCATTAATGGAACGGGGTATTGAGGGGGCGGTAGCCTCCCTCACACAGAACTAATTATCATATAAAACTCTTCCGAAGCCTAATTTGAATTGTTTAACACAGATTTACATAACAGTACTCGTTATCTTACCTCTTAATCTGCAACCTGTATTTATAGTATTAAATTTCAGGGTAAGAGAAAGTCGTGTGAGTGACACATCAGATTATTCACAAATATCTTTGGCTTATTAAATCATGGGGAAAAATGCAAGAAAAATAATCCATTGGTTGGAATAATTTATCGTATTGAAAAAACATATATAATGCATAAAGTATATAAAATTTTGTAGTAGTTATCAATTAATATAATATTTTATATTACTAACTAATGTTCGTGAAATTTAGATTTTTTTTTTTTTTTTTTTAATTATCTTTCCATTTTATTTATTTATTTATTTATTTATGCCGGTATTATGTAAAGTTTATTAGGAATTATTTATCCATAAAAGTTCCCTAATTGATTTTGTCTAACCATATCATTCAGTTTTCACAGATCCTTTTATTTATGACCGTGCGAAATGATTAATAAGAAATCACATGATAACTAGCTCTAATGTATTTTAGAGAAACTTGTATAAAAATAACAATGCGAAATGTTTAAAGATTCAGAATAAACATATAGTGCAAATAAATTGTAATTTTTATGTATGTATGCACACGTAATAGTTCGAACAATCAAATAAATTTCTGCATGAAAAATTGTGAAAAAATAAACTATATGTTTATGAAAAGCAAGTAAAAAATGAACATCCAGTAAAGTTTAATTAAGTTAATATATATATATATAGATATATATAGTGCTGTGTAGAACGTCTGCAGAAACGCATTCACACAGTAAAAATAAAATGCTAGAAATTTTTGCACATATAATAGAAATTTGCTAAGTTATATAGGTAAAACTCAATCCCTTTCATAATAATAATAATAGAAAGAAAATTAAAATAATAGTATTAACAACATACAAAGATATTCATTGATCTACAAATAATAAAACATATCCATACGAAAATTTGTCCATAATTAACAAAAATTCGACTCTCTTACATATATATGTATCAGGTCTCTCGGAAAGTTCTGTCCATTTAAATCTGCTAATTCAAAAATCTGGAACCTGAAATTTATGCTCTGTTATATTTTTATAACAATTAAAGTAAGGGTCGTGCTCTCCGCCTTTTTTTTAAGACACGCTAAGTGATGATAAACTTCCGCCTTTATTCCTACCACTATTTTTATACAAAAATTTATATCTTATATAATTATAAGACATTATTATAAAAATACCATAAATATTTCTACATGAAATTAGCGGTGACAAAAAAAGGCGAAAATTTCTTTCTCGTGAGAGTGTCCTGAAAAATGGGCGGAGAGTACGACCTCTGAATTAAGGAGATAATTGCCAGCAAATGGAGTATTGTAATGCTATCCTTAACTGTCCCGATACTTAATAAATTGTATTTCCATTTTTTATGAGCTCGAAATTTCTTATTATTTTCTATTTATCACAGGTATTGCTGTTTAACTTACCTTTTTTTTTTTTTTTTTTTACTTATTTCCTTTCTAGCACACAATTCAATTCATGTTTTCCTCACCCCGTTATTTTCTCATGTTAAATCCGAAGTATTACTAGAGGTGCTTCCAATCTTCAAAGCATTCGAATAATTGTTATCATATATCTTATGAATACTGTTAAACATAACTTTCCGAAAAGTTGTTGAAATTTTTTTTATGAATTTTACTTACACAGCTCCTTCATTTTTTTATTTATTTAATTTTTGTTCATTTAGTTTTTTTTTTCATTTGTACCTAATTTAACTTTTGTGTTTAGACTATATATAATACGGAAAACAAATTGATAATGTACAAACAAATTGATTATACATATACATATATATATATATATGAAGGGAGGATGTGTATGTGTGTGTGTGAAATTTCGTCCCTACAATGCACGAAAACCAAAAACGAATCAAGATAATAATCATTAAGAATTTAAAAAAACAATACAAGCAACTGAAGATTGTATATTAAAAAATAGCATAATATAACTGAAAAAAGATTAAACAACAAGAAACCATAAAATAGTAACTGAAATAATTAACCAATGATAGCAAAAACATCGTCAGGGGTATATCTGTCAGTTCATTAAAAAAAAAAAAAAAATCTATACGAAGGCGGATGCTCACTCCCCAACAGTACCCAACAATGTCCCGGAATAATATAAAGAATGTACTAAACGATATATGTATATATATTCTTATAAATAACTTATCATATCCGTTTATTTATTCGCCATTAAATATTACTTAAAATATGATTTTTAAGTAGATCAGTATATCTCATACCATAAAAAAAAGGTATTTTCTTTATTTGATTACACGTTGATTGAGTTCTTTAACACGACGTAGAATGTCCTAAAGATATCTAATATCAAATTCTCTAGCGTAAATCAATCATATTTATTCTAGAAATGTTTAAAAAATACCTAATGATATTCCACATATTCTTTTTACATGTCTCAGAATCATATTTATTAAAAAAAGAAAAAAAGTGTTACTTATTCTTTTTAGGGAAAAAAACACTAAATTTTGATTACCCCTTTCATTTTTACGCTTTTTTTTTTTTTTTTTTTTTTTTCTCCTTTCGCAATTTCTTATTTATTTATTTATTTTTTTTTATCCAATTTAGTTGAAAAAATACTAAATTCCATCTAAATGGGTTACGTGTTACGCAGTGAATTTCGTTTGAATTTTTTACCTGCTCGGATGAAAATTGGAGTCACGACGATTTTATTTCTTTTAACAGGTGACATTTCATTTATGACCAAAACAGAAAAGTTTTTATTGCCTTCTGTTCTTTTTCTGAAATAACGTTATATTCATTTTCTGTTTTTAATGTAAGAATTGTCAGTTTGCCCCTTGAAAATATTTATGTTGCTGCAAAATAAAAAGAAAAATTTCTGCAATTTAAATGCGTTCTTCGTAAAATAAACGAGTAATAACTTTTTTTTTTAATCATGTTTTGAAATATATATATATATATATATATATATGTGTGTGTGTGTGTGTGTGTGTGTATACGCTATATTTATTTTATATATTGCATTATTTAAAATAGATAAGACATTTACACAATATAAATACTAAGAAATCAACTGACTATATGAGTGTTTAAAGTTTTTTTTTTTTTTCATGCAATGGCATATATTTATATAAAAATTTTAAAAATATTTGTTTTTCTATTGGAATTTACAAAATATACTTTTTTTAAACAAAAACTATTCTAAAAATATATCGAAAAAAATGTAGCGTACAAATAAAATAAAGTAAAATAATAAATAATGTGTTTTTCATTATTAATCTTTTAAAAAATATATAACAGTTTAAAATTTGATATAATTCACAAGAATTAGTGAAATTGAACAATTAAAATTGACATATTTATTTACTCTGAGAGACGTCGACAAACCAGTGACTAAAATAAGAATGTGCTATAATCAGAATTCAACATTTGGCTCTAATTTTAGTTACGCGAAAAGAAAACTAATCAGATCGACTTTATTATGACATTAATATATCTCAATTTGTAACAAATAGCAAAATATGAAATAATGTAGACAGCACAATATATTATTTATGTGGCTTTTAATCTTTATTAATTGTGAAATAGTCGTCTTAATGATTTTGGTGTCACAAAAAGAATGACTGTGACATGGCAATTAAATGACCAAATGGTTATCACTTAAGAAGCATTAAAAGACTAACTAAAGAAGTCACATTTAAATCAAGATGATTCGTACTCATTTGTGATTTCTTTGTAATTTACATTTACGTCTGTGCTATCGAGATGTATGCTCAAATTTCTCGTAAAATCACTGTAATTTAATTACAACAGCTTTTACATGACGTCACAGTTATATTGGGATGTTAATAATGACGTGTGTTTCCATGTTTTAGGATTTAAGGCCGATTGTCTGTTCTTAGGACGCATATGCGGGTGAGATACCCTCTATGAGGGGTCATACTAAGGAATCCTAGCCTGTATTCACACGTGCTTTTGAGAAAAGATAAGAAAACTCTAAATAGTTAGGCCGGTAATCATGACTTGGAACGTGTATCGAGATATAGCCACCAAAAAATCTTTAAAAATATAACGTAGTAGCGCTATCTGTAGAGACATATATGCAAAACCTAAGCAGTACTAAATTCATGTTAAAAGGACAATTAAATAAAAAAAAATTATAGAATTTACTGAATTTATTTAACCTACGAGACTTATAATTTTCCCGTTAACTCGCAAACATAGTAACACAAAATCAGAAAAGTCAAAATCAAATAATGTAGGTCAAATTATGTTTAAGATGTCTGTAAAATTCAAAAATGTGTATCAAAAATGAGAAAACGAAAAATTTATATTGAATCCAAAATGTTCTTCTCATGTGTATGAAAGAAAGTTTAATAAATAAGCAAGAGTAATTTAGAATATGAAAAATAGGAGTTTTGTCGTTAAAATTTACGTATAGTAACTGAAAATAATGTAACCTAACCAAACGAGTTACATTGCCATCTAACGTAAATTTTAAAACTATCTTTTTTAAATCGAGAAAATAGTTAATTATTACTTAATTTGATTCGGTATATGAACATAATTATAGTCATAAGAAATGACTGTAAGGTACATAGCCTTATGTATTGTTAAATACGTGCCGTTATTTAAACAAAGATTAATATCAGTGTTTCTGGAACGCTCTCACACCCGATACTCGCTTTGTTGAATACGTTAACAGGACATTTTCTGCAGCTTCGCTTCATGAGAAATAAAGACTAGATTCATCTTAAATGTTTACATTAAATTACATTTAAGCTCAAATTTATGAGCATATTGTCACATACTAATCAATTTTTATTAATGGTTTTATTCTCATGCATTTAAGTAGATAAAATGGCTACAATGCACTTAGAATTTTCAAGCAACTATCGTTTGATTTCAACTAAAAATAACGACGTCACCAATTGTCAACTGCTTCTTCACTCAAACCTTCAATCTAATAAAGTCTTATTTTCTCTCCAGGGAAAAAAGCATTTTTATTCTTTATGCAAAGAATAAAAATTGAAAAAAGGAAAGAAAAATACGTCCTCAGGACATTGCCAGGTTTCATTCTTTACCCCTTCCATCACATTTTCCAAATAATTCCAAATCAGATCAGCAAAAATGTGTAACACTGTCATACGTGACACCCGCTTCGGCGTATAGTTTGATGGAACACGTTCTGCATCCTGGCTTCGGCCAGAAATCAAAACTGGAGACTGTTTTAAACGGCGACGTTTTATTCAAAAGGCTCACTGGGTTAAGAAGATTTATTACCTCCCAGAGAACATCAGTCTCAGAAATAGATGCATGCCAGAGCAGGGGCGGCCCCTTAAAATAAAAACATTTTCTTCTACTTAAATCACCGAGACAGTGTATTGATCTGTTTTCGGTGGAAAAGTTTCATTTTCCCCCCACTGCTTTTCTCTTCATTGGCGATGTATACTCTTGAATGATGTATGCAAAAATGTGGAGGAAGATGCTGGGAAGATTTTCTTTCTGCTCTGCGTGTGCAGATGTATGATTTAGTGGAATTATGAAGAGAATAAAACTTAAATAGCTGTCTAAAATGTCTTCAAAAATGCAAAGTGCTGAAAGTGATTGAGATCGATTTGTCATATTGCTATAAAAGAAAACTCATCCATGAGTAGATGTTAAAATTGCTATTAGCATATTAATATACTATTTGAAACGACTTAATGCATCAGAGTCTTTCATTAGAGAGATGAAGTTTCAGTTGGGAAGGATGTTCAGCTTTTACAGTCGCTGCTTTATGCATTTTCATCTGTAATACTTTTATATTCTAAAATATTTGTTTCATTCTCTTTGTATTGGTGTAGTTGGAATAAAATTATAATTGTACTTAATATAACTACTCATAGAAAGTATTTAAATTCACTGATAATTTTTCACTTTTAAAATCAAACTTATCTTTAAATACAATTAAAAATGGCATAATTCGGAGATATTTAGTTTTGCCTAATTTGTTAGAAGCGCATAGTATAAGTATTTTGCATAGAGAATTGTATAAACAAATAAAAAATACTTACCCTCCCCCCTTTCGATTTAAATCAAAATTTACACCGTTATGTTTACATTTTGTTTGCAAATATTTTATGTTGAATATGTAGGTTAAAATAGTGTTTTAATATTTTAAAGAAATTTTATTACATTAAAGAATTTCAAATTCATTTTTAAGTCATACATTAACGTCTGATCAGATAATTTTGTCCATTTCAGCTGGCATTGTTCAGTTAAATAATCTATATTGTGTTTCAGAACTACAAATATGATTTTTAGCCTTGTTATAATGACTGTTTCATTCAACGAGTTAAAAGAAGTTTAAAGAAGTTCATTATTAATGGTATAAAAATATTTTATGTTATACATGATAATGTTAAAATTACCAAGATTAATTAAGTAATCAATAAAAACTAAAAGAAGCAAATCCATGCTGGCACTTGAAAGTTAGGGAATTTATCCCTTTGCACCATCTGACTTGAGACTTTTTCGAACCCTGAGTCGACCATGAATTAATGTCCTGCACACACACAAAAAATAAATAAATAAATAAATAAAATAAAATAAAAATAATTCTTGTTATAACTAAAACGTGTTTAAAATATATGAGTATATGTGCGTTAAGATGGACATATTTGATCATTCTTATCTGTTGTTTGTAAAAATAGGGGAATATCTCCTGTTATGGGCATTCTCCGGTTATGGGCACCCCACCATATCTTTTAACTAGAGTCAAATATGGTGGATTTGAGTACTGCCAAACTTGTGTTGTGACAGTACGCAGTTTTTGTGCTAACACCGAAGTGAATAGTCGCATTTGCTTAGTAAGTGCAAACATCGGGAAAAAAAATCTGAAAAAAAGCAACACAAAAGTAATTTGTGAATATTTTTAGAATGCGATAAATCGGAGTGAATAAATTAAAAAATGCAAGTGTAATATGTATTTATAAAGTATATTCAATATATTTTGTGATGCAATATCGAACTAAGCTAAAATGCGGACTGAAAATAGCCTTTTCTGTCATTATAAAAATAATTGTCATTCCCGGTTGTCTTCATATAACCGGTTGTGGGCACCCATGTTTCTTATATTTAAAGCGTGTGTTTGACTTACAAATTGTCCAAAATGGTCGTTTATAACAACATAACATATTTTATTAGTGTTTTATGTATTTTTAGGCATTTTTAGCCATGTCAACCCCGGAAAAGCCAACCGATCCAAAATAAATGAATTTTAAGGCGCTAGTTAAAACCATTTAGGATTGCTTAGTAGATTAGAAATTCATAAAATCGACTGACCGAGAATATGGACATCCTCTCAGCTTCTGTGTCCTTTCAGAAGAAGCCTAGAAAAAATAAAGCAACTCCACATGTCAAACTGCCGGCCAAGCGCGCTAAAAATAGGAACATCCACAATCAGATGAGGATGCCGACTTTTGCATCATTTGTTTGGAGCACCTTCTACTATGCCGAACAAGAGCAAATTCAATCAAATGCAACGAGTATGATCGTCTGGTGCATTTGAAATGTGCCAATATACTACTCCGATTCAAAAAATTAGAATAATGTAAAAAAGAATGAGTTTGATGTTGCTAACGCGTCAATTTGCATACTGCGTCCAGGAAAAAATATATTAAAAGTATCTAATTATCTTCAGAGCATTTATAAATATAACATAAATATTTATTTTTATCTGATATATTAATAATTAACTATTTAAAAAATATTAGAATAATTCAAAGAAATAGAATACCTCGATAGCATGGTTCAAAAAATTAGAATATTCAAATTTTTCTTATAAGTTGAGAGAACGGCTGCGGGATTAACATCTGTGGGACTATAAAATGTGCTCCGTTGAAAATGAAAAGTCGTTTGGCATTTGATTGTAGCGTAGTATTTGCTTAATATGGGACGAAAGAGCGATTTATCTGAGGCTGTGAAATATCGTATTGTGTACTTGCACGAAATAGGAAAAACACAACTTTTTATAGCAAAAGAAGTGAAATGCTCTCAAGCAAGTGTGAGTAGAGTTTTGAGAGAATATTCTAATAATAAGTGTTTTCAAAATAAACACTTTAAAAGTGGTCGAAAGCCAGTAACTTCAAGAAGAGATGAAAGGCAATTGAAAAAGATTGTGAAGAAACATAGTTTTCGGAGTGTGAGATATGTGCATAGAAAATGGAAAGAAATGGGTATAAATGTCTCCAAATCTACAACACTACGACGACTTCGCAAATTAGGTTTTAGATCACGTGTGCCTAAGATAAAGCCATTCTTATCATCTAAGCAAAGGGCTGCTAGAGTTAAATGGTGTAAACAAAGGCTATTTTGGGATCACGACGATTGGAAAAAGATACTTTTCAGCGATGAAAGTGTGTTTTGTGTGTCTCACAGAAATCAAGGTATACGTGTCTGGAGACTCAAACATGAAGCTTATAAGAAAGAATGTTTAAAACGTTCGTTTAAATTTGCGACCTCTGTTATGGTATGGGGCTGCATGACTGCTGAAGGCCAAGGCAGGTTGTGTATTGTTTCCACAACAGTCAATTCAGAAGTCTATCAAGAAATTCTTGAACATTTCATGATTCCTTCAGCTGAGGATTTATGTGATGACGATTTCTTGTTTCAGCAAGATTCAGCTTCTCCCCACACTTCCAAATCAACAACTAAATGGCTCAAAGAGAAGGACATACCTGTACTCCCTTGGCCTGCAAACTCACCCGATCTAAATCCTATCGAGAATTTGTGGGGAATTATGAAGAAACGACTTCAAGAAGTTGCGCCTAGTGACAAAAAAGAACTTATTTCTAGTATAAAGAGCATATGGGCGAATTTGGATAAAAAAGATTGTGAACCTTTAGTTAAAAACATGCCAAAACGTTTAAGAGCTGTCATTAAAGCTAAGGGTGATGCAACAAAGTACTGATTAGCAAGTAAAAATACTTAGAGTTTAAATTATGTTCAATATATTTTCATTATTCTAATTTTTTGAACCATGTTAGAAAGTATTCTAATATTTTGAATTTTTTGTTGTTAGCTGATTTAAATATATTTTCTATTTCATTGTAATGTGTTTACATTTTTATAATCTGCAAAATATGCAGATTCATATTATAGTACTTTATATTTGATATTGCTGATTATTTATTTGATAAATTCGATTTTCATTTCCCTTGACCATATTTCTTTTCATTATTCTAATATTTTGAATCGGAGTAGTATATGAAAATTATTTTATTTGCAAACATTGCACTTCTAAATTGAAGGATGTAGGAGATGACGAATAAAATCGGAAAAATGCTATTTTCTGTTGTTATTTTGGCCGCTGAATCCTTACAAAATAAATAAATTTTACTATTTTCTGTATTTATGGTGATTTTCTTATTATTTTTCCATTTTTAGCGGATTTATCAGGTGTACCCACAACCGGATACAAACTTTTTTTTTTTTTTTTTTTTTTTTTTTTTGGGGGGGGGGGGCTAAAAATTACCACTTCATAAAATTGGTGATAACAGTTTTCTGATTGACGAAATCGATACAGTTACTTTATCTAACGTTAGCTAAGGATTCCAGCTTTTTATTGGTATTTCATATGTTTGCATAATATTTACTCTATCAAAAGTTATAAGCCGAAATCAAAACTCTACCAACAACCGGAGACATTCCCTTAGAAATGAATGTGCAAAATGACATAGGGTGCAGAATAAAAATACCATCAAATCCTTCTTTTCTCCGCTTTCTAAAATACCCTTAAGCTTCTAATAATGTTAAATTACTTTCAATGATATTTAAATTGTAATGTTTATCAGTCATATTAACAAGCTATAAAAATATCATAAAAGTTTCCACGTTGTCTATTTGTTCACTTTATGATCATCACAGACAACTATAGCCAACAAAATATTTCTCCTTGAAAATATTTATTTAAGTTTTTATTTCTCTTATCATCATTCTCAAATTCATTTCAAATTTAATAGTGGTACTAGGTCTTCAAAATTTATGTAATAGTTTCTAAGTTAATTTACATTCTTTGAAGAAAATCCTATCACTCCTTTCGGAGAAATGAAATATTTTTTTCCAAAATATGCAATGAACAATATATGTATATTATTAGGGTATCCCTTAAACGAGGGGGGAAATTTGTTTTAGCTTTTCTTTTTTGAATATTATTTTTCTTTTATTATTATTTTTCTTTTTCTCGGATTAATATATATATATATAATCCCCTTCTTTTAAGGGACACCCTAATAATGTGTATTTAAAAAATCGTACAGTGCTTTATTTATCTATGATGTACGCCATAATATGCGTATAGTTAACTATTTTATTAATTCAAAATCAAATATGCTTTCTAAATTTTAACAAATATTAATCGGACAAACTTCGTGCTTACAAATTGGGACGCTGCAATTTCAATTCTACAATCACTACTCAAAGTATTAAAATATCCAACTTATGGCACAATTCTTGTTTATTTCTGACAGTTCCAGAATATTTATAGTCTCACACTCCACTCTTGAAAACAATTAAATGCTGCATTTGTCACTTATTACGAGCAATGCTTGCTTTCATTATAGTTTCCTAAGATTGCAATTCTACTGAGAGCTTTCCAGTCTCTCCTCCTTCTATCCCAAAATAACCGCCCAAATCTCACAAACTGTCCGCCGCTTAGGCGGGCAGCAGTCCGGGATAATATTTCTCTTCGAATGAATGCCAAAACGATGAAAGCAGACGCCCGAATGTCGGATAATCCCTCTGCCTTACCCCTATCTTAACCAGCTAATTATCCGGGTCATGCCGCTTTGACAATTGTCCTGCAACAAATGATAAATGGGAAGACATTGAATTCAAGTTGCCTATTACCAAACCAGGATATTAGATGTTGAGGTGCGGATTTATGAGGTAATTGTTGAAAATACTGCGAAACGAATCGCAAGTTCCTTATTATAGGAATATCTTTGTGGGGGTAATTTTAGGTCTGATTTCCCTGAATTTTCGGCACGTGGATAGGAACAATATGTGTAAATTGTCAGGAAAAAATGATTCATAACACGCGAAGTGTTCGAAATTGTAAGTATTTTATATCATGAGAAGGACTTACATGGTCCATAAACTGACAATTTGAAAGATGCTGTTTTTATTTTTAAAAAAATAACAGTTTGTAATTATCGCAAATTTTCAGATACTTTTCAAATTCTTCCATTATTAAGTTACACGCATTTTTTTTTTTTTTTTTTTTTTTTTTAAATCATTGTATTTATAACTGTTTCTCAATAAAAGATTTTTATAATAGTTTTTTCGTATTACATAAGACAATATTACCAAACTAAATTCGTGTTAAATAATGTATCGAAAAAATAAACGCAAGCAGAAATTTTCTACACTAATTTATGAATAACTATTTTTCAGTTAATAACCTATGATTTTGTAATTTTGTGAGGAATTCGTGGTCATCGTTCCTCAAAGATTAACTTAAGTATCTTAAGTAGTAAATAAGAATTGCACAAGACTCAAGTATCAAATGAAACTAAGAGTTTATTCGACTAGAATAAAGGGAGGGTTGACCTGGTATAACGTAACTCAATCAGCAGATTTAAATACTTTAACAAATATATATAAGAAATAATTTAGATAATTTCAAATATCTCAGCACAGAATATAGTAGAGGGTCAGCGACGGATGCACTCCTTTCCTTAGCCGACGTGAATTTCAAATAAATCAGCGGATTCCGGGCTGGTTCACTTTTCTATTCACTAATACTAACACCACTGCACATCAACACTTCTCAAATTAAATAGCTTTAACCCTTTCAGGACCATAAGATTTCCAAGACTAAATATGCCAATACAACACAATATTTTAGCTATTGTGGGTGTAAAGTACGAGAATATCACCAGAAAAACATAGCAGGGTGTATAGGTTTCCTATAATTTCATGGGAAATATTTTCCCTATGGGCCATAAAAGTAAATAAACGAAGAGTTAGGTTGATTATATCTGTATTTTATTTATTGCTTTTTAATACAAATTTATTGCTTTGTAATATAAAAATTATCAGAAAAGTAAAATAAATAGCTAGTTATGGTATTCTGCGAAACAATTTCGTTTACTTGTGAAGCACAAGTGGACATTGCACATAACACATTTATTATATGTCCTATTTTCTATACGTTTTTTTTTTTTTTTATTTGTTCAGAAACACATTTGCTGCCTTGGACATACGTTTTATTTTGACATTCAGTAAAAAAAATATCGATTCAATAATAATTGAACAATCGATAACGATTTTTGTAGAAGGGAAAAATATTTCCCTTGGGCGTGAAAGGGTTAATAGCACTCGATCTGAACTATCGAAATATAACTTAATCCAGGCGCTAAGCCCTGGATTATAGCGTAGGACAAAACTCCACTACACACCACCCTTGCAATTTTATTTCTCTAATAAGTATTTTCACCAAGTAAATTTAAGAGAAAGTTTCAATACCTGTTTAGAAAACCTCAACATAAACTCATTTCCATTAAGCTTCGTCTCTTTCTTAAAAAAAAAAAAAATACTAAATTGGTTATTAACAAATTAATTATTCGCCTCATTTTTCGGTTTTGTGCAAAACTAAATAAAATGCTATTTAAAAGATTAAACTTTCTTCATCGTGATCTAAGACTTTTATCATTATTTTTTACAAGCAACAATATTGCTTTTTTTTTGTTATTATTCGTTTAATGTAGTAAACAATGTACGTTAATTTATTAAACATGTTTTCCTTTCGAACGACCAAGAAAATGAAAATGTATCTAATAACATGTACTGCAATATTTTTTTTTCCCTCCTATAAAGAAAACAGAAAATAATTTTTGAATTCCTCTAAACAGTATTTTAAAACTTCGTTAATAATGTATTAAGAAATCTCATTTATTTAACTGTTACAGGCTCTCTGCTTGACATTCATGTTAAAGCCATTCAAATTTTTATACAAAAGCTTGAAAAAAAAAAAAAAAGAATCGCTTTTATACTAAATAATTTCTTTTGAGATCCCAAACCCTTAAAGAGTTAATATCCCAGAACGAATCATCATTTAGCTAGTTTATTCCGTTCGGAAATTATCCCTTTCTTTCCCTTAGGAGCAACACAGCTTATAATAGAAGAAAAATGATCGAAGTAAAAATAATGAAGTTCTTGGTTCTTTGATGATAAAAATCATCTTTTCTAGAAAAGATGGGAATCATGCTACTTATTTATGCTTTTATTAATAAGATTATTTAGAGAAAAACTTATTCTTTGGCACTAATTAAAATATAATGAAGAAAGTTGAGGAAAGAAATGTTATAACATGGTGTGAAATATAATTTAACAAAGCAATCTCGTATAATTAGCTTTAGTTTTCTAGAGGATACATTAAATTAATTTAATAAATTGGGATTACAGCCGAATAGAGCTAAGATGAGTACATTTTTTCCTTTCTGAAATTAATTGCTGAGAAATTAAAAATTTGAAGTATAAAATTGAAAAATCTTTATTATGGGATGAAATTTTAGACGTAAATATTTTACGTTTAGTTGTAAATTATGTATTTATCAGAGATAATTATTTCATAATACTGTAACAGCTGTTTATGTATTAATAGTTTGTATATTATACACTTAATTCGGTTTTTAAACAAACTCTTTTGTCTTTTAAATAAATAAACTTTCTAGAATTAAGAAGTCTTTTTTTTTTTTTTTTTTTCTGAAATATTATTTATTTTCTCTTTTAAATTATATAGTAATACTTTAAATAAAATAAATAAATAAATAAACAAGTATTTTATGAATATAGATCATATAAATGTTGTTTATTATCTTACGCGGGAAAAGTAATGTGTATTATTTTTTTCTTTTTTCTTTTCTTTTTTTCTTTTTTTTTTTCTGTTGTTCTCTTTCGCTTTAAAAATTGCAAACTAACTTTTCTCAGATTATTGTCACCAGATTATTTTTAATATCGGCTGCAATTTTTATAAATAGCATTCAAAAATGTTTTTGAATAATAATCTTCATAAAACAGAAAATAAATCTAAATTAGAAATTGCATTCTTATAAGACAGCGAAATAATATATATATATATATATTTTTTTTTTCTTTTGACAACTTTGGAATTATTATTATTATTATTATTATTATTATTATTATTATTATTATTATTATTATTTTATGTAACAAAAATATTACCTTTAAGTAATTCATTTATACAATAATTTTGTAATTAAACACATTCATACTTATTTATAAAATATGTACCAGAATAAAAAATAATATAATGAATTTTAAAGAGAACTTTTTTAACAATTTGGATGCAGAAGGACTATCATGGTTATACTTTTAATTTCAAGGGGGCCACTTCTCATTTCAACTTTGGTTGGGATAGTTGCAATAATTTTCCTTTTGTTGTATGTTTTGCATTAAATTTCAACTATGCTAAATTACTATTTATTTTATAATTTTTTTCATATATTTTTTCGTCATCTGCTAATATCGACTTAGGCATAATTATGTCCTTCCAACCATAAATTTCGGCTGATTATACTTATTCAAAGCATTATTTACTCTGTAACAAAATAATATTAGCCTAGAAAAAATTTTGTAACCGACATCTAGAAACTAAATTGTGTTTCTAGTAAATATAGTTCCATGTCATCCCTATAAATTCCAGTTCCTTTTGATAGCGAGTTCTAAAACCCCCTTTTTGAATCCTAGGTCATTTTCTTATATTATCGAGGTCAAACTTATTTAAAAATCTCTGCAAATAAATGCGAACTCAAGAGAAGAGTTTTGGTAACTATAATCTTGGTTTATGACCCGATTCTATAAAATTAATCAAGAATTTTTCGCAATACAAAGGATTCCTAATCTCCATAATATTCATAATATTATTGCCGTCTAGAAAAGTATAGACTAGAAATTCTCGATCATTTCGTCTATCTAGGTTATAAATTTACCTTATACGCATAGCTCGTAACTATATATTTCTAGTTCAGGGATTCAGAAAATAACTACTTATTCATTCTAGATCAAGGCGGTATATTTTTTTTCTCAGTGTAACCAATTATAAATACAAAGTTATAAGATCCATTTCATGGAAGTAATAAGGCTTATTTTGATAAATCAGACAATAAAGATCAATACCTGTATCTTGCTTATTCTGAACTTATCACTTAAGATGGTTCTTCGTTCCTACACACTTCAAGTACTATTTCTAATCATTTAATCTTTTAGAGTAATTTTAGTGCTGACTTTCAGATATGTTAAATGGTAATTGCAGTATATAACTATGTATATTTCTTTTTTGAGTTGTGTTCATATCAAATATTTTATTCAGTAAGATGAATTTTTGTATCTTTGTATTTTTATTTTAATCTTAATTTTATATGGTTATGGTTTGTCATATTAGGTTATAGTTTTATTTTTATCTTCTTCTTTAATGGATTGTCTATGGGTGTTTCGGGCCTGCGAACAAAGAAATTCTTAGCTTTTGCTTTCTTTGTTACAGAAAAACATCCATATTTTAGCATATTTGCATTCTACCAGGCCCTTGAAAACGTTAGAATGCAAATAATGCTTTTTTTCTAATTCCAATTTCCAATATTTATTTCGATTTTTCTTTAATTATTCTTTGATTTGATATGGGTAGTCTCAGCTTGTGATCCGAGGAATTGTTTTGATACTGAAGTTGAGTCATCTTTAAATTTCATAAAAACATTTTTGCACTGATTATATTAATGTATTTCAATATATATATATATATATATATATACATCTTATTCGATTCTTTTCCAGAATTACTAAAAAATTTGATAATCATTGTTTAGCCTAATAAACTTATTTTATTGTTTTTATGTGATAGTAATCAAAATTAAAAGACACATTCTTTAAATAATTCATATTAAGTGTTTAAAAATATTGATTGAATAACTCTCATTCAGCAGCGTATTATTGCGGAGTATTTTCTATGAAGATACTGATCTTCGAAATTTATCCGTAATTACTAAAATATTACAAACTTGATTTTAAGCTTCTACAAAAATGCTACTTTTAGATATCTAATTTTATAAACAATTTTCAATTTTATTTAACTAATTGATACCTTTGTTTTCGTTTTATATTTTTTAACCTAGATTAGTCTACAGGTTAGTTAGTTAACCTAGATCATTAAACGCTATAAAACAGCCTTATTATTTACTAGTATTCCTACTTTTAGCCTAATGTTTATCTGAAAATTAAATTTAATTCATTACATAATCTGATCTATTTAGATGTCGGTCCTTTCAGATATCCATAAATAATTATTTAATAGCATGTTACTGTGAAATACATTCCTTAGATCAAACTTCATTAGCAATACGCATGGGTTTTCATATTATAAACTCGCGGCTATTAATAAATCTATTATATCCTTTTGCAATTTAATGTAAGAGATGCCTTATTAATACATTACAGAAGTGGAAACATAATTAAGACGCTTCAGAGTATTTCAAGAGAGTATAGATGAATATTTAGTTCGATGCGTTAGTCTGATAAACATTATAATAAGTTTTCAGCTTTTGATATTTTCTGGTTTCGATTGTGTATTATATAATTTTAACATAAATAATTCAACATTAACATTTGTAAATCAGTACAGTCAGGGTCAGTTATGACACTAACAGTTAATAAGTGAATCTGTTTAAGATGCCACACCTTTCACCGTTAAAGCTAATAAAAAGACATCATGCATTATACACGAATGTTAATATACGACGGTGTTTTCTTACAGAAAAGCAAAAAATAAAAAGTTTGAATCCCCCAGAAAAAATTATTTGTTAATGGTATTGTATTAAATAAAATAAAAAGTGTTTATTATTAAAATAATAATGGTCATTAATTCACTGGCGCGCGAAATTGAAGTTTTTGAAAAATACAAGAGAATTTTCGCTGTTTTTTATGTTATTTGATGTGCTGATTTATAAATTGACCTCTATTTTTTTCCCAGGCTTTTTAGTAAAATTGATATCGATATTTTTTTTTCTTGAACAATATTGCATGCACTATCTAGCAACAGTGGTTTTTATCCATTTAAATATATGTAAAATGATCAATTCTTGGTGTCACAAATTGAATTTTCAGCAGTCAATTTATTTTTTATAGTTTTAAATGGATGAAAACCATTGTTGCTAGATCGTACGAGCCACCACTGGTCTGGGTACATTATACATCAAATTATGGTGCAGTTTCTAAAAGAAAATCACTAACATATACTATTTTATTAAGGTAACATACATGAAACAGATGACCGAGAGGAGCAAATATTATGTATGTTTTAAAAATCGAAGTAAAATTGAATTTTTTAAGAAAACGTGACGTCATAGAAATTTTTCGCTATTTTTTTTTTTTTTTTTTTTTTTTTTTTTTTATCAGAACCAAAAAATACAAAAAGTTCAGCTATCAATTCCCTTGTATTTTTTTTCATTGCAGGCCTATGTTATAAGTGTAATAAAATATCATAAGTATTGGTTATGATCATAATATTTGTGTTTTTAAATTTAACTTTGTTAAAGATTTCTGATAGAAAAAAAAATTACATCTTGATTTTAATGATTTCTTTATAACGAAATTTATTTATTGTATTTATTTATTTTTTATTATTATTATTATTATTATTATTTTTTTTCAATTTTTTATAATTTTGTTCAAACAATCAGCTTGAGGTTGAATACTGTTATATTTTAATTTAACTTTCAACTTTATTTTGCAAAAATAGAGAGATTTAATCCTTTTCCAACAGATGATTTTCCTATTTTTAATAGTTAACCTCATTTTTTGGATATTTCTCAGAAGAGTTACTGCATTTAACAAAAAAAAAAAAAAAAAAAAAGGTATTTTAAATTATTTAAACTTTATCCTCAGAAATCGATTCAATAAAGAACTGGCATTTATATAGGCCGACAGCGTTTATAGGGTTAAATATGAGTACTCAAAATCCCACTTTTTGTAATAATGTGTTTTTTGGGGTAACGCCTAAAGACGGTTTGGAAAAAGACTTTTATTTATTTATTTATCTAAAGAAAGGCACACTACAGAAACAACCACTTACAGTGTTGCTTGAATAAAACTATAATACAATACATCAAACACAGACAATATATATATATATATATATATATATATATATATATGTTATGAATTTAAAAGTTCAAAACACTTAGCCTTAAAAACAGTAAAAGACAAGTTAAAAATATCTAAATCCACAGAAAACTCATTAAAATTTTTGTAAAATTTATACAATGAAAAATTACCATTATAATTATATTTTACAAATGGAGTGACAAATAAATGTTTATTTCTAAAAGACTTGGTTGGCACATTAAATTGAATACAGTTAAGAATATCACCGCAATCAATCATATTATTGATAATTTTAAATAAAGAAAAATAATAATAATAAAGAAAAAAGAAAAAGAAAAAGAATAAAATAAAGAAAAAAGATCACAACGAGATTTTAAACTAGAAAGATTATAAATACTTCGCAGATACGAGGAAGAAATGACATTGGCACATTAAATCGAATACAGTTAAGAATATCACCGTGATCAATCATATTACTGATAATTTTATATAAAAAATAATAATAATAAACAAAAAAGGTTACGATGAGATTTTAAGCTTGGAAGATTATAAATACTTCGCAGATACGAGGAAGAAATGACATGAGTATAAATAAAATTACTTTTAAATTATAAATAATGTACAAATTTAGTTTGAACCTGCTCTAGAATTTTGATTTTATTTTCATAAAAAGGATCCCAAATAAGACTATACAATACTTCAGACTGGAGCGAACTAAACTGAAATATAAGACTTTTAACGTAAGCTGATTGGAAAAATCTTTAGTTTTACGCTTAAGAAACCCAAGTTTTTTATATGCTTTAGAAATAATGCTATTGGTGGGCCTGTATTTGCAGAAATTCGTCCGCATACACTCAGAAAAAATGTATACCGCCTTTCTCTAGAATGAATAAGTGGCCATTTTCTAAATCCCTTAACTAGAAATATAAATTTCCGAGCTATGCTCATAAGACACGCCAATAAACTGAATAGACGAAATTATCGATAATTTCTAGTCTACACATTTCTAGATGGTGAAACAATATTCTGAATACTCTAAATATTCTGAATCATTTGTATTGAGAGAAATTCTCGCTTGATTTTCTAGAATTGGGTCATAAACCAAGATTATAGTTGCAGAAACCCGCCTCTTGTAGTCTCATTTATTTGCAGAGATTTTTAAATAACTTTTCCCTCAAGAATATAGGCAAACGCTCTGGAATTCTAATATGAGCTTCTAGAACTCGCTTTCCAAGGAAACTAGAATTTATAAGGATGACATGGAACTATTTTTTCTAAGCCACAATTTAGATTCTAGATGTCAGTTACAGAATTTTTCTCGGTGTAGGGTAAAAATGCTTGAGAAGAATTAGAATTTAGTGTAAAAAATATTATTAAAGAAAATGTTTGGATTCTTACTAGATATTAAATACTTAACGGGTAAAAGGCCTTTTATCAAAATGTATTTCTTTAAATGCTTTCTACAAATAATTTTCAGCTTAAATTCACAAATCTTTTGACAGCAAATGCATGCTCTCTTTAACTATACAACTTACTAAAAATAACCGTTAAATTCCTATTATTGTTGACAGTTCACTGATTTAATTATGGAAATGGGGTGAGGCTACTGAGACATTCATTCTCAATTAATTGCATTCCTCCTTATTTTCAAAATTCTAAAATGCTTCAAAAGCTGCATTTAAGTGAAGTATATTCATTAATTGTATGTTCTTAACGACATTCTCAGTCCGAACTTTCAATGTATGTGTAATCCAGATGTAAAAATGCAGTAGTCTATTTTAACAATTATTAAAGTTTAAATTAAAATTGTTGCAAAATCACTTATGTTATATTTGAAAAAAAATAGGAATAACGTCGATTTATTAACAGTTGTAAATCACTTACTTTATATTTATAATTGATATGCTGCATAATTTGTTAATAATTTACACGGAATTTTTAGAAACTTAGTGTCTGAATATATGATCAAAATACCGTGTTATTCTTATTAAGAATCGAAAATTACCTTATGTCATTTAAGGATTTTTATTTGTCTACTTAAATTTAGTTAACATTAATTAATGATGAATCACACTCGTTGTAAAATGCAATGGGACAATAGCGTTATTTTTATGTATATTCTTATATTATGTTATCATGTATGTTTTATAATTCACGATGTGACAAATTTTAGACTTTTTTATGTGTATAAAAAGGTTAACAGTCAAAGTTCTTTCCTTGATTTTTTCCACTAATATATTTATATAATAATTTTTAACTTAATTAATCGTTCGAACTTACTACTAAAAATTCCGAAAGAAAAATACAGGTGGAAGAATCAGGTTAAAAATTTCGACTGTCGACACCCTGTATATATGTTAAGAAAATATGTTTTATTTTAATGCTTATATAAAATTTGTTAAAAAGCTCGTTTACTTTTATTCAGTGTAACTTAAACAAATACTTTTTCGATGAGATAAGCAGGTGTTCGCAGAATACCTGAAATTTTAAATATATTTTATTATAATGTCAAAACCTATCGTCAAAAAAAAAAAAAAAAAAAAAAAAAAAATCTTCAATATTTTAATCCTAACATAGCATTATGTAAAAAATATTGTTTTAAAATAGTGGTGACAATATAAAAAAATGACCGTAAAATATTAGGAACGCTGCGAGGCCTGGATAAGTTTTGTATTTTCTATAACATTTTGTTAAATTTTAAATAATCTTTTGTTACAGCATTCATAAGATATTTTAAAGATGAATTAATACATTTTTATCATTCTTCTAAAGAAAGTTGATAAATAAGGATACATTTTATATTGAAAAATATATTTTATGTTATATTTATCCTTTTCGTTTGCTTAAAAAAGAGAAGAGAAGAAAAGAAAAATATTTTAAATTTTCATGGTTAGAAAAATCTTTTCAGCAGCTTATTTACTTTTCTTAATTTAAAATTCATTACTTCAAATACTTAAATACACTTATTTGAATGTGTTTGCGATATTATCAACTCAACTAAATACAGAGAACTTAAAGTTAACAAGAGACCTTATTAGTGCTACTCTACAGCAATGGATAATGAGGAAGCTTAACTAGTATTACGAAATATAAGCTATAATACAACTGTAAAGAGATTATAGAATGTCACTACATCCCCTCGAGTATACACATGATCAACAGCTGCAGTTTTCAGGTACTGCTTATATCGTTATGTAAAAGTATTTGTATTACTGCCCAAAGGTATGTATTGTGTGAAATACAAAGAATAACATTTTATTTAAGTTATTTTTAGTCCATTTATTAATAAAATAACTTAATTTCCCAAACAGAACTGTTTATGCGAAGAATTTCTTCTGGTTATTAATGATATTCACTTAATTTTTATTAAAATCACACAATCAACTGTGGAAGAAAATCGTATTTATTGAAATTTTATTTTTCCGACTAAGTGAAAATAATGCCTGGACAGGGAGTCGAACCCCGGATCTTTGACTTACTTTCTGCCTTAAAGGTTGTCTGAGTGAGTAATGCTGACCGGGGTGTCGGCCTGGATAGCTCAATTGGTAGAGCCTTGACCTTGTAAGTCAAAGATCCAGGGTTCGACTCCTGGTCCAGGCATTATTTTCACTCAGTCGGAAAAATAAAATTTCAATAAATTCACTTAATTATTAATTTTTTTTAAGCAAAATCAACTATTGCTTTTAATCCTAAAGTACAATTAGTATAAAATAATCTTCACCTAATAATAATAATAAACTCCTATTAAATTATTTAAACTCCCAATAAATCTAAGTTTTCTTTTTATCTATTATATCATTTATCTTTTATATCATCATAAAGTAAAATAAAGTCCCTTGTATAGAAAATATGCAGAAAAGTCTTGTGAAAGAAAAAAAAAAATTCTTATGTATTCGTTAATTGCTGAAAGTATTTGTTTCATATAAAACTTATAGGAATATTATGAGAAATTATTTGCGCTGTAACAATTGAATTTTGGTGATTTAATAACACAAAAGAAATACGAAACGAATGTTTCTATAAATATTACTAATTGAATAATACAGTAATTAATCGATAAAAAATGTACATTCAGTACTCCATCATTGTAAATCTTCTCAGGTAATTTTATTATAATGGAAGAATTATTATCCTTCACTTAATTATGATGTAAATACCACGGCAATACTATTATTATTGTACAAAACATTGTTACCGGTGTTAAAATAAGTTCGTGTAGCCAGTGTTTTTTCTATTTAAATTTAGTTGCACAATTATTGCGTTTTAATCGCCGTGAAAGCTAAACACACTGGTCAGAATTCTAACGCAGAAAAAAATACCAAGGTTATAATAATAGAGTGTACAACTGATACTCATAGAAAAATCGAAACTGTCCGTGGAATAAATAAAATACATCCCTTAAAAATATATATAATCATGAGGTATACGGAGTGAAATATGATATGTATACAAATTCAGTAAAGTCCCGTAGCACAGATAAATAGTTTCACGAATTACCATTTTGAAAACAATCCTATATAACTTATATACAACTCCAGAAAATATCAGTGAAATATATTTATCAAAAAAATATTTATTTCAGTTTTAATACATATATAAGATTCACGGGCTAATTATTTTTCTATTCCACTAATTTTAAACAACAACTTTTATTATAAAACATGTCTTTAAATAAAATATATGTTTGTTGTTCATAAATAGTATTAGAAAAATCTTCGAAAAAGACGAGAATGTGGGAATTCGGTTGTTATAATATCTTTATATTAGTAAAATATGCCAAGTAACATAAAAGTTGTAGAAAAATACCCTAATTCGAAAGTTATTTATTTACTTCTAGAAGGTATATAACCAATATACAGTCGGTAACAAAAGTATTCGAACACTAGCAAAAATTCCTATGGAAAAAATGTACACTTCATACGATTTTGATAAATAAATCCTTGTCGAATCCTGTTCTTAGTCAGTGTAAGAATATGATTTGATAAAGATTTATTTAACAAAACCGTATGAAGTGTACTTTTTTTACATAGGAATTTTCGCTAGTGTTCGGACATTTTTGTTACCAACTGTACTCTCCGAGGGGCAAGTGGGAATCCAAGAGTAAATAGTTGGAATTCCACTTGCTCAAAACTTTTCTTCAGTTGTTATCACTCTGACTTCTAAGGAAAATTATTTGTTAATTGCTCATGGAAATATTGTTAAAATTATCAGATAAATACATTAGTTATTATGAGTTGTCGGAAACACAGATCCTCATCATCACCTCATAACAATCAATATTTATTCAGTCTATTAATTAAGACAATTATCAATGCTTTTCAAAAGAGTAATTATACTGAAATTATCCTCTTTAAGACTAATCATTATCAAATACATCAATTGAAACAGATGCATTACGGCATCTTATAGCCAGCAGAAAACAAATTAAAAAGAAAGAAAAAAATGCATATGGTAAGATCTTAGAGAAAACACTCGTTCATACACTCTCAGAAAGAAGAATGGACATTCTGTGGGGAACTATTTACCAGCTCCCGACTTCTTCAGTAGTATCACATTATTTTCAACTTCCTGCTGCTGCAGCAACAGTGTTTTTACAGATCTAGTTTCAAGGGTTTTTCCAACAGCACAGCAGCGGTACAACAAAGAGCTGCATTGTAAAAAGTTGATGAAAGACTAAAAGAAAGGATTGCGTTTGAGCAAGGTCAGTTGACACAAGTGCTGTTTGACGAATGAGGTATTATGTTAACACAAGACTTATGTGCGGGGGAGAGGAGGATTTCTATCTGCAAGGAGAGAAGGAGAGACATTACCACTTCTGGGAAGAGCTAAAGAGTAATATTCTCCCCCACTGACTTTTTTTTAATATGTGCCAAATGAATGATGTTGTGAATTAACATCACTGTTGTACGAATAATCACGCATGTTAATGGTGAAGCGTGGATTTATATATGTGATATTAAACTCTAGTAGACATCTCATGCATTACTTCATATAACAATACATTAGTTGCTGAAAATAATATTGCTGTTTGCTAAATTGTTCATCAATTTACGTTGTCATCGTAGTGTTTTCTTGTTTTGAATAGAAAAGTCCTATTTTTTGGTGTTCCTTTAAAACATTACATTGTTTAGCTAAGACATTTTATACATTATATGGTTTAAATTTTTTCATCAGCAATCTACACAGTAAATGTCACAAGTGTATATATTGTTTAACAATGGAGGGGGGGGGGGGTTAGGTTGTGTGGATTAAGGCCCATTGACTGCACTAGTGTCCTCGGCCTGAGGGGGAGTGCCCTCCGTAGAGGCCTTTCTAATTTTTAACAATGGAAATTAATATGTGATTTGTGATTTGCAAATTATAGAGGTTTCTAAAAGTCCTAAAGTTGGTAACTCTGCATATATTTATTTTTACTTAGCATCCAGTGGACAGTAGAACTTTTTAAGAAAGAAAATTAATATGCGATTTCTGGCTTATATAAACGGTAGAACTTTTTAAATGCCTAGTTCCGAACCCGAGACTCGTAGTTAATACCGTGGATATAAAAGAATAAAGGTCCGAGAAAAAAATCATAATTTGAAAATATTCGTGCAATATATTTTCATTTTTTATGAATCCTTTGTTTGCTAAGTGCAGAGTTTGAAGTCTCCGCCATTTTTATAGGACTCTATTCTGAATAAAGGATATTTCCGTCTCTTTTTCCTTTTTTTTTTTTTTTTTTTTAACTTTTTGTTACCACTATTTTTATACAATAATATCTATCCTGTTTAATCAAGAAACATTACTTTAAAAATAAGGTAAGGATATTTGTATGAAAATAGTGGTAACAAAAATGACAGTAATTTCTCAGCTCTAAAAATGTCCTTATAAAAAGAGTGGTGACTTCAAGATCTGTAATTATTTTAATATATGTTACATTTTATTAAAAAAAAAAAAAAAAAAAAGAAAGAAAGAAAGAAAAGAAAAGAAAAGAAAAAAAAAAATGCCCATTTTATAAAATTTTAAAGTTATTTCTTTTACTAGTAAAAATACTTTTATATATAGAAAAATGAAGTTTTAACCATATAAACAATCTGAATGTAATTATAAAATACAACTAGAATAATAATGAGCCTAGTATTAAAAAAAATATATCCAAAACAAGACAAGAAAAAAATCTAGTTCAAAATAAAGTACTTAAAGATCAATAAATGCGTGACTTATGAGGAGGAAACGAAAATTTTTTGAGAAACGTCAACAGCATTGTTTTTCTCCTTCAAATAAGTGCTTTCCTCGCAGACAGCTTCACTTTCAACATTGTTTCAAAAATATACAAAACGAAACAAAACAATGAACATATTGAAATACCTATCGGAGAAAATTTGTTGTTACGAAAAGAATCATGAGCATTTTTAAAAGAAGAATGCTCAAGCTAAACAAAATAAATAAAACAATGAGCAAAAAAAGAATCTGAACGGAACTTTTCCAACTAACAATCCCGGTATTGTTAAGATGAAGTGGGAGTGTCGATTCAGTTTCCGTCACTGGAAAAAAAAAGTATATTCATATACTTTTTATTTTCCCGTTTTTCTTCACTTCAAGCATTTCAATAAGAATTAACAAACAAAGTGTTATGTAGCATTCCTTTTAAAACTGCGATTAATTCAGGAGTATTAAAAGGAAGTACTGAATGCTAATAAACAAAATAACGAAAATAAAGAATCGTTAAAGGAAAGCGATCATTGGAAAAGAGAGAAAAAGTATAATAAATAAAGATTGAGAATTTTGCAGAAAACTGGAAGCTTGTTGCCAAGCAACGCTTTAGTAATCAATACCTGACCAAGCAGCTAGACCATCCAATAAAAACTGTCCATTTAATCTCCAGTTGAAGATGAAATAAAGCAACGGAAAAGGGTGTGCAATGGTATAAAAAATAAAAGAGAGCGAAGGAATTGATCGGAAACGAAACAGAAGAGGCTGGAAAATAAACCTGATTAAAAACGATATTAAAGGATCATTCAAAGAAGTTTATGTTCCGGGTAGATTTAGTACCGTTCTAAGTTATATAGATTCTTTAAGCCTTTTTTTTTTTTTTTTTTTTTACTTTCGAGATACTTTTTTTCTCCGTACGCTTGGTTTCATTTGTAAAACTTTTCGAATTGCAGACCATGAAATTATGATATTTAAAGAAATTTCTGTAAAAATTTTAAATACAAAAGATTGAAAAAAAATTTTAAAAATCAAAAAGGAATTATTATATTTCCCATTATTTTTTTAATGTAATGTACATAGAAAAAGATTTTCTTTATAATCTTCTGGAAAACAATCTATCAAATTTTAATAATCGAAATTTAGTTATTTATTTTATTTATTTTTATTTACATTTAATTGCTTTTAGGCCATAAAGAAATATTCAAGTTTACAAAACAGCTTTGGTTTATATATATATATGTATGTATATTGCCATTTAAACATTTTTCAATCTTTCTAAAATGTACACATACTTAAACATACAAATATGAAATACTAAGTCATTTTATTTTATTTTATTTTATTTTATTTATTATTTATTATTACTTTTTATTTACTTGCATAATGGATGAATCTGTCATTGATTTTTGAAACAGACCGTGAAATATTTAGTCAAAATATTGCCTTGTGTGTGTAATAATGTCAACTCTTTTCTTTATTTTATTTTATTATTTATTTATAATTATTTATTTATTTATTTTAGAGGGTGGAAAGTGATATCAAAGGCTTTTTAAAAATTGGAATAAATAAAATTGTGGGCTTTGATGCAAATAATATTGATAATATGATATGCTATAGTTCATAATTAAAGTCTTGGAAAAAATCATCGCCCCAAAGATGGACGTTCTCAGAGGTCATATATAATATTCTTTCAAATACTGTAGAAAACCTTAAAAGAAAAAAAAAAAAAAAAAAAAAAAAAATGAAACGGCTAGGCCAAAGAGCAGTAGGTGGGTGCGCATTGAAACTACGCGTCCAGGCTGCATATCGGTTTAATTCACACTTTCTTCTTTTTCCTGCTATCGTATGGGATTTTTGTTGCTTTGAATTATAAGAATACCGCATTAAAAAATTAAGTTTTCCAAGTACTGTTGCTTGAATTACGCTCTTTAAACATATATCTTTTTATCTTAGTATTATATATATATATATATATATATATATATATATATATTTAAATATTTTATTTCATTAAGTAAACTTAGGTCTCTAATTTCCAATCTCGCATTTTTATTTTTTTTTTTTTTTTTTTTTTTTTTATTGATCATTTAACTAAAAGACGATATGTTCAAAAAGTAATATTCAAAAAATAGAATTCAAAACACTTCATTTTTGAAAGAAATATTATTAAAATATGATATTCTTATAATATGAAGCAACCAAAATCCCGTAGGCTGACATAGGAAAAGAAAAAGA
Organism: Salticus scenicus; assembly: GCA_963930645.1. Taxonomy (NCBI): domain Eukaryota; kingdom Metazoa; phylum Arthropoda; class Arachnida; order Araneae; family Salticidae; genus Salticus; species Salticus scenicus. Next base: position 102,881,471 of record OZ005652.1, read on the forward strand.
ATAAATTTGAATAATGTGCAGCCTTACTTCTTGGACCCTAGTAGGTAGCCAACAAGGAGTTTATCCAGAAATGGATTTACTTTCAAATGAAACTCATGAATATAAAAAAATGACAGATAAAATTAATATTGATTTTATTAAATACATTTGTATTATAAAGAGGAAAAATAAGGGAAATCATACATCTCTCACAGATTATGAACACTTTCAAAAATTACGGAATAGAGATGAACTAAATATGAAAAATTATCAGTAAATGTTCCACTATTTATTTAAAAAAAAATTGTAATTGTAAAAAACATAATATAAAAATGTCAAATAATGTGTCATTGTAATTGCCACTACGAGGTATTTTTAAACTGCTTTTTATTTATTTATTTATTCTTATTGATTTCTTCATTCATTTGTTAACCAACTCGTTTGGTTGTCATTTAAAACACTTTTTTAACCATTCCAAAAATATTAAACGTAAACAAAAAAGTTTTAAAATGTACGCAAAAGCAAAAAACAGGTATTGCTACTTCCATATATATGAAAATTAGATAACGCGGCGATAGCCAGATTTTTTAGTTTCTATTCAATTATTTTAAATGTTTAACCTTCCTTTCTCATTTTTTTTTTTTTTTTTTAAGTACTTTTTGAATGCAGAGAACAAACTTAATGATTTTCAAACTCACCTGTTTAAAATTAAGAATTTCCCATCTATTACCAAATATTTTTCTTTTTCACTAAAAGACTCTCGCTTTCAAATAATCGCTGATCAATGAGAAACTTAGGCTTCATCCTTTCCCTTTCGATTCTTGCACTTTGTTTTTTTCAATGAATAACAGAGTGGTGCGACTGTCTTTTTGTTGAAACAGATGGAACTAATTAAGGAGAAAACGATTTAGAAAAGTAATTCATTTTCTAACAATTCATCATGATTTAGTCTCTCTCTCTCTCTTTCTTTATTTTTTTCTTTCTTTCTTTCTTTCTTTTTTTTTTTTTTTTTTTAACCCTCTCTGTTTGAGAAGTTTTTTTTTTTTTTTTTTAAATCTTTGTTGGTACCTTTTTTTCTAATGTAAAATTTACGTTTAAATTTCATGAAACTTTTTTATGTAGGTTGACCTAGATGAGCATTAATTTAACCTAGAGATTAAAGTAGAATTTTTTTTTTCTCTTTGGATAAACATTTAAAGAATTTAGTACTTTTTTCTTTATTTTTAGCAATTACAAAAAGAAAAAGAAAAAATGCATGCATTTTAAAATCTATTATTTAAAAATATTTAGATATCAATCACTTATATTTTAGTTCGTTTTTAAATTGTTAAGTAAAAACCCTTATTTATCCAAATACTTCTACGGAGAAAAATTCAATAAAAATTTTATCAAAATGCTGTATAAATAAAGCTATACGTTAAAACATTGTGCGTGTAAAAAATATTTGGGATAATATGATATAATTATTAAAACTACTGAATATTATATTAAAAGCTAATATAAAAAGTACCGCAAGTTTTTTTTTTTTTTTTTTTTTTTTTTTTTTTTATGTAAAACTTCGTTTAGAAAATTTAATACTAAAATAACCAAGATGGTGCCCTTTATTTATGATTTCTTGTGAACAGCGCGTATGTTTAATTTTACAAATACACTCAAAATGTACAAAATAATAAAATTAAATTATTTATAGCAAACAATTACATATGTGTGTTAAATTAATTCATTTTTTATGCGGTAAACTGTTTGTAATACCAAATAAATTATTATTAACATCCGAGTGAATGCTTCAATAAGATCAAGTTGTCACAGCTTATTTATACTTCATTTCCTACCACCATCATGCTAATAAACTATATCGCTATTTAAATCATTATGCATGTCGTAACAAATTGATGATTATGATCAAAATGATTATGATCCTCCCCGACATCTGTTTGCTTAGATTTAAGCAAGGGTTATTTATAAAATAACTGGAAAGACAAATATTTTGCTATAATCACATTACTTTTTTTAATCACTAAATTTAAATAACGTATTAAGTAAATTATATTGTTATTAACATCCGAGGAATTGCTCCAACATCTGATGTACACTGCACACACACACACACACGCGCGCGCGCACACACACACACACACACACAAAAAAAAAAAAAAAATAAATAAATAAATAAATAATAAAAAGTTGGGGATGATAAAACGGAAAATTTACTGTGATTCGCAATTTAGAACAAATGGATTCAGATCGCAGAAGACTCTGCTGTTTTTCTGGCATCTTCATTTGTTCGACGCATAGCTCTTTATATATGTTTCTGCTGTATATTTTTCTGTTTATAGAAAAATGTTCAGATTTACAGATGAATATGTTGGCGTCCATTTTTAAAGACACTTTTTTTAGGAGGGGGGGGTACATATGATCAATTTGCCAGAACTTATTTATGCTTCTTATCTTTTCATCACCCTGCTACACACACTGTATTAACCATTCCTATCAGTATTCATGTAGAGCAAAATTTGTATGATAAAAATCACCCAAGTGCTCTTTAAATTTAGAACATATGTTCTGCTGAGTAGTTGGGGTTGTTTATAAAATGAAAGTAGAGGCAAATATTTCGTAGAAGTCTCATTATTATTATTAATATTATTATTATTTGCAACCAATTAATTTATATAATTCTTCAAAGTACTTGAAACAAAGCATTGCAACATTCCCGATGCTATGTTAACAGATCAAATTGAAATATACAGATTTTTAATATTTTATAAAGTTTCTTAATGGTTTCCCAAAATGAGGCATTTTTAGGCTTGTGAAAGGTGGCTCATAAACTTTGCTGAATTTTGGTGGTAAAATCTTTATTTATTTATGTATTTTTACACAAAATTGTAAAGAATTTAGCTACATATAAATTGTAAGACGAGGGAAAACATGCAAAAATTTTAATTTCGTAATTTTTTATGGTCATTTTATAGAAAATGGACCTAAACTTTTATGATCTTTACATATTTTAAAATTTAAAAAGAAAATTGTATTTGACAGTTATTGACTCTTACTAACGGCCAAATAAAGAACCATTTATTGTCGATAGCATGCTATACTTATGAAATAAAATTTTATTTTTATTTAAATATCAGACCAGTGATGCCAGATTGCGGATTTTGTCCCCATTTTCGGGATTTTTGAGGCTTCTGGGGATAATTTTGGGGACCAAATGTTTGTGGGGACTTTTGGGGGGACAAATCTGTGGAATTCTTCAACTTTCTGTCAATGTTGGCAACGTAATGATTTATCCCTACGACTAGAGACTTTCAATAGCTTCATTGTTATTGGGGATTTTTTTCAAAAATTGCCTTCATTTGGGAAAAAATCTGAGCTTAAATCATAGAAAAATCTGCTTGATATATATATATATATATATATATATATATATATATATATATTTATTTATTTATTTTTTTTTTTTTTAATTTTAATTTTCCCTTTTTAGTAGAAATCAAGTTGGGGATTTTTTGGAAAAAAATTTTGGATTTGGGGAAATTTGAAGACTTGTGGGGGAAATAATTTGCGACCATCTAGCATCACTGCATTAGGCATCTGTTATGGATTGTATTTTGCTACAAATCATCAAAGCGGTATGATTGATAATTTCCTAATTCTATTTTTATCTAAATATGCACTTTATCATCAGAAAAAGTCCCCGAAATTCTTGAACTTTCAAGACCTACGTTAGAAACGAAATGGATTCAAATTTCAGCTTTGTAGCATTCTATTTCATATGTATGACACATGATTTATCAAAATATCAAACCCCTAAGCAGTGTTACATTTTTTTTTCTCTCTTGCAAAAGTGCCTGTACCTCTCTCACAACCAGATGCTTTACATCAATGCCATCGTGGTAGATTTAACCCTCGGTCGTCATTGCTGTTCTTTCACACTTACAAGAGTAAAAAGTCGAAATCTGAAACTCTAACATTCTACACTACGAAGTGTAAGTGTATAATAACAGTTATTCACAGAAGAGTTTCAAAAAATAACAGAAAAATAAAGTATATTGGATTAGAAAAAAAAATCTGTCCAAGAATGTACGGGAAGCTTTTATTCTTATCTCTATTAAGTGCCGACGGAAGTTGTCAGGTTTGTTGGCATTAATCTATTTTTCTCTGCGATGAAATATGGTCTCATAAGCTATTACTCGACAAAAGTAAATGAAAATATATTAATCTTTACATTTCCCTTCCTTTCTCTTTAGAATAAAGTACCTGGTGATTCAACAGTAGAAAAAATATATACATATTATTCAAAAGGCATTGGCTATATAGCACAATGTAGTTTTCGCTGAAATGCACAGAAAAACATGGGATTTTTTTTTTTTTTTTTTTTTTTTTTTTTTTTAACAGAAAATTTATTAAAAATCAGTTTAAATTATCCTTCATCTGGCGATGCTTTAATTGCAAAATTACTATTTTACGTTGGTGAAGTACATTCCACAGCGTAGCTAAGACTATAAATGCTCAGTACATTGTTAAAAATGTCTGTAACTTTAATGTAAATATTTATCCAGAGTCTCTGTAAATTTACAGTAATTCTTAGTTAAAAGTAAATAATCGAACGAGATTCTCAATCTTTATTCTGTATTTTTACCTAATTTAATTATTTAATTATTTAATTAAGATTAAAAATGCTTGTTTCTACTTTAGAAAAAGCATTCTAAGTCCGAAATATATATTCTCACCAATAATTAATTAAATTAATATTAGTTATTAAAGTGAATCTATAAAATAAGTTTTTTAGCATCTCCGTTTATTTTTCTCTGTAACTTTACGTAAGACTTAAGATAATACATTACACAGAGTTTTCTGTTGGAATTTTTAACAGAACGGCCGTCATTCTTTAGAATGCCGGCAGATGTTGTGTCAATGAAAATACTGCTAAAAAAGCTTCATTATTTGTAATATGACGTCATTTGATGAGGATACTGGGAATACAGCGCGATATGTTAGTGGAAAATGTAACTAATATTTTTTCTTATAGATATGTAAAATAACAATAATAATAATAATAATAGTAATAATCAGCTAAGTTTTTCTGTTCGTTTTAGTCAAAACTGCATACAGTTACAGTCAGTCTTTTTTTTTTTTTTTTTTTTTTTTTTTAATATATTTTTTTTCTGTGATTTTTGTATCACCTGGTACATACGTTTTTAGCTTGCGATCTCAAGTGATTTATTTCTATTTAAAATTATTTAAAGGTTGTAGGCCATTAACGTTAGAGAATTTTCTACCTCAAAATTTAATTGAAAGTATAAAGGCTTAACATTTCGTTAAACTGACAAAATTCTACAATATTTGACAAAGATAATAAACTGAATATTACATGTTATTTAAATACAAAACTGTATTCCCTATTATTTTTATTTTAATCTCTTTTTTTCGTAATTATTCGTTTCTAAATGTTTGAATATGTATTAAGTGGTATGATATATAAAAACATATATTCTTGATGAAGTTCGAATGCAAATGTTTATGAATTTTTGCCTTACAAAAGAAACCAAACTGAAATTCAGAAACAGGAAATTTGGAATATTTATTATTTACTATGATTTATAAAAAATAATATTGTTTTTAGCAAGTTAATTGAAAATTAAAAGTGCCTGATAAAAACTGCCATGATCTTGTAATTTCAAATTCATTTGATTAAATAAAATAATAGTGTTGCAGCATTTTTTACATAGAATTATGCATGTAAAAGTACTTGTTAAGTAGTTGTCTCTCTGTAATTCTTTTTTTAGAAAGCCATTTCATTTTTCCCCTTTAAACATTCTTGGTTTTGGGTCGTATACGAATTCTTTTAATACATTTGGATACAACATACCCGAGTCATTTTTCTCCCTGAAATCATTCCATGCACATTCGACAAAAGAAAAAATTATAGTCATTTAGCTGTTATATATAACGTATACAAGCATGTACAAATTAAAGTTCATTACACAAATATATCAGCGCGAATATTTAATAAATATAAAATGAAATGAGTAAAGTTTTCTTTCTAAATGTACAAAACGCACTTAAGATCCCGCTAAATAAAACATCTCTATTCAAATACCTACTCTCTTTTCTTTAGCATGATAACTTCTTTCACGTTTTCACGTAGTAATTAACTATCAAATAATTTCCTTTTACTTACTCCTATGTTTGGTTGTTTTCTCAGGCAAATTTCCGTCTCTAACTATTTTTTCCCTCTCATCGGCGCCCTCTGCATTTCAAGCATAGAACTACAGTCCGGCTCTTGTATCGATTACAGCTTACTTATTTATATTACTGCCCATGAAACTTTCACTGGCGATCCGTAGAACGTGACCGGACTTGTAATCCGGCCCGAATATGGCTGGATAGCCAATATCCAGCCACGACTTCCTCTCCCTACCCGAAATTCTTTCCCTTAATTGAAAACAGCGTCAGGCAGCGCTAAGATCTGATTTACTAATCCTAGCCTTTATGAAATAGATTCTGCTTTATGGCGCGAAGGCTTTATGTAATGGTGTCGTTAGTTATCTGCTAAAAATTGAATGCTTTGTTTATCTCTGTAGTGTAATTGTTGTTTTGTTTGGCAATTATGCTTTGATTTCTTCGTTTGTATGTACTTAATGTCAGACACCGAATACTGTCTAGAAAATAAAAATTTCTTTAACGATCAAATTACGTGTTTGAAACGTGTTGGAAGAAAAACCTATGAATGTGAAATTATTCTAGAAGGGCATTAAGTTGAATCTCTTCAGATAAGGGATATCAATTCTTTCTCTCTCTCTCTTTTTTTTTTTTTTTTTTTTAGTTGAATAATTTAAAATGCAAGTGCGTGGGTTTAATATTCAAGAAAACATCGTAAATTCACGGATGAGATGTTTCTGAGTACAACTGGAGTAAACAAAATATGCAAATGCGCCTCGAAGGAAAATCGAATTCAGCAAAACTTTAAAACTTGGAGCTCTTTTAAAAAAGAAAAGGCTTTTCCCAATTAGCTAGCCGATAAGAAAGTTTCAGTTAAAGTCTAATAGTTCTAAAGTATTTGTGAAAAAAAGAAAAGTATGTTATATGATTAGAAGTTTTTTATGAACAACATTATGAAACTTATACACTCGGCTATGATTTCTCAAAAAGGTTTTCAACATATTTAATTTAATCCGTTGTTTAGATTCGTCTTTCAAATTAGCTGTTTTCTGTTTTTAATATTATTTATTTATTTTATCTTTTATATACTTATAAATTTGTAAGAAACATGGATAAGATAATTTACTATTATTTTACAAAAATAAAAAGTATATAACAGTCACACTAGTTTAATCCAAAATATAAGCTTACTTTTCCTTTTTTCTTTTATGATATAAAAAAATTTAGTAACATGCATATTTCTTTCCTTTTAATAGTTTATATGCCTAGAAATAAGATTTAGCTTAAATAAAATGAATGAAAATATACAAAAAATTAAAAGTTTTTTTTTAGTATACTGAAATTTAAAACGGCATTTAAATAAATACAAATTACATTAATATAAACAAAAAATTAAATAAAGAAACAATAATAAAAGAATAATAAAATTAAATCTAAGGTATTTAAATAAAAATATAAAGATAAATTGTTTAAAAATCCTTTCCCTCCACTTTTGTGTTTGTTTCTCTTGCATCTGCTTTTTGGTTGTGTTTCTCTCTGATTGAGTTTGCATGTTGCTTCCTATTGGTTGGTTGTTTTCCTCCACCCCCCCCCACCCCCTTTGGCTTTTGCCCTGCTTTCAGTCTTGCTTTTTCCTCCAAGGTAGTAACACGTGTTTTTAACCTGATGAAGAAAGGCCACGTCCTTTCGAAACCGGAAGTGCTTTCATTAATTTTAAGGGGGTGTGAAGAAGTTTTTAAATTTAAGCCTTTAAAAATCATTCTTCTATGAAGCATAGAAGAATGAATATTGAATAAATGGGAAATAATAATAAAATACACTGTTACAGCAAAGTAATATTTTATTCGCATATATTTAACCAGTATTTAGCAGACCTCCATTTTGTGTAAGTATGTATTTGAATTAATTTTAAGGAATATAACTTGCCAAATTTCATATAATCCAGGTTAAAACATTTATGATAAAATATCGCGTTGTTAGATTGATTGTGGTTGAGCTGTTGTTATACGGTCATTTTTTTCACATTAAGGCTCATCAGAACAGGAGAAATGGCTTAAAATAAAATCATAATCCTTACGAGCATTCAAATTTTGCCTCTGGGGGGTCACTGAAACGGGAAAACTATCCCCTCCGTAGAAGATCAAAATTGTGATGGTATATCTCCGGACCACCTACATTGGTGTGTCCCAGACCATAGCCAATTGCCCATAGCACTAGTGTGCATTAGTGTGACGTAACATCCACTCACTTACTCACACATTCCTCCATGTCTAAACAGGAATCCGAACCTATCACCTTGCAGCTGAAGGCCATAGCGGTAACCATTCAGCTAGGACATCATATGACTAGAATTTTCGTATTTTATACATATCATCTGAGCATTTCGATAATACAAAGCATCTAGAATTTACTTGGGCAAAATGGATATCACAGGTCTGCAAAAAACGAACTGTTTTTAGCTGCATGAATTTTTTTTGTAAATTTTATGTTTTTGAGGATGCTGAATTCAAAAAATGATATCCATTTTTACCTATCACCTACGTTTTTTTTTTTTTGTTTTTTTTTTTTTTTCTAAATAAAGAGGCTTGCAGTAAAAAAGACTCATTTTATTACATTAAACTAAACATATTATTTCTCATAATTGAGAAAACAGTTCCTTTGTGATAAATTTAACGTTATCTATTCCTTATTTTTGCCTATGAAACTTCTTCTTCTTCTTCTTCTTCTTTTTTTTTTAACCACCCCGTCCTTAAAGAACAGGCTTCCACTTTCACCCCCAATACTGCCCTCACATATTTTCAATTTTGTATTTTTTACCTTTAGTTTTACTTTTAAAATATTTTTTTTAAATAAGAAACAATTATTAAACACGTTTGTATAATGAATTATATAATACTAAATTTCATTATTTCACGCAAAATTCAACTGAAAATGTACATTTTGCAACTAAACTAGGCGTGATTGAACCTTTTTACTTTGTTTTTTGGTTTCATCGAGCAAAAATCTGTAAGAAACAGACAAAAAATCCTATGCAGTTTTTTTGGTTGGAAACATGTGTAATTCAACTCTTTTCAAAAGATTAAAGACTCTTTAAAGACATTCTTCCTAACCTAATACGACCAAAGTGTTCGATGCTAATGAAATCCCACTTTTCTTTATCTTACTCCCCAAAATAAAATTACCAGGCCCATAAACTTATAAAAATTAAACCCAAGATTCTTTGAACAATACGGTATCCAATCTGCAATACTGAAAATGTACTAAAATATAAGTTCTGCAATATTGCTCCCAAGTGAATAAATTCACACAATATTCACATCGCTTGAGTAAAACGAGAAAATACATAACATATTACTCCCTAAGCTCCCACTTTATGGAACAAAACCAGTTAACTACGAGACTTATTTATTTAATGCTGAGCATTAGTTATCTTTTTAAAAAATGCATGCAAGTCCTTATCGGAATTGTTTAATTGTAGTTTTGCCAGGGTCATAAGCAACTTTACTTCTCTTATCACAGGTACTAAAAAGATGGGATTGCAAAGATAACTTCGACAATTTTTATTTTTTGGGGCATGAATGCCTATATATTTTAGTTTTGATAGTGAATATACGCCTTTCACTTAGCGAAGAGGAAAAAGTTCACGTTTCTCTAAAATTGTCACAAAATGTGTCATAACTAATGAAGTTAATTTATTTCGACTATTTTTATATTTTACAATTTTTCTTCAGAAAACTTTTGTAAATTTTTCAGTGTAAATTTGTTTTTCCATCATGCGTTATAAGCATTATTTATTCAATAGCTGGTGAAATGTGTTCAGAGGTTTTAAGAATTTTCATTATTTCAACTGACTAGAAATAAATTTGTTTCTTTTGAAATAAATTGCCATGGGATTAAAAGAAACTACCTTTTCTTTAAAGAAAATCTTGCATTTTTAACAAAAGTTTCAACTAATGAGCTCATAAGCAAAAACAAAGAGAAATTTTTTTTTAATAATAACTTAGTTAATAATAACTAAGTCAAAGAATTAAATATTAACATTTGAAAGAAATTTTCCCTACAATAATTATGATTTAATGCATTTAAAAAATATTATCATTTTAAGATTTATTTTCATTACAGTGATATTTTTTTTCTAGGATTAACATAAACTAAGCATTAGAGAATCAAAACAATAGAATCATTTTATGGAAGAGAAATAATTAATATAAAAAAAAGCAATTAAAAACTACGTTTCATTAACTAATTATGTATATATATATATATATATATATATAATATTGGGATTCTGTATAACGTGTAACTAACAATTAAAATATAAAAAATTATTTTTTACATTATTTTATACGATTAATTTACTAATTACATATTCTCGATTTTTTAATAATTGAGTTTCAATGTTAATTGGAACTAACAATTATTTTTTAATCGTTATAATCATCGCTGTTAACTAAATAAGTATTATTTATAAAAGTACTGTTCCGCATTTTATTACGTATTAGGTGTTACTCGCAAATTCTAAAGATTCACAATGGAAGTAAAAGTCGTATATTTCAAAATATTTATAAAAATTTGCATGGCAATTACAGTCTGTACTAGCTCTTACAATTCTGTAAATTAATAAGTATTTTGTTGTAAAAATAGATGCACAGTTAACATTTTAGACTTACAGACTATTAATTACATACTTAATATAAACTGAATTTTTCGGATATACAGGATGGCCCTGTATATCCGATAAAAGGCCGCCCTGTTCATTCCCCTTAATTTGAAAACAAATATACAGTGTGTGGCCATAGTATAAGATTTTATTTATTTATTTATTTATTTTTACATCTTTCCATTTTCTAAGGAAATATTGGACGAAATGGCTTTTTGAGAAGTGCAAAGTATATTTATAGACTCACATTTTTCAGGAACGATTTAGACACGGGGGCAATTAGGGGGCCAACTCTAAATGGAAAAGAGAAAATACTTTGGATTACCCTGTATCATAAAAAGATACTAGTGACTTGTAATTTTAATTACACTTAACAATTAACAATATTTGTATGCTTTTTTTGCAAGAATTGAATGAATACTTAGACAGAGAGGAAAAAAAATCTAAACTTATTAATATTTTTTTGGGAGTTTATTGCTTGCAACAAGAATAGGTTTCAATAAAGTTTTTAAAAACTTGCAGAAAAATTGACAAAATTTTAGAAAAAATTTATTCTGAAACGATTTTTTTATTCTACGTGTTTAAGGTTAGATATCCAGAGCAACTTATGTCCAGAGTCCATTTCAATAGAATAAAAATAAAGAAAATTATAGGCGAAAGGATAAACTAGATTTTAGATTTTTATAAAAGAGTGACAAATATGTAAGGTTTTTTCCATATCATGTATTTAATTTGGATATCCAATTATTAGAGCCACTTTGCGAGAAAAAAAAATGGAAAACCCCTCTCAAATCTTTATAAATAAGTTAGAGTTACAAGACCATAAGAGATCTCCCGCATATCATATATTTAATTTAGAGATCCAATTATTTCACTCACATAAAACTAAAATTCAGGTAATTTTTTTGCGGATAACTTCCTTAATTTTTATTTTATTCAACAAAGTTTTTGACGTAAGTTGAATAAAGATAATAAGTGTTTTCAAAGATGATAAAAGTTTATCTTTCTTTGAAAACATATAATAAAAAATATTCTTTTACATATGCTCAGAAAAAAATTATAAATTACAAATACTCGTATCTCACCGCAAACTAAATATATGCCTTTTATGCTTCAGAATAGTGTTTCCCTAATGTGTTGAAAATTCTTCTGCAGTTTTTGTAATGTTTTGTAAAATTCATTCTTGTTAAGTAAAATACTTTTTTTTTTTTTTTAAATTGATATATATATATATATATATATATATATATATATATATATATATATTTTTTTTTTTTTTTTTTTTTGGGGGGGGGGGGACTATTTTTGTCAAAATAATCGTACGGTTCCTTGGGTGGAGGGGGGAAGCATGCAGATATTATAAATAATATTTACAATCACGTTTTAAAAGTATAAGTCAGTTGTATTTTTTATAATACAGTGTAATCCAAAATATTTTAGCTTTTCTTCGATTTGTGGCTGTACAATTGCACTCTTAACTAAATCGTTATTGGAAAATGTGTGTTTAATAATGCTCTTTGTACGTTTAAAGTTGAAGGCCATTTTGTCCAATACTTCCTTTAAAAACAGAAAAACGTCTAATTAAAATAAATAAATAAATAAATAAATAAAAGATACTAATAACATGACCACCTACTGTAGACCACCTTAAGTAAGTGTCTCGGTATAGTAAAACAGATATGCACTACAAATAAAAATCAGTTAGAGCACCACTTGGGGACAAACAATTTAATTTGTGTGCATAAATTGGAAACAGTAAAAGGTGCAGGGAAAATGTCAATTACAAAGTTGTAGAGTATCTTCGGTTTCATACAAAAAAATAAAAATAAAAATAAAAATAAAAAATCTTCCGCAGAATATTGCTGAGAAAAAAAAATGAATAAAATGCACATTTGTTTAGTCGAGATTTCTCTAATCCGTGACGTTCAAAACCACGGACATAGGGAGATCTTTTCGACCAAAAAACAAACTCTCTTCGAAATTCTGTGGTATGGCTCTGAATTCACATTCAAAAGAGGCTTTAATTCATCCCTTTTCGTATCGTTACGAATTTTTAAAAACAAATAAAATTTTACTCTTATAATAAATGCTCAACATTTATGAAGCTTTTAAGCCTTCATGCAGAAATGGTTTTTCTTTATTTACTAGTTATTAATAAATATAAATTTGTAAATTCTAATTAAAGAAATAGTACTTATATATATGAATATATATAGAGAGATATAAATATAGATATGGTATCAGTTTCGAAAATACTAGTGTTTCACTGCTTTTATGAAATAATTTATTTAATTTGTAAAAATAATAATAATAATAATAATAATAATAATAATAATAATAATGTATTAAATTTTGTAAATAATCATGATTTATATTTAAATGTGTTTTAGATCCAAACAGTAGACTGATATACAAAAACCTTGAAAAATGTTGAATGCTTGAAAAATGGGATTTTAAAAATTGGGAATAAATTTAAACTGGAAGATTCATCCAGTCACCAGTTATACTGTAATAGAAAAAAAATATGTAATAATACTTTTTTTTGAACCAAATATTGATTAATAAATAAAAAATATGCAACATTGAAAATATATATTACGTAAATATACGACGTTTTGAAATAGTGTTGGAAATATTTTAAATTTAACATCAATATTGAATACACAAAACCAGTGAGTATTCTTAAAAGAAATACTATTATAGAAATATATATATATATGTACAGATAGATATATTCAAAAGGAACTATTTCAAAGAAAAATAAAATACAAGCATTTACTGCACTGATATTATTACTTTGTAAATATATCCTATACAAAATCAATAAGCACAGAATTCTTTGCAATATTGAATGAATATGGGTTATTACTACTAAAAATATATTCGTTTCACTTTCCTTTATGTTCCTTAATTTAATTTTTAAAAATATATGTAGAAAATAAAAATCACACTCTCGCTTTTTCTCCGATAATCTTACTCTGAAATTCCTTATTATTTTGAAGCAAATTTAATTTATTTTCGGGGATGCTATGTACTTCGATTTCCACATTTCAACAAACTTTTAATGAATTGTCATTTCTAAACTTCATCTTGAAAATTATTGCTTTAATTACAGCTACTTTAGATTGGACATCGATTGGAAAAACTTTAAGAATATTAACATCTGTTGCTTATTACTTTCCTTTAAAAATTAAAAAAAATATTCTAACTTCAATTAAATTTTAAGAGTTATTAATATTACTAGAGAATGAATTGGAAATAAATATAAATGTTTTTTAATCGATTATTTCTTACGATAAAACGGTAATTTTTTTTTTTTTTATGAATTTGTTTTTATTCAAATTTTGAGACTTAAGAAATAATGATAATAATAAAATAAACAAATAAATAAATAAAGCATCTGTACTTTTACAGGTGTTAATTTTGCTCTCAATGTCTACACGGTCCCTATTATTACGCATTTTTACTTTCTTCTGAATATATAAAAGGAAAGTATTCTTCTTGTGATAAATTTATACATTTTGATTCCTTATCGCGGTTTTACCGTTTTAGAAAATGTCTGTCAGTAATCTGCAAGTTATAAAAATATTGTGGGTGCTATATCTCGAAAAGAAATTCAAGAATTCCACCCAATTTTTTCTTTTGTTACACCTTGACTTGAAACTGATGCTGATTAGATTTATATATAGCATCCAGAAGATGGCGCTACTATTCTGCAATTTATCTTGTTTATTGGAAGGCTATATCTCATTTTCTGTAATGCATAAACACGTTAAATTTGATGAGTTTTTTTTTTTTTTTTTTTTTTTTTTTTTTTAATGAAAAATTATGTTGATTCAATTTTGATGCATATGAATCGTCAAGTATCTCTATTCAGCCGCATGACGGGCTTGGTAATTATATCTAAGCTTCTATGGCAAGAAATCCCAAAAACCTAGAAATTCAACATGTTTACCATGGATAAACATGCTGACTAAACTCTGATGCAATTCACACGATAGGCTGTCTTCTAATGCTATGCAAATCAACACTTAAGGGATATAATCGCAAGAAATTTGATATATAAGAAGCTTATTATGTAAAACTGTGCTATTTTTATTTTTGTTCACATCATTCAAAAGGTGGCACTGCTATTACTTATTTTTTAGAATTGTTCAGGTGCCTCTATCTCAGCATCTATTGGTTAAATTGCACCAAACTGCTCTTGTAAGAAAAAAGGGTTATCGTAAGAAGCTCTAGTTAAATTTGTGTGTGTGTCAATTGGTAGGTGACGCTATTATATAGAATGTTGTAGAAAGGAATTTTTGTGACACTAGTCTCTCTCTCCCTTTTTTTTTTTTTTTTTTTTTTTTACTTTTAAAAATAACATTCACTCAAGCGTTCACTGATACATTCAATTTTACTATAACTACACCCCGTAATGTCGGAAAGCGTTTCTTAATCTATGTTTGATATTTGATTTTTTCTTTCTTTCTCTGCAATTAGGATTTACCTTATGCAATTTTTATTTAAATCGGTTTTCCTTGTAAAACTGTGCTATTTAAATTTTTGTTCACATCATTCAAAAGGTGGCACTGCTATTACTTATTTTCTAGAATTGTTCAGGTGCCT
The DNA here is from genome assembly GCA_963930645.1 of Salticus scenicus. Classification (NCBI taxonomy): domain Eukaryota; kingdom Metazoa; phylum Arthropoda; class Arachnida; order Araneae; family Salticidae; genus Salticus; species Salticus scenicus. The sequence goes on from OZ005652.1 coordinate 102,896,883, forward strand.
CTATCTCAGCATCTGTTAGTTAAATTGCACCAGACTGCTCTTGTAAGAGAAAATGGTTATCGTAAGAAGCTCTAATTAAATTTTTGTGTATGTCTATCGGTGGGTGACGCTATTATGTAGAATGATGTAGAAAAGGAATTCTTGTGACAGTCATATTATACTAGTCTCTCTCTCTCTCTTTTTTTTTTACTTTTAAAAGTAACGTTCACTCAAGCATTCACTAACACACTCAATTTTACTATAACTACATTCCGTAATGTTGGAATCTTAATCTATGTTTGATATTTGATTTTCTTTTCTTCCTCTGCAATTAGGATTTACCTTATGAATTATCATTTAAATCAGTTTCCCTTTAGTACTCATGTGTTTTGTTTGAAAGTAAATTATATAATGGGTCATTCCATTCTGAGATTAATTTATATACTACTTTTTTACCAGTAATAAAGTAAATAAATAAGTATAAAAGTTTAAAATGTTTGCATCATGCATTAACGTTAACTCATATTTTTTTTATGACGTAAGTATCTTATATATTTTCTGAATAATTAAATAATGTTCAATAATGTATGATTGAATTTATGTATATGTGTAATATGTAACTGGGATCCAACAAAATAAAATAATTATTATTTATAAGGTTTATGAGTCTTCATAATTATAGCTACGGAGATTTTTTTTTTCTCTGAAATACTTTTCATGTATTATTTGAAGAAGGACAAAATCTAAAAAAGCATCTTATCATTATTAAATTCAACGTCGTGTGAGACTAGAACACAAATATTTAACACATTAAATAATAAATTAATTATATTGGATCAGCAAATTACAAAAGGAGTAATTATTCATTCCTATACAATTACTCTTATGTAAAAAAAAGAAATAAATTACTTAGTAAATTAAAAGCATTTTCTACTACTTTATCATTATACAAAGAGGATGGTTACAATTAAAGTACCTACGTTCGAAATACTCAGCGGAATAAAATAACAAAAAATGGACAAAAAATGCCACATCTGTATGGCATGACATTTCATAACTCGTGAAAATGAATGACAAGTTTAGAAATTATTAACAGTAGAAAACATTTTACTTCTGACGGTTGAAAATAAAATTAGTATTCAGTAATATACTTTTATGCGTGTTATACATATTAATTACTAATTTCAGGTGGTACAAAAATGCAGACTGAGACAAAATTCTGTAACTGACATCTAGAATCTAAACTATGGCTCTAGAAAAAATAGTTCCATGTCATCTTTATAAATTCTAGTCCCCTTGGAAAGCGAGTTCTAGAAACTCCTATTAGAATTCTAGAGCATCTGTCTATATTCTCGAGGGCAAAGTTATTTAAAAAATCTCTGCAAATAAATGAGACTAAAAGAGGCGGGTTTCTGCAACTATAATCTTGGTTTATTACCCAATTCTAGAAAATCAAGCGAGAATTTCTCGCAATACAAATGATTCAGAATATTTAGACTATTCAGAATATTGTTTCACCATCTAGAAATGTGTACACTAGAAATTCTCGATAATTTCGTCTATTCAGTTTATTGGCGGGCCTTATGCGCATAGCTCGGAAATCTATATTTCTAGTTAAGGGATTTAGAAAATGGTCGCTTATTCATTCTAGAGAAAGGTGGTATATTTTTTCTTCTCAGTGCAGTAGATGGTGAAAATTCCCAACTATAAATTTAATTATTGATTCTCTTAAGAAGAAAGAAAGAAATCTGCAGAAGTTATCATATTGCAACCGAAATTTTACATTCAAGTTTTAATTGACCGTTGGTTATAACCAGAGCTCGAAATCTCCGTCTTTTTTTCAGGACACTTTCATCGATGAGAAATTTCTACTTTTTCTGATACTACTAATTTTATGCAATTTTGTTCTATTTAATCACGACACATTAATATAAACATACAATATATATTTGTATATAAATATAGTGGTGGCAAAAAAGAAAAAAAAAATCAATTCTGAAAGCTTCCTGAAAAAAAAGAGGACTTCGAGCTCTATTATAATACTTAAATTTTTAAAATGGACTGTATGATGACGTCAAATATTAAACACGGTACTTTTATGGAAAAAACTTTCCCACTGGTTGATATTTTTGCTCGATTTTATTTCCGTGTACCCTCAAATATATAGCATTTTAATGAGTACTGGTTATATTTGCGCAGTATTTGTCATAAAGATAATTTGACTGGAGTCACCCAGTAGAAAAAGTTATTTCAATTATAAAAACGTAAAAAAAAAAAAAGAAAGAGACATTTATCTAATGTGCTTTTTTTTTTTTTTTTTTTTTTTTACTATTTTTTATTGCAAAGATTAATTAAATAAGCAAATAAGGTTTTTTTTACTTTGAAATACAAATTTAAATAGTTATTGAATGAATGAAAATCTTTTTAATAAATGAAAGATAATTAAATAAGAACTTCACATTTCATCTATTTTTCATTTTTAAATGCTATTTGTCCAACATAAATAAATGAAATTAATAATTATTTGAAAAACAAATTCCATGTTTACTTTCTTTAGATTACTTCCATAACAAAAATTTTTATATAATTTGAGACCAATAAATCAGTGTATGTTAGTTTTGTAATTAACACAGATTTTAATTTGCAAAATAAAATAATAAGTAATGACCAATTTTCAATATTTATATGTTTTAATTATTAAACATTTTAATTGGAATATTTTGCGCAAATAAAAATATGCTCTGGATAATAATTATCAAATAGGAAAATACTGTTTATTTAATTCTTTTAATAGATTTTTTTTAACAAATTAATTTTCTTTAAAAGTTCTCTGGAAATAAAAATATTTTAATAAATTGTACTTCCCTATTTTATTTATTTTAATTCTCTTTATTTTTCTTCATTAAACAAATGGAATTCCTTGGGAAAATTTGCAAAAAAAAAATATATATATATATATATATTAATTACTATACTCGAAATCTTTCATAACTCTGATTTTAAACCATTTACAATCAATATTGTTAAAAATTATCTTAGGTTCTTATTCAAACAAATCTCTCAGAATTTTCTCTAAAGCTAAGCACCTTAATTAAAACACACTTGATTCTTTCCAACTAATTAAATATCGCAGCCTCATTCTAATGCCTGTTTCGAAAGTTTTCCTTTTTAAAACAGTTATTTGATGATTTTCTTAGAATTTTTTTTTTTATATAACTTGTGATAAAAATTTGGCATTTCTCGTTACAGCTTCAGGGCATCTGACTATTCATATAATATAAATTGCTGAAGAAATTAACAAACACGCAAAAATCTCATTCACAATTCTTCATTTAAGAATTGAAAAGTAATATCTTTCCGGGAAAAAAAATTAGTTCAGTGATTGCTTAGAAAACTTTATGACAGGTTAAGTTCCTGTATAGTTAACAAACATGAAAACTATTTGTGAAAAAAAGACAAACATATATATATATATATATATATATTTAATTATTATTTTGTATTCTGAGAATGTAATTAATGATAAGCATTTGCATCGACTTGATTATTCTAAAAGTAAAAGAAAAAAAAAAAAACAATGTGTTTGAGAACTTTAAGCCAGAAGGGAAATTTCTAGTGTTTTATTTTGAAGCATTTAATGCAAATTTTAATATATACATATAAAATTTAGCTAATAAAAGATAATTATTAGAAATAATAACACTGAAATAAAAGTTATTTAAATCAATTTATATGTATGTATGTCTTTTGTTTTAAGTGTTATCATATGATTAAAATTACTTAATATAGAATTTAAGTGATATTTATAAATAATTAATATAAGTTAAGTTAGTTTTATTTATAGTCAAACGCTTAGGATAAATTTTCAAAAATCTTTCATTCCTGGATAATATATAAAGTGCATATATATACATTGTGCATTATGTACGCACAAACCGGAATACGTGCATACATATATTCTTTAGAGAGGAGGATCTGCATACGAGGGCACAGAAACTTTAAGCCTTGTGCTTTTATTAAGCCTTGAAGACATTCTGCATAATTAGCCAATCATTCTTTTTTTTTTTTTTTATGTGACTATTCCTTCTCTGCTTGCTTTTTAAGCATGCTTACTTTACTTCTTCTACCTTCAAAGAAAATAAGGGGCCTAAAAGAAAGTTAAGACCTAAATATAAAAGGATCCACGTCGTCCGGAGAAGTTTTAAAGATATAAAATCTAATTCGTAGAATGCCATTTAGAGGCCTAAATGAAAGGTAGTGATTTAATGCAAAGTTATGTCTGTAGAAGTTTTAAAGCTACCTTAATGCCTTAATCTGAACTGTATAAAATCAGGGTCCTAAATTCTTTCTTTCTTTCTTTATTTTATTTTTTATCAAAAACTGTATTGCTAGGATTTTTTGGGTGAAGAATCGATTGTGCATACTTTCAGGCTGTAAAGGTTTGGGCCCGATGTACTGCGGGAAGAGAAGACGTTGCTGAATTTAATGGGGACTCAAAGCGAGGCTTTTACCAAATCAAAATATGTTTATAATTTGTTTATTTCGCGAGAACGAATAGACTTGTTTCAGCGGAAATAAATACTAACGACTAATTAAATATAATGACCAGCGAAGTAGGCAAAGCTCACTAATTTTAGACATATATAATGTAAAAATTTAAATAATAACAATGTGTGTATTCAGGGATTTAGTCACACAATATAAGAAAAATGCTTATACTTTTTGTACATATTACAGCAAACTATGCAGCATACCTATAAAACATAATTTTTATCTTTACTCCAATTATTAATAATATTGATGATAATTAAATATTATAAATATTAATAACAATAAAAAAAAATAGTAATTGTATAACAATTTACCACATATCAAATATATTCACCCGAATAAAAGTTCATTGATTTTTTTTTTTTTTTTTTTTTTTGGTGAATTCTTGTTTCATCAGAAAACCATATTGTACTCAATTTTAAATCAATCTGCAGTAGTAATAAAGGATATTATTAGATTGTAAGCATTGGAAATGGGTTAGTTTGTTAAAGGAAATGAACAGTTGTTACGGCAAAATGAGCAATGGGTGAAGTCACTCATTTATCGATTACGGACATGTCTGAGAAAATATTTGTCTAAAATATAGAGCGCTTCAAAAAATATTGCTGCCATTTAAGTTAATTCTAGAAGCAATTATTCAGGAATTCAATAAGAGTTTTGTGATACTTTTTTACGTTTTTTTTTTTTTTTTTTTTTTAAGATATAAACTACCTAATATGCACAAACTCTTTACAAATGCATATTTAATTTTCATCATAATAATCATAAATTTTACAAACATTGTACTTATATTTTTCCTGTTGTCTATTCAATATATTCTACGTAATACTAATATATGAGTATACATATATTGTCTGGCAATAACTCGTTTTCTATGTTTATAAAACCATAATTAAATGTCGTCTGCGTTTTGTTGGTTAGAATAATCCGACATTTTGCCACAAAATGGCATCTTGAATCTAACATTTTGTTTCGAATATTACTTAGAAATTTTAAACCAAGAAAAACATTTTTTAATTAATAATATAACTATAAATTAAGATAATTAGACCTAAAATGTAATGTTCCTCTCGTATATTTTGAAACGACTTTTTTTCCTTCCTTTATAATAACAAAAATAATGATAATAATAATAATTTTCTCAATAAGCAAAGCGGTTAAAAATGGATTTTAAAATACTAACGTATAACTAACGTACAAATATGTTCGAGCAATACAAGTTGAAAAAGCAAATTACATGTCTTGTGCATTGTCTTTTAATTTACATTATCCCATTCTATGTGTTGGCTGAGTTTCTCTTGTTTTTAATTGTGTTTTACGCTTGTTTACGTTTGATTAAATTATACAAATTTATTTAATATACACTTTATAATATAAAGAAAATTTCATGTATTATAATGAAAAAATTCTTTAAAAGGTATATATAATTTAACATGTGATTGGGAAATTTCTGGGATTTTTGTACAAATGTAAACAAATACATCATGTATACACTAATTACATAAGAATTATTTACATTTCATTATTTCAAAAGCGATAATAGGACAGAAGAAGCTTGGTTGCTACAGCACCGAGTTCACTAATCACGCATCATGTACACTAACGGCGTAGATGCCGATATTTTAATTTATTCCGGAGTATTTTTAGCACCGCCTTATTTTGCACCACTTTATTTATAGAAAAAAGTTCTCCAACATATATATAACTTCAATAAAATAAAATAAAAATTATCCTTAAAAAATAAGTTGCATGGAAAAAAGGCGGGGCTAAAAATATTCCAGAATAAATTAAAATGTTGGCATCTATGACTAACGGTTGTTGGTGCACGTAAAATCAGTCGAGGCTGCAATGTCCTCAATGTTCCAAGATTAATACTTCTGGAGGTTACCGTAGTGTGGGCACCCTCCCCGCCGCAGACAATCAAAATTGTGGTATAATGTCTCCGGACCACCTTCTGGGATGAATTCCAGATATCGCCAATTGCTCACTGTGTGATTTTCTTTTTTTTTTTTTTTTTTTTTTTTTGTGACTTTTTATAATTCTTTTTATTTCGAATGGCGTGGTACTTTGTTGTCCCCTTAACGGGGACAACACATTTATGCTTTGTCGGGGATTCCTATATCGAGTGAGAATCAGGGACGCTAACCACCCCACCGTGTGGGCGGCATAGTGGGACTTCAGCACCCACTAAAACGACACCCACTTATATCAACGCAAATGAGGTATTAAAATGTGTGAAACAAATTCTTTAGTTTGTATAACATTCGAAAATGTCTTATGAAATTTCAAAACTTCTAATAAACATTTCTTTGTATGTCTATATAGTGCTCTGAATAAATATATTTCCAGCATTTTTTTTTTTTTTTTTTTTTTTTTTTTATTGTTAGAATTAATTTAAATCATAAAACATACATTTCTTAAAACGTTCTTAACTGGAAATAAGAGTTGCGCAAATGATTGTTTTTCAAGAATATATTAAGAAAATACTTTAATATGTTTATCCAATGTTCAATTTACTCACTCACATTTGAGTAATTTTTAAAACTTAAGAAATTCACAGCATATCAGACATGTATTTTAATGCTTTCAATGAATATAAACTGTTAATTTAAATATTGTATTCTATTATTTCACATTAATCACAAACAATTATTTAAGAAAGAAATATATTTATAAGCAGCTTTGAATAATTATTACTGAAAGAATTTATACAATGTGATAATGATGAAACATCAGTATATACTTTATTTTTTAATTTGAAAACTGGTAACACTTTTGCATCAATTTTAAAACACTGACATTCGCATTGTTGAATATTTACGCTTAACAAACTATCCATGCATAAATTTTGCTATGAAATAGGAATTACTTTCATACTGAAGCTTTATGCGTTTCCAAAATTAAAAGAAATCTCATTAGTAACTGTATTCAAATATTATCGCAGATGCATACTTTATACACAAAGCGGACAAATAACTGAAATACTTCGGTAATCTGAAATTTAGTAATTTGCTTCATAAGTTACGAAACTCTTTATTTAATTATTAATTAAAATTTCCTGAAATACTTTTTTTTTTTTCAAATTAAAATAAACTACCAAACAAATTTATATCAACCATATATACACATTCAAAATTACAAGACTGTTTAATATTGAGAAAGTTTTAAACTATTTGTATTAAAGTATAGTTAACTCTGAAATTACCTTGGCTTTCAAAAAATGTCAGATGAAACGTTTAAAGGATGAAACACAAAGTAGATTTTAAATACTTTTAGTGAATTAAAATATCCCAAGAGACTGAATTATCGTTTGGAAAAAAAATATTTTTCACACTAATTTACATTTATATTTTTATGTATGATTTTACCTCTTTCTCAATCCTGTTCGGAAACTTTAAATTTGAAGAGAAATTTAAGTTTGATTTTTTTCTTTTTTGCAGGATACACCATGTGGCGGTTAATAGGTCACAGAAGGTGGTTTCCTTGGAAAATGCACAGGTTACCTTGGTCAAAACACCACCTAACGACAATCGTGTTAACGTCGCTGTTGTTCCTCGAGCTCTGTATACCCAAAGTCATCGCTCAAAGCACACCCTCCGCAAGGCCTGGTAAGATAAATTATAAAAAATTCTATTATTATTAAATATATATATATATATATATATATATATATATATATATATATATATAAATCTTAATATAAGAGATTCTTTAATTTAAATACAAAGATATTGATGATGTAGTGAATTTTTTTTCACGTGTTTTTTTTTCACGTGTTTTTCACGTGTTTTTTTCACGTGCTATGTGTATTATCTGTGTGCATTGCAAATACTATGCATTGTAAAACACCGAGAAAAAAAATATACCGCTTTCATCTAAAACGAAGTAGTCCTTTTCTAAATCCCTAAACTAGAAATATAGATTTCCGAGCTATGAGTATAAGGCACGCCAATACACTGAGAAAAAAATTCTATAACTGACACGTAGAATCTAAATTGTGGCTCTAGAAAAAATAGTTCCATGTCATCCTTATAAATTTCTTATTAAAAAAAAAAAATTTAGTTCCCCTTCGAAAGCGAATTCTACAGACCTCTATTAGAATTCTTGAGCGTTTGCCTATACTATCGAGGGCAAACCTAATTGAAAATATCTCCGAATAAATGTGAATACAAGAGGCGGGTTTCAGCAGCTATAATCTTGGCTTATAACCCAATTCTAGAAAATAAAGCGAGAATTTCTCGTAATACAATATATTCAGAATATTGGAATATTGTTTCACCATCTAGAAATGTGTAGATTAGAAATTCTCGACCATTTCGTCTATTCAGATTATTGGCGTGCCTTATGCGCATAGCTCGGAAATCTATATTTCTAGTTTAAGGATTTAGAAAATGACCATTTATTAATTCTAGATGAAGGCGTATATTTTTTTTTTCTCAGTGTAAAAAATGTGGTGCAAATAAAAGACAGGCACTAACAATGTTATCGAATAAATTAGAAATGTTGGCAGCTCTGCAAATCATACGCAATCTTTTGTTATTGCATTTTGAAATATATGTTGAATGTATTTTAAGGTGATGGATTCAGTTTAACATGTATGTATTGTAGGCACTGAAAATTGTTCTAAGCAATTTTAGACATATTTTCTATCTATTGTAAGATGACGGATGTATGTATATCAGGTATGTCTTGTATGTCTAGTACAATATTATCATACTCGGAATGTGGTTAAATGTGGGGAAGGCCAATTGTTGTATGAAAGTCTGTATGTTGTATTTATCGTAAGACAACTCAAAAGTGAATTTGTTCTTTGTATATAATGTAAATTGTTTTCAAATGCATACGTTTATCGTATGTATTGTAAAATTAGGCAGGCGTGTATGTATCACATGCACGCATTGTTTATAATTTACTATTTACAATTACACACACACCAGTGCATGTTGTATGTGTCGTTAGATATGGATGCGTATAAATGTTTTATGTATATACATTGCATGCATTCTAAGTATATTGTAGTTACATTGAGAGTAAATTGATATAAAAAGATATATGAATACATTGTATGCGGATGCTTTTATGTGTGCATAAGTTCATTGGTTTATATAATAATGATGGAATTAATTAAAAGAGTCAATGAAAAACGTTTCATGAATAAAAGAAAATATTATTTGCTGAAAACATAAAAATAAACTATCAATAAGGTAGATTTGTACATCTTTAATCATTTTTTGAAGGGCCAATTTAGTTAACAATCGTTAACATCATAGTTATCCAATTTAAATAACCAATACTTCCTCGCAAAAAAAAAAAAACTTAAGAAACTTGTTTTTTTGAATTTTCTTTATTTAACGAATATTATTCACATTCTGAATTTAACTAGAAAATCCATTTAAACATACAAAGAGATTAGTTACATGTTTTTAATAAGCTATAAAATCATTTCAAATTAAAATATTTTACTATATCTTTCTTGAACAGAAGAGATTTTATTAAAGATTTTTGAAAATATTGCTGTAATAGGTTTACAGATATACTGAATTTTGCCCTTTTTGAACTTAACTGTATTTTATTTTATCTAACTGCATTATAGTAACTTACAAATTTAAACGATATACGAAAGATCGAGAGGATATATGCGCTCACATTTACCTCTCCATAATATTTTCTGAAGAGAAGAAATGCAATAACACCGAGATATTGAACGCATTCCAGAATATTAGTTGAGATCTTTGATCAGGGCAGAAATCGAATTCATACATTCCTATAATTCCTCTTAAAATAAACTGACAAAAGTCTTTAGACTAATACAAGTTTAAATAGAAAATTTATGCGTGGTGACAATAGCTGTATATTAAGCAAATAGAAGGGCTAACCTTGAAGATTATTTAATACCGTTGTTCCAGAAACGTTATCTTTGTCCGATGTAAAACAGAATATTTTCATTAAAAATTATTGGTATGAAATAATCCGGAGTATTGGCACATTTGTAAATATGATAAATAACTATATCAAGTACGTTCATTTTTCTGTTGTTTTAATGAATTCAGGGTATAATTAAATTGATATTGTTAAAACTTAATTAGTTGAAAAATTCATTAAAATATTAAAAATATTATTAGAGGCATGTGAAATACTAATATATATATACATATTTCAAAAGATTAGATTTTAAAAAAAATCATTTTTTTAGGAGTTTTTAGTTTTAATTTTTTGAATACATATAAAGAATTGTTTAGTGAACATTTCCACTTTCGGGTGTTTAAGGGATTTTCTTATTTTTGATAGAATATCCTGAATCAAGTGACTAAAGTCATGGTCTTCTTTAGGTTGCGTTTAGAAAAAGAAGATAATAACTACGATAATAACTAAAAAAAAATAATGAGGATGTATCGAACTTAGTCTGACAATTTTCAGAAAAAGTTCGTCTGCGTTACAAACCGCGTTTTGTGAGTGCAGTGGCTTTAGAAAAAATACACATAACATTCATTTACTCTAAAATTGCTTTTTTGGCATGCATCAATCTGATTAAAATTTCGGGATCAACAGGTGGAGCTGTATATTTTGTGATTTCTATGACAAATCTATCTCAAAGTCTGTTATCTGGAAGCAATTTCATAGGATACTTAATCCCTTAATATGTAAGATACACAAACTGAAAAGTTTAGTTAAATAAAATTTGCTACATACCGACATTAAAGTGGAATATTAGCTAGGAAGCATTTGCTTTCGATATTCAAGGTATTTCACTCTAACTGGTATAGAATCTAACCAAACCAGTCATGCAAGTTAATTATTGTGTAAAACAATGCTGACTGACATAAAATTAGCTTGAATGTCTCAATTGAGAGTACTACTATAATGAGATTTTTAATTCAAATACTACAGCTGTTTCTCGGATTCTTTTGAACAGAAGTACACCAAATCTATATTCAGAAATCGCAACCGAATGAAATATATCAGCTTAATAAAGAAGAAAATTTTAGACTATGAATTCAAAATTTAGATGGCTTCAGTTTACTAGTTAAGTAATTAATTAGGTAAATGCTAATTCTACGACTAAAATAACTATTTTATGTAAAATAAAAAGAATTTTACTATCAATTCAAATGTATTAACACATTATTTTTTGTACAGTGTATGCGCAGAGCATAGTATAATATGGGAATTACTTTAGCACATTTGCAGAGGGGGGGGGGCTGAACAAACACTAATAAATAAATAAATATAGTTTTTGCTCAACAATTTATGAAAACATCTATACTAGAATCTAAATTTAAACTTGTAATTTTTTTCATCATAGAAATTTTGAAAAACAATGTTCAGTACAAATAACATGAAACAAGTTAATCACGTACATCTGAAATTTACAAAAAAAATTGTCAAATAGCAACAGCAATATTTAAAATGAAAAAAATAATTACAAAATTTTGATTTAGTATTCCAGTTGTTAGCTGAATGGTATGCACCAAAATCATGTATCACGAAAGGAGTCACCGTAGGGCGGGAGGGGGGGGGGTTGTTGTCAGGGGTTAAGACCAACTGACTAAAAGGCAATTCTAGACCTTGGCCGAATGCCTTTCGTGAGTGTCTTTCTAAAAATCCTAATGCATATTCACATGATTTTCAAAGAAAACCATGGAAAACTCCGTACGACTACGTTGACAAGTGCGAATGTGTTCATTAGATGTTTAAAAAAATATTTGCATTTGAGAACCATTTTCCGTAATGTGTTGTCGCTACAATAATATATTACTTTTCGATTATTTGAAAAAAAAAATTAATATAAGAAAGGCATAAATATTTAAATTTCGTGTTTTTGTTTTCTTTAATTTCTTTTGTGAAACTTTTCTTTTTATACTTATTTTATTTATCATATTTTTACTCAAAGTTTTCAACCTTCCAACCGATAAAAAAAACAAAAGCTGGTGTGAAACAATCACATGACTTTCATTACTTGATATTACACGTATTATATGCATTTTTAAAAAATAATATGATCAGAAGAAAAATTTGCCTAACGAAGTAGACACCAAACAAATTTTCTATGAGAGAAAGCTGATATAAAGACATACAAAACAGAGTTTACATAGTTAAATTTACAGAGTTTAAATTTACAAGTAAAACAGAGTTTACTGAATTAAAAAATAAGGGGGGAAAATGATAGTTATTTTTTTTAAACACTAATTTTTCGAGATCTAAAACTTACCTACCTAAGCGGATCACTGTTAATTTTCTTCTAATAACCACATAATACACAAGAAAAGATATCTAAAATGAATTTATGTAACAATTTTCAAGAAAATCGTTACTGCCGTTTTTGAGATACCAACTTTTACCAAAACTTGGTATACGCAACTATTGACCTGAAAACAATAATTACATATAAAAGGATATTTAAAAGGGAGTTAATATGTCGAATTTGAAAAAAATCTGTACAGCCGTTTTTAAAGAAACGCGCTTGCGAGACCTGAAATTGAGCTGTTTATACAGGGCGTCTATCAATTTTACTGAACTAACAAATTATATCATTCGAAAGTACATCTAATAGAGTGTTTATATAGCAAATTTGAAGAAAATCGTTAGAGCCGTTTTTAAGATATGGAGTTACGATCCAACTTCCGGTTTTTTCGATTTTAACCAAAATTTGAAAAATTCATCTTTACACCAGCCCTGTCTCAATTCTGAAGTTTCGTAGTTCTACCTTCATTAGTTTCAGAGATATGACAGCCAGAAGATTCCACACATACATACATACAAACACACACACACACACACACACACACACACACACACACACACACACACACACACACACACACACACACTGACCAATTGCCAAAAACTACTTTTAAAAATGTATTTAGATTTATTATTAAACTATTTATCATTGTATTAACATAGAGGAAATATAACAAAAAGGATTTTATTTTATTTTTAAGTACTTTTGAAAAATAACGCCAAAATTTATTTTTTACTAAATATTAAATTATTGTGCTCATCCAACGAATGAACGTGTAAGCAAATTAAATTTGATTCAAAAACTGAAATCAGTATCTTCATTAATTTTTTAATATACATCAAATTAATTATGTTCTTTTTACTATTTAATTTAAATAGCTTTAAAAAAAAAATAAAAAAAAAACTTCTGTTATTTCTTTTAAGAAAAGCAATTTCTTCCGCAAATATCATCTTAAAGGAATAATTTTCAACCATAAATTAATACGGAATTAAAAGCTCATTACATAATTTAAGTAAAAGAAGAAATATTAATTCATCTTACTTCAAAAACTCGGTACGTGAATGAAGTGTTAAATATAATTACCAACTAAAATTTTTAACTTCCGCTTGCTTTTAATTAAGAGATAAATAGAGGAAGAACCCAAACACACATTTCAGACTTTTGAAGTTGGAAAAAAAAAAAAAAAAAAGATTTTTAAGCTAGCGTGTTTTGGAAACATTTTCAGCAAATTTTCTCTTCTATGTATTTTTTTTTTTCCGCTCCTTTTTTACGTAAGTACGGCTTGTATTTGCGAGAAAAGAAACGGGTATGTTCAAAAAAGTCCAAAAAAAAAAAAAAAAAATCACGCTTGATAAATGTTCGAAAAAGTTTTTGAAACTCATTTGTGGGTGGATTGATTTTTTTTTTTTTTTCGATAGATGGATTTTTAAAGATATGCCATCATTTAAAAATTTGTCTTCATGGAATTTTTTCACCCATTTTTATTCATAGAAATTTTGAATATCTAAGAAGGAATTCTATAAATATTCTTTTAAAAATTTCACGAGGATGTTTTTACGTTCCTAGTTTAAAATTATCTTAAAGTTATCGTTTGCATTTTTTAAAGAATCAGTTTCCAAGTTTAGATAAAATGTACAATGTGTACTTTCTAATATCAAACTCTCATATAGCCATTTTTTATAATATTCTATTACGTAGTCTTTTTGTACGTGTATGCATATTTTTGCATGTATTAACCCTTTCAGGAGCGGTGATATCACTACAGCCTCACCTACTTTTAATTTTGAACTGCAAAATCTCATCCCTGAAATTTTTTACCAAAATTTTACTTTTATAACATGGCAGAAAAACGTCTTCAAATTCTCTTATTTTAATTTTGTTCGTGAATTCCAGTGGCAGTGTAATGTAAATTATCCGAATTACCTTGCGTCGGAAAGAGTTAAAATACAAAAGTTTTTACTCAACCAAAGACCTATTAAATCTGCTTTTTTAATGAAGCCCATTTAGTGCTAAAAAGATACTTTTTATGTGTCGGGATTTCAATAAAAATAAAAGAATTTTTTTATGTAAATAAAATTCACTTTTCCTGAAACATTTTCATGTATTTAGATTTCCCGATGAGTAAGCATAAAAGAATTTGTTCAACAAATTTTCAAGATTATTAGTTAAAAAAAAAAAAAAAAAAAAAAAATCAGATATTGAAAAACTATAAAATTTTGTATATTATGTCCAGTTATTTGATATGATACATGTTCAAATGTACATCTTCTAATTTCTCAAGTTTTTAAAATATATACATAAGGAACAGTATGAATGTTTCCCTTTGTCGAATTTTTAACCATACCTCTACACTGGTTGCATCGTAAGGGAATGTCAAATTAAAAGAAAGCCTACGACATGGGGAAACAATTATAAAATCCCCTTTTTAAAACGAAGCTGTATTTAATAATTTATTGTCACTCCTCATACAATGTATCATTATTTTTTCATTACCTAATTTGTAAAGGTGTAAATATATACGAATATTTTGCGCCACCTCAAATAACACTCTATTACTGTTCATCCACCGACTCTCTCTCATTTTTCCTAGCCTCTTCAATTCCCACCGCTATTATAAAATGGAGAAAATGGATTTGAGCTGCGCCAATTTCCATGCTAGAATCCGTAGTAAATTGGATTTGGTGTGTGTTCTTGCAGACATCAGGTGCTGCAAAGCTAATTATTTTGAACGAGAGATTTTAATGTCAGTTTTCCTGGATTTCACAGAATTGCTCCGAAAAATAGAAAACGCGGGAAGTGCAACAAATTAATGCTATGCTTCTTATCTTTGCGTCATCTTTTTACAATGCAATTTCGTTTAACAGGTTTAATTAATGTTGTTTGGTTTATCGCTCCTTTACACTTGCTTGTATAAAAGTGTTTATTAGAAAATTGCTTGGAAATTTAAAATTGTGTATCATTTGATCACAGAAGCTTTTGTCTATTTAATTAGGCTTTATTTTAAGTGTTATAAATTTTCACTAATTATTAGTTTTATAAAAATAAATAAACGCAGCTTAATAGTAAGAGGTCCATATTTTTCAAATGATAAAGCTTTTGAATTGCTTTTGAAATAATAATAAATTTTGTGCATTAATTACAAATTTTAATCACAAAATCAAGTGTATTGTTTCTTTTCAAAAACAAAAGTTCCTTTAAAATTTTGAATTTCGCTTATTGTTGTAAGATATAGTAAACCTTTCTAAAAATAAACCCCTCTCAATGGTCACTTTCTTTAAGATCAATTTTTCTCAGCCTCAAAGTTTTTTTTTTTTTTAGAACATTTTATCATTTTACCTACATTAAAGGGTTATGAATAATTGCAGGAGTTAACGTGGACACTTTTTTCAATGCCGCTTTTTTCTTTTTAATATAAAAATTTAGCAATCGTTTGCACTAGTTATCTCAGATTAAATAATACGGAGATTTTTTTCATAAAAATAGTGTTATTCAGAAAAGTGACTGCGCCGGCCCCGACACATTTTGAGAGATCAAATTATTATTATTATTTTTTTTTCCGTTCATGTTTTAAAATGATTGGTATTCACCATAAAACTTAGGTTAATAATTGCAACCTGTACAATAATAATATATGTGTAAAGAAGAATAATAAGTAGTAAGATACATATTTCTGAATATGTTCACTTAAATGTAAAGTTCAAGCTTGAAAATGTGAATTTTGTGTGATTTTTTTCAGTTAATAAATTTAAAGACAATGACTTCTGAATTGGTAATATTGATTTTAGACAGCAAAATAAAAATATTAATGATAGCTATGATTAAAAATAAAAGCTAAAATTAGTTTTAGTTTTATCTAGCGAAAAATTTAAGTAGAAATTGATGGATTACAAAAGACTCTTTTGCATTCTGAAATGATTCTAAATTGAACCTGTTTTATCCGATGTGTAATAAAATTGTTGGAAAACTAAACTACGTTGGAAAATTAAGCTACGCAAAAATAATAATAATAATAATAATAATAAAATAAATAAATAAAAATAAAAAGGAAGAAAATGCGACTATTAATAGTGTTACGAAATAAATTAGGAAAATTGACAACTACGCCGAGTTGCCAATATTTTAATTTATTTCTGAGCATTTTTAGCCCCGTCTTTATTTCGCACCAACTATAATCACGCCCTTTAACGTTCACTACTTAATTTATTTTAAAAATTACTAAACTAATTTTAAATATGGCTTTTAGACACATAGCTGATCATAAATATTTAAAAAATAAAAAAATAGCATTGTTCCTTTTCGAGAAATTTTCGGTTTGAAACATCTGTAAGTAAACCTTATTAAATTCAAATAATATTTAATTTAATAAACAAATCACTTTATAAGTAAACATTATCGACAACAAAAACTCGTAAAAGTTGCATAGATCCCAACATTTAAATTTATTCCGGAGTATTTTAACCCTTTGCGGTGCAAAGTAATAAGGATAATTTAAATTACACTGCCACCGGAATTTACGAACATAATTAAAATAGAAGAAATTTCAAATTTGCACGTTAAAAAAAGGACATTTTCTGCTATGGTATAAATGTAAATTTTTGCTAAAAGATTTCCGGGATGAGTTTTTGCACTTGAGAATTAAAATTAGGTGTTACATCAGCGGGAACACTGCAACTGAAAGGGTTAAGTACGATAAAAATAAGAAATTATTACTCTTAAAAATAAAACAGGTATAAAGTAAAATCTGGGCTTTAAATACTCCGGAATAAATTAATGTGCCAACTCTGAGTAGTAGTCAATTTTATTAACTTATTCCATAACACTGTTTTAGCACTCCCTTTTTTTTTTTTTTTTTTTTTTTCTTACATAGTCTAATTTTTTAACTTAGTTAAAGGACGAATTTTCTATGGCACAGTGGCCTATCTAGTAGAGTACAATCCCCTGTAAAGCCGATTGCACGATGTATACTTTTTCCTAACTTAAATATTTGAAAGATTTACCTTTTTTATTAGACATTTATTCAGACTTTCATTAAAAGTTTTTCTTTATCTTTATTGTATTCTTTTGTAAACCTTTATTATATACTTTTGTAAAGCCATTTTCCCATTCAAAATTGTTTGGCACAAGCAATTTTCCAAATTCTTCATTATTTCTTGCTTTCTACAAAACTACTTTCTACAACTTCTTTTTCATATGAAATAATAGCATGAATCTACATCATGTATAAAAATTTAATTTTAGAAACAACGATTAAATAGCAAAATACTATTAAAGAATGTACAATAAATATTTATTTCCTTGGAAAATTTTTGAAAATATATTTGATGTTTATGGCCGTATTGAAAAAAGCCAACTTCCAGGAATGTTAAAAGTAAATGGTACATTTTCCGTAATAAATTTTTAAGAATGCGATGAAAACGACTTTTCATGAGTTTGAAGCACTAAATTTAAAAGAATTATCACGAGGCGATATCTAAAAGAAAATAAAAAAAATTACAAAGAGATTTATAAAGAACATTTACGTTTAAAGTATATGGAGACCAGTTCAGCTTAAAGTATATAAAGAGTAAGTTTCACAATTTTCATTCTTTATATGTTTTAGATAAATTATCGAATTTCAAGTAAAACTTAAAAAAAAAAAAAAAAAAAGCACGTGTAATTTATTTAAGAATAAAATTTTATACAATTTATTTCGCGATACATGTATGTAAATATTAGTCTTTTATGGCTTATATTTCTTTATATGCATTTAAAAACTACTACAAACAATATTTTTATTTTTGTTTTTACTCTGTTAAAAAATGATTAAGATAAATTTATAATTAAAATAAACTAAGATAATAGATAAGATTTATAATAAAATAAAGAAAAATCCATTTAATACAGTCGATAATGACATTTTTAACACTGAGAAAAAATTCTGTAATTGACATCTAGAATCTAAATTGTGACTCTAGAAAAAATATTTCCATGTCATCCTCATAAATTCTAGTTCCCTGTAAAGGCGAGTTATAGAAACCCCTATTAGAATTCTAGAGCATTTTCCTATATTCTCGAGGGCAAAGTTATTTAAAAATCTCTACAAATAAATGCGAATACAAGAGGAGGGTTTCAGCAACTATAATCTTGGTTTATTACCCAATTCTAGAAAATGAAGCGAGAATTTTCCACAATTTAAATGATTCAGAATATGCAGAATATTTAGAATATTGTTTCACCATCTAGAAATGTGTAGACTAGAAATTCTGGAACATTTCACCCATTCAGTTTATTCGCGAACCTTATGCGCATAGCTCAGAAATCTATATTTCTAGTTAAGGGATTTAGAGAATGACCACTTATTCATTCTAGATGAAGGCGGTATATATATATATATATATATATATATATTCAGTGAAGTTAAGAAAATATTTTTTTAGAAAATGAGATTAAAAAATAGATCAATAATTACACAGGCATGAAAAATTCTAGTCAAGAAAAAGTGTTTGCAATGCAATGACTAATTTTTATGTTATTTGGTTCGTTGATTTAATATATGGCGTCCATTTTTCTCAAAATGGGTTTAAATACATGGACAAGAAAGTCTATTCTGCATATTCTGGGGAAAAGTAAATCTTCTCAAAATCTTTTTAAAACTTCTATTTACAAACTAATATATCAAAGAGTAGGAAACGATTTGGTAAATATATATCGACTTCATATTAATTGGAAATTATATTAATTAGAACAAATTAATGGTTACCATTGTTTAATACATCATAAATTCATATATCTTAATACTTTCTTTTCCTTTTGCCCTAAATGTTTCTTTTGGTAGTTAGTCTAATGTAGGCAGTACGAGGATTTCTCTATGTAGCATAGCATTCAACAGCATACTGGTCAACCATCTCATTATGAACCGTACAATTTTTAGTACCTGCCTTTTTTTTCACACCAATAATTTTTTAGAGTAATTTTAGTCATATTTAATCGTAACAACATTTGGAGAGAATTACTCTGAAAATGTAGTAGTGTGTAAAAGGGGCGTGTTTTCAGGAGGCGTTAACAAGTGTACTGTTTTTAATGAGATGGTTGGTAAGTATGCGACAGTAGTCCTCCATCATATTGACGTTTTATCTAACTTGGTATTTGCGCTCCACCCCTTTTTAATTTTCAATTTTTTGAAAAACTGGTACGCCATGGAATTTTTTGACTATTTTTTCTGAAGTCAACGAACAAAAAAATCTGTCAGTATCTGCTATTGGTTTCCAAACACTTTTTTTGTTGCAGACCTGTGTTATTATAAACAATTCCTAGTTTTTATTTTCGGAAAAAAAAAAATCTAAAAGTAAGAACTTTACAACATTTGCTCTCCGTACAGGTAAACTTTGAGGTGTTAAATATTTTAGAAACATTTGAAAATAAACTCATTTGTAATGATTGGCAACTATTATTCGATTAAGTATTGTGTGCAAATATAAACATCCGGTTTAGTGCTAGAAAAGGACGAGTCTGTTATTCGATAAGGATTCTAGTCAAATGTTTAGAAAGCATCTACATTCAAAGCTAATATAAAAATGCACTTTTCATTGTTTTTAAAGAAGGAGAAAAAAAAAAAAAAAATGGTAAAAAAATTCACTTTTATTTTCCACTGTTACTAAGTGGTCTTCTATGAATTGATACCTTAGATAAATTAGATATACTCTAAGATTGACACTTATTGGCCGTTTGCCAAAATACTACACTGTACGTAGTTAGATAATACCTTCGTACATAAATCGTATTTTTAAATTTTTACAGTCCTCAGTGAGATAAAATTTTAAACAGACTAGCAGATAAATTAAAATAAAAATATTTTTTAAAAATCTCATTCATATTTCATTTTAAATCCTGTAATTCGATTTAAACTTTTGCAGATAAAATTTAGTGTAAAATTGTAAAAAAAAAATAAATAAATAAATAAATAAAATAAAACAAAATAAATAAAAATAAAAATAAAAATAAATGACATGATATATAAAAGAATTATTGTTTGTTATCCATTTGTTTTTCTCAGTATTGTTGAGTGAAAATATGATGTAATTTATTCAAAACAAAATAAAATAAAAAATACTTGTAACAATGTTGTAACTTTTCTATGCAAAAAGCATTATATACATAATGTGATTTCATAATATAACGTAATAATTCGAAACATAATGCTATAAACGTTTTATTTAAATAACACTATCTAAATTCTCCCATATGTATCCCTAAATTAGAGTTCCAGATAATCTGTATATTGTTTGTTATAAGAACGAAACATATTTCAACATCCTCCATAACATAATGTTCGATTAGTATTCATGGATTAGAATCTTCTCACATACAAATACTTTAACTGCCTCCCAAAACTAGGACATGAAAGTTCAAATATTCATTGAAACTCGTGGCAAACAGGCGATACATTTTTCGATGTTAAATGAACTTTGTCTTCGGATGTGACCTGCTAGTCATTAGTCTAAATAAGTCCAGTCTCTTAATAAGCATATATTATTCCATTATGTAATTAAGTAAATGCTTGTATCCAAAACTGATAAGTAAGCATGGTTTATCATATTAGCTTGCAAAATATATGATTGTTTTAAACAAATAGCGAAAAAAGATTTTTTTTTTTTTTAAAGACAATCAACAAGAATTCATGTAAATATTATTTTTCTTTGCGTATCGCAATTAATAAATAATTCCAATATAAGAAATATTTATATTAAATGATGCAGATAAAACAATTGAGCATTCGATGATTATATAATACTGCTTATGTTTTTTATTACATAACTAATTTACATCATATAAAATACACTTGTATTATATTTTTATCGGTTACTAATAAATGCATTCTAAAATGTTTTTAACGGATAGCATATGCGATTAGTTTAAATAGCATTTGATAAATTTAATTTTCGATGTTTCATATATATATATATATATATGATATCTTTTTGATAAAATCAATAAGAAATAATTATAAGATAAAAATATTTTTTTATATAACATATTTTTAAATTTTCTGTTGAATCATATAACCGCCGCTACCGAAGGCAGCGGGAACCTGAAATAATTGGCTAAAAGTATTTTTACAAAATGCATTGTCTTCATGTTTTGGGCTCTTCTGAAAGTTTCAAATGTCTAGCTAGTCGGGAAGTTATGTGATTGTTGAATCATATAAACGCTACCGAAGGCAGCGGGGACCCGAAACATATTGCCTAAAAGTATTAAAAATGCATTGTCATCGTGTTTTGAACTATTCTAAAAGTTTCAAATGTTTAGCTAGACGAGGAGTTAGTTAAATAAATTTTCTGTTGAATCTTATGAACGCTACCGAAAGCAGCGGGGACCTGAAACAGTTGGATAAAAGTATTTTAAAAATGTATTGTCACCGTGTTATAAGCTATTCTGAAATTTTTAAATGTCTAGCTAGTCGGGAAGTTAGTTAAAAATCGATTGCAAGATGTGTACTGGACAAACAAATAAACAAGAATCGAAGTTAATAAAAACATGGTAAAATAAGGATAGTTTTTTGATATTTTGTAAAATTTATGATCATTTCATCATTTTAAGTTTTTTGAATGAAAATAAAACCATTTTTCATAATTCGTTTTATTACTATTTTAGCAAAGATAGAATATTAAACTGAATAAGAACATACATATACCTATATATGTTATGTGTGTTTATATATATAATTACATTTTTAAAAGGTCTCAAAGTATACTTTCAAGTGTATCGATGAAATGTATAGAATACGTGGATCACATTCTAAAATTAACATTAAAAAATTACATTTTATTTTATTTATTTATTTATTTATTTATTTATTTATTTTTACTTGTCTAGCATTAAGAAATTAAAAGTTGAAAACGAAGACAAGTGATTTTTAAGACCTTTCCCACTTTAATAATTGTACCAAAATTAATTGTACCAAAACCCTTTTCCTAAAACTTCTCCTGTTTTAATTATTAAATGGAACTCTATAAAAAGTCTTTTGTAATTTCAATAAAATAATCATAAAAAATACATCTTTAAAACATGATTATTTAAATATTCAAAAAAAATTAATTTTATTTGCAGACACTGTGATACTTAGTTATTCATATTTAAATGAGCAAAATGTTGTTTTAGATAATTTGTAATATTTTATTCACAGCGATAAAATTTCATAGCCATGCATTTTAAAATTTTGAAATATATTACAATAAATGCATTCAGAGTAATTCGACAAAAATTTATTCAAAACGTATATTTCATTTGCATCGAAATTTAAATCAGTCTAAAAATGTCTTTTCGTAAACACAGAGGAAAAAAATAAAACAAATTATTCATTTTTTAAAAGTTTTTTAAGTAAATTTTCTCTCCAACAATTCTAGCGAAACCTTTTAAATTCAGTTTATTATTAGAATAATGGGTTCTGTGTTTTCAAATCCTTTAAAACCTTTGAAATTTCCGGTTATCTCTTTTGCAATTCCGGATTTTAAAACAAATTGCCAGCTCTAAAAGAATAATTTTACATGTTTCAAGGAAATATGTAAATTTTATACTCGATAGTTCCTGTTAATTGTACTTTATTGTCATCGGACAAATATTTAGAAGAATGCTTATTTATTTTTATTGATTTTCATCCTAATGTTATTTACTACTGACAATTTTAGAAATGTCCCTTTTAATTATCAAAAAATCTTTTTTCTTTCTTCTTTTTTTTTATTTAACACATTAACGTTCCCTACACATTTCCAGTTAAAAATTGCTAAACCAATTCCAAAAATGGCTTTTATATTCATGATAACATAGCTGAAAACGTTAATTTTTTTTTTTTTTTTTCTGTGTGTGTGTGTGTGTGTGTGTGTGTGTGTGTGCGTGCGCGCGCGCTACCGGGAATTTGTAATCAAAATTTTTTATAATTTTTTAGCAGTTTTCTGCGATTAAACATGATGATTTTTTTTTTTTTAACAAAGAAATTGTAGTGTTAAAAAATATATAAGTTGGCGCCTATGTAATAGGTAAAAATTGTTGAATAAACACCATAAAAAGCAAACCACTGGCAACAGTTATTTATAGGCGAAATAAAATACGACTTTTCGTCTGACAAACGAAGTAAACGCGAGTGCTGCAAAACAAATCGGCAACACCCTAATGCCTACTTTGCTCGCCTGACGAAGTGTTGTGTTTTATTTCCACCCGAAACCACTGTTGCAAATTTTTCGCATTTTATGGTGTTTAGTCGGAGTATTTTACTTGCTACTTTTCAATGCCAGTTCTCTGGTGCATTTTTATTATTAGATTCATAACTGATCATAAATATGTAAATATATATATATATATATTTTTTTTTTCCGAGAATTTTTTGGTTTGTAAAATCCACATGTTAACCTGACTGAATTCAAATAATAATTAATTTAATAATTTAAAACTCTGTAGCTAAGTGCTATAAATTGCAAATATTCGTAACAGTTGTTTCGGAACAAAATAATGGCATGGCTGTTATCAAATGAAAAAACATGGCACAAGCACACTGAGAAAAAATTCTGTAACTGACATCTAGAATCTAAGTTGTGGCTCTAGAAAAAATAGTTCCATGTCATCCTTATAAATTCTAGTCCCCTTGGAAAGCGAGTTCTAGAAGCCCCTATTAGAATTCTAGAGCGTTTGCGTATATTCTCGGGGGCAAAGTTACTTAAAAATCTCTGAAAATAAATGAGACTAGAAGAGGCGGGTTTCAGCAACTATAATCTTGGTTTATTACCAAATTTTAGAAAATCAAGCGAGAATTTCTCGCAATGCAAATGATTCAGAATATTTAAAGTTCTCAGAATATTGTTTCACCATCTAGAAATGTGTACACTAGAAATTCTCGATAATTTCATCGATTCAGTTTATTGGCGTGCCTTACGCGCATAGCTCATAAATCTATATTTCTAGTTAAGGAATTTAGAAAATTTCACTTATTCATTCTAGAGGAAGGCGGTATATTTTTATTCACAGTGCAGTCAAGTACACTTTCGACTACTAAGAAATTTAAAGTGACATCCGCATATAACTTCCTCTGAAAAATCATCTGTTAAATTTTGGAATAATGCTGCTATCGACCGAACACAGGGCCAGAAACTTAAAAATCAATAAAAACATGGAAAAATTATTGAAAACATGTTATATAAAAAATGTTAAATGTATTGCTTCAGTTCGAAGTTAAAGGATTAATATTTATGAATAAGTTTATCTCATTTTATGCAGGCATAAATAAAAAAGGCCTAATCAACCAAAATACCATTTTTGTCTTATCAATAACAATAAAAATTATCCTCAAAGATTTTCGTTTTAAAACGTCCCAAGTTAAGCAGAGTCGTAAAACAAAACGCCGCTGAATGAAATCGTTGAAACAAAGTCGGTGATGTGTCATAACTTTTAATGTCACATCAAAAACTAATTAAAAGTTGCTTCTCGAACTCTTTCTGACTAAATAGATGTTTGCAATCCAGACAGAGAGAGAGGGATTTTCTTTTGGAAGGCGGATTTTATTAATTAGTATAAAATTCATCATCTTTTCGACCGACTTCCGCCACGATAACAGTTAGATACTCCCTTGTCAACTAAGAATGAAAAACAAAGAACGACTATAAAAGGGGACACATTTGCAAATTTAATTTTGTGCATAAAGTCATTTTCTTTTAATTCAACATATTAGGATAAAGGGTAGGAAAAATTTTACATTTTTACCAAAATGTTTAGTATTTAAAATTTTATTTATATCTTTTAAACAATAAATAAACTGTTATCTACTTGCTGATACTTTAAAGTATATGGATCCTTTAATTCACTGAAATCTCCGGATATTATTTAAGAGAAATTTCTGTTTCATATTTCAAAATAATCACCTTCAATCAATGATTAAATTATTTAAAAATGTAAATAGTCTGTTTTCAATATCTGTTAACAATAAACAAAAAAGTCTATGAAACGGTAAAAATTTACAAACTTAATTAAAATTGGGAAATCCCTTTACTTCAGTTCAATATACATATCAAAATGAAGAATATTAGACATTTTCTACTTTTACAACAATGGTTAATATTTAAAATTTTATTTATGTCTTTTATACAATAAATAATATTTAAGCTGCTTACTAAGTCTTTTACATACTTCGATTCTTTAGCTCACTAAATCCCCAAATATTATTTGAGAGAAATTTCTCTCTGATATTTCAAAATAATCAGCTTCAATGAATAATTAAATTATTTTAAAATATTAATAGTTTGTTTTAAATACCTAATACTTTCAAATAATTAGATGCTTTAACTCACTGAGAGCTCTAAAATTATTTAATAGAAATTTCTTTGTAATATTTGAAAGTAATTAATTTCAATCAATAGTTTAATTATTTAAAAATATAAGTACTTTCGTTTAAATATTCGATAACAGTCAGATGTTTTTTTTATCAGAAATTAATGAAAGAGATAAAATGACTATGAAAAAGGACAAATTTAAATTTTACTTTCAAGTGTTTTATCAGTTTCTTTTAATTCAACATAATAGAATAAAAAACAATGAGATATTTTCAATTTTTACTAAAAAGGTTTTCAAAATGGCCAGTATTTAAAATTTTAGTTATGTCTTTTACACTGTTAAAAATTTGGTGTTAGTTTGAATCAAAACTTGGTACTGAAGATGCTCTAATCACACGATGGTTTATCATGATTTGGTAATTTTATGTTGAACCAAATATTGGTATCATGTTTTAAATAATAATAAAAAAAAAAAAAAAAAAAAAAAATTCAAAATTCGACCGAGACGGGGATTGAACTGAAGACCTTCTTGTCTCAAGTCGGTCAACCCTGGCACTGCGCCTTCTCATATGCCAATTTTTGTGCGATTATATACAATACAATGTAGAATATAGCCTGCCTTCCCCTTTACGACCAAAAATACAGAATAACAGCGCCACTTCTCGGTTGATATGTACCCAGTTTGACGCAGAATAATTCTCATATTTGCCCTCTCACATACCAAGTTTTTTCTGATTACACATAATATAACCAGTGATAACTCTTAAATCGGGGAAATCAGAGTATAGCAGCAGCACCTATTGAGCGATTTGCACCAAAAATTGAAAGACACTAATTTACATTAAGGTGCAACTACATGCAAATCTATATGAAATTCTGTGCAGTAATTCTTAAAAATGGTCAAATCGTGTTTTGCAATTTTGAAAACGTGCAAAATTCATAGAAAACTGGAAGTAGAATTTTTTTTTAAGTACTTAATACTTTTTTCTATTGAATTTAGGAGAAAGTAAAAACATGAAACTTGTCAAAGGTGAAATAATTTAGGGACCATCGAAAGTTAAGTGTAATTTTCAAAGGTTTTTATATGAAATCCTTAGCATTAATAAATTTTCAAAATGTGCTTCTTTTTATTTTCACGATATAGTGATTTTTATTAATTTCTTCTCTCAATAAAAAATAAATAAATAATTTATTTAAATGACTATTCATAATATATAAAATCGCATGTACTTTTTGTCTGAATAGCTGTTACTAAACCTTCTTTTATTTGAATAGGATAAAGTATTGATTCTGATAATTAAAAATAAATGTAAATAATGGAATTTTTTTTTACACAATTCAATAAAATACAAAATCTTTTTAAAGTATTTTCAGTTGTTATTCAATTACTGTAGAATATATATATTTCATATCATTTCAACATTTTTATTAAAAATGTATCTTTTTCAAAGCTTTTTTATTTAAAATCAATAAAACATTTAGGTGTATAATAATTGAAAAAATGTTTCCTGATTTTTTTTTAGGAAGGGGATAAAAAAAAAGGCAATCCACCGTTAAAATTGCTCCTTTCATTATATATATAACAATCAAGACTTCCGAAGCCGTTATCAATAATATAGCTAGAAATTTCTCATATCATTCTATCCAAAGCCTGCCAGTTTGAACTAATAGACGAAAGCAAAGTATCCCTCCGATATCAATTTCATAAAATAAAATTGTTATTTATATTTCATTGATACAAAATTTCGTTGATTTCGAAAATCTTCAACCGAACATTATTTCGTTGAATATCTTAACAATATAACTTAATACTAGATTTAAAAGCACAAAGGCACCTAAATATATTTTCGAAACTTTAATAATGACAGGTATAACAATTTTAGATAGGGATTTACCATTAGATTTTAATCTCAACAGTCAATTTCTGTAACCGAAATTGCAAATCCAAATCAAAATTTTCTCAATTTAAACTTTTCCTTTACAAGCGAAGTAAATTGCTCTTCACCTCACTCGATATTCTTTAATATCCACCAACTTGAACTTTTGAATTTCTCAATAAAGAATACATTTTTACATTTTTAACAACACAACACATTTTTGACGTAAGCAGTCTTTCCTTGAACCTGCGTTTCTCTGCCATAATCAAACCTCTGTCCCCCTACATCATATTTTAAATGCATCGATTCCACAACTTGGCTCTCCCTCTAACCGATCCATTTCTCAGAGTAATGATTCTAACTCTCGCGATATGAGTCTTTTACAAATAGCACACGATACTGAATAATATGCATGTAAAGGATGCGCGAGATATGCTGATTCAGCTATGCCTTCTCCTTTAATACGGAAATTCCTCGCTCAAGGATTTGCATGCATATTGAACAGGTCCTGAACCTAATCGACTGTATCGCACAACTCCTATACCCTAGATATGCTTTGTAGCAGGGAATAGTTATAAGGGCTTCCTTAAGTTGTTAAGGAGCCTCCGGATTTAATATTCTCTGCCTTAGAAGTCCAAGACTACGTCACGTTTCTTAGGCATTGAGGGGGGAGGGGGGGGGGTGTGAGCAACTTATGAAGCGTTTAAATTTCTAAATATGAATGAACTGACCTGAATAGCACGAATTTCCGATTTTATATAGGTAAATAAAGAAAATATAGGGAAAAGGGAGAAGAGGAATTAGAAATTGATTTGTGAAACCCCACAACATTAGATTTGTTTGACAGAAATAGATCACGGGGAGGCGCGTTTTGTAAAGAATTTTGCATTTAAAGGAGTTAGTCAAATTGTTTGATGTTTACCAACGTGGAATTTCGTAGTTAGATTACGACCAGTGTATATTCTAACATACGAGGGGAAATTTTTCCTCATGTTATATTCGTAAATGAAATTATACTATTTTTTTTTTTCCATGTTTATAAATAATAATAAGAAAAAAAAGTTTAGTACCAATCGCTTTTCAATATCCATCCTGCTGATAACTGAAAAGGTGTGCATTTTTTAGGTACGGATTTTTTATTTTTATTTTTATTTTATTTTTTTATGAAAATTATACAATTTATGCTATTATTGGAAAGCATTTTCAAACTTCTAGAAGATTTCACGATTTTTATTCTATCACAAAGCTATGATAGTTGCTTTTAAATTATATCACAGTCTTCTTTGCATGTATCTACCTATTTGTCCGTAGAAAAAAAAATATTTTAGTAGAATTATGAAATGCAGAGGAAATAAAAATCATTTTCTGCAGTATATTATTACAAATTACAGAAATGTTTAACTTCTTACATTAGATGAAGAAGTATACATATACCTTCCTTACATAGTAATGAAGAAATATAGCATAATAACTTAAATGCGAATCTTATTATACACATAAGGTGTTTTATTAAAATATATTCTGCTATAGAATTATTGTTTTAATTAAGTATTGTAATGCTGTTTATCCATAACAATGATTAAGAAAGTTTAACAACAAAAATTCAATTATAATTCATAATTGACATTTATTAATTTCAATATTTAAAAAATAATTGAACGAATTTAAAACTCTAAATTAAATAATTTATGACGTTTTTATACACACATCATTTTGAAATGCTTTCCA
Organism: Salticus scenicus; assembly: GCA_963930645.1. Classification (NCBI taxonomy): domain Eukaryota; kingdom Metazoa; phylum Arthropoda; class Arachnida; order Araneae; family Salticidae; genus Salticus; species Salticus scenicus. The sequence goes on from OZ005652.1 coordinate 102,926,552, forward strand.
GGTAATCTCTCTCTTTTGTCGTCTTCATAATATCTATCACTTTGTATATTTTTTCCATCATTTTTCAATGAAACTTCTATTTACAAATCTGAAAAGTTTCTTAAAAATTCTAAGCAAGAAAAATCCTTTGATTGCTCTTTACAAATTTACAATCAATGATTGTAATTAACAATTTCGATTTACAAATGGAAAAGAGAATACTTCTAGTGTACTTGTGGGATGAAAATAAAATAAAAAAATAAAATAAAAACACCAAGTAATTGAAAAATTCTTAAATTCCAAACAATCAGCAAAACTCATTTCTTTTTAAGAACCAAAATACTAATTCAACGTCGTCTGATTTTCTTGAAATAAAATAACCACTATAATTATTCATACTGCAATTCGGAGAGTGAGATTTGGAGAGAGAGAGAAAAAAAAATGTCTGCGCTTTACAACAACAAAGAACTTTTGACGCTTTTAGATGTTAAAAATGACAACGCTTTTAACATTATCGGAGAACTCTTTGCCTATAAAAGAAGAATTCCCGGAGAATAAGTTTTCTGCTACTTGCATAAAGTCTTTTATAGCAGTAATTTATTTTTCGAGGACTGACATTTGGCATATTCAGACCTCATTAATCAAGCCTTGTGTTTTTTCACCCCTACGTAATAGATAAAAATTCATCTTTGAATGCGTTAAAGAAAATCAAACAGATGTGATTGTAAGAAGACAAAGAGGGATTTTTTTTTTTTTTTTTTTTTTTTTTTTTTTTTTTTGTAAAATTATTCTTTGAATTTTGTTTGTTAAGCAAAGTATAAGCTTTCTTTAGTAATTAGACATACAGCATTTGTTGCTTTTTATTTTGTTGATAATCTTTTTTACTTCGATTAATAGGAAATCTGTTGTCAAATTAATTCATTAGAAGAAAATTTGACAGAGGATATTAATTATTTGTTTTCGCCTGATAACGAGTATATTTTTAACAATTATTTATTTTAATGTAATTAAATATATGTGCTTTGTTGCAATGTGCAGAAGCACATTTACTTATATAAAAAAGTAAATAAATAATTAAATAAATAAATTTGTTAAAATTAATGGCATGGTTTTAAGTAATCTAAAATGTTTTCAGCATAATAAATCATCATTGGAAAAAAAAAAAAAAAGTTTTTTTCAATTAACAATTTATTTTTTTATTATTTTGTTAATTCCTTCCATATTCTTAATTCATGTTTTATACTTCTAGAATTACTACTAGAATGGAAAATTGTATACATTTTAAATTTAGTACTCTTGCTATTGAAATATTATTTATACATTTATGTATAGCTCAATGTTTTTGCTATGTGTGTAGGCATAAAAATTCAGTGATAGTTTTATATTTAAATATTATTAAGTTCCTTTAGTACATGATGTTATGTTTTGAAAATGATTTTATATATTGACTGCATCAGCAATATAGATCATGTAAAAATCAAAGAAATATTGCTTAGATGCAAAACAATTTTTTATAAATTAACTGACAAAAATAAAATAAATAAATATACACGGTCTCACCAGAAAGTAATGAGACTGATTACGTAAAATTCGTTTATTTGAAATTAATTTTACAGACACTTAATATTCTTCAAAATGACCTCCTCCTGCATTAATACACAACTGCTAACAACTCATTGATGCCCGCGTTCTTTCTGCAAGGTCGTTAGATTGTCAAAACAATTAAAAACAACCCCAAAACAACATCTTGAGCTGGATTTATCGAGGGAATAGAAAAGTCCGTCAGTGACAGACCGGGATTGTACGATGGTTGAGGGTAGCGTTACGAGGCTATATTCTGCTTGGAACTGAGTCAGGAGCTTGACGCAAATTTCCGGCATCTGAAATTCCTCCGTGGTGATTTGATGTGCAATCGATTTTGTAAGGTCCTAATGTCTTCGTATTCATTCGGACAGTCATTCGACGATCATAGTCCAAAAGTGCTTTAATTTTAGCTACATTATCTGAAGTTCTATAACTTGATGGACGCGCAGAGCATTATTCGTCATCAATGTCCTCTCTTCTGTCTTTGAAGACATTGTAAAATGACTTGACACTTCGACAAAGAATAATTCCTATAGGCTTCTTGTAACATGGAAAGAGTAACAGTAGCCGATTTGTTTAGATTTACACAGAACATTATGATGTATCACTGCTCGATACTCCACTGCATTCTAAAAACCTAACGCCACTTTTAAACATGTGTCTGATTCAAGAGCGATCTGTGCGCTACAAAAACTCATGGCCAACTGACTTCCACCAGACTCTGTAGTTGACAGTCCCCACCACTTGTACCATCCGCAAACTTCGTCACCTTGGCCTTCTGCTTGACACGAAAAATCCAATCTCATTACTTTCTGGACAAATCTTGCACCTTTCTTATTTTTCTTTCTTTCTTAGTTTTTTTTTTTTTTTTTCCCTCTAGAAATACATTTGTCATTCCTGTAGTTGCATTAAGCAGTTTTAAGAAGCAAGGCTTACGTCTTTCCTTATTTGTCTAATTAAAATGAAATGAAAAGTATTTTTTAACCCCTTCACTATAATTAATCTCATTTAAAATCAAGTGCCACCAGAATTTCAGAAAAGGATTAGAGGAAAAGAAATAAATGAATTTTTCAGAAAAGTTAAAAAAGTATTTTTTTTTTTTTTTTTCAGAGATGAAATTTTACAGTTCGGAATTAATATTAGAGGGTATAAAATATAACCCAACCCCAATGAAATGGTTAAAGTACGGAATATTAAAATATTCGCTACTTATTTGCCATCTAATAAACATTTTGCATTAAAAAAAAAAAAAAAAAAAAAAACTTATTATGTTTAGTTGTCTTTTGCGTTCGATACTTTAGAAATATATGAATGTAAAATTTAGTTCATAAATCTATTCAAGTGTGTATTATTTCATTATTAGATTGTTTTTGATAAACTGGAATTCAAACACTTATTTCAAATATTTCAGTAAAATTCAAAACAATTTCTCATAATACAGTCCATATAATCATTTTATTGTAAGGTACCACATTCTTATCTTAGTTTTACATTCTTATATGAAAAAAAAAAAAAAAAAAAAAAAAAAGACTTTATTTTCTTGTTAAAAAGCATAAAATTTGGCTTTTAAGAATATTTTTAACAGAATAGCCTAAGATAACATAAATATAGGTGAGTAAATGTATAATACACTTCAAAATAGAGGTATATTACAAACTTTTTATATTATTAAATATTCATGTTAATGCAAATGGTATAAAAAAATTACCTAAAAAAAATCAGTAATAAATTATTGTCTTATAACTAGCATAATTAGTTCTTTTAAAAGATAGTATAAAATTATTATTTTTATAAAGATCAGTATTATAAAATACATTTTATAAAATTATATGTGTTAAACTTATTTTATAATAATATTCACATTCTTAAACTGTTCTTTTTACTTATTTAGATAACTAAAATAATGAAATAACTATTCATTTATAAAATCTCCCTACACAAAGATTTCTTCATTTCTATCTCAACGCAAGAATACTCTGTTCGATACTCATTTAATACTAATACTCATCAACTTCTACTACAGTCTTACAAACAATCCTCCCCTCTCATCACTGGTAATTTGCACTTTTCTCTTTTCAATACAGAATGAAGTGCAAATTAGTCGACCTATGGATACCTCAGATCAACTCTTCTTTTTCCTTCTCATCGTAACATTTTCCTTCCAAACATACGCATTCATCCACAATGAGCATTAGGATAAAGTGGCAAATGCCACCATTAACGCCCAGAATAACGAATGATTGTTAGAAAGCACTATAATGGGAAGAATCTATGGTAATCTGGATTGATTTTGCACTCGGTTTAAATACGCCTTGCGTGTGAGAGGTCGATATCTCTAAATAATGTATTTACTTCTGCGCAGAATAAGGCATTTCGAATTTTAATTTATTTTCTTTATTATTGCGAGGGTATCGGCACATTCTGAAAATTCAAGAGTAGTTAATTAATTCTTCTGTCGAATTTCTTGAGGTTTAAGTTAATTCAAAGTACAGAAAATTCTTTATTGCTCCAGTTGTGACAATGCCATGTAAGCACGTTAGAATTTATTTTACCTGCGATGGTTAAAACTTCAATAAAATTGATAAATTTATTCACTCATTCTTAAAATAGAAGTTTTGTATTTGTTTTTGTTAATTCAGATATTGTAGTGTTTCCTTAATAATGCATAATATTCTGGCTAACACTGAAATTTCTATGTTAGGGTAAGAAAAAATGCTGTTATAAATTTCCTTTTTATTTAAGATAGTATGAATTTAAGTTATTTAAGATAGTATGTAATGGATAGATTTAATTCTGCTAAATAATATAAACGAACATATTAGTATCATTTTATGAATAACAATGATGGAGAGGAATATTTTTTTTTATTATTATTTCTTTTATGGTACTTCAATGTTTAATTTCTGTTTTAGTTTTCGCTTCAGAAATCCGAATTAATTGAATAATAGTAATAATAATAAGTCCATTATATATTGAATGATCTTTTAATGCTATTGCTCTAATTACCATTTAGCTTTCTTTTAAGATATTTATGTATCAATTTAATAATAATAGTAATAATTTTCTCACTGTCTATTTGGTCATCTTTTAATAATTTAATTGGTAGTTTTAGCTTTTTTTTTTTTTTTTTTCTGACCTATGCATCAGAGAAATAGTAATATTAATTATAATAGTTATAATTTAGTAGATACAAACTATTTTTTTAAATATTTGTGTAATTTATTTTGTATTTGAATGGGACACTATTCAACATTATCTTTAATATTTCTGTTTACTGATATAATTAATAACATACTAATTACTTAGTGTTACACTGTTCTTAATAGACAAACAAAAATAAAGATATATATCTCCTTATTTTTCTTAAACAAGTCATTTCTCAGCAGTTACGATTCATTTGAAACAAAATAACTCATTTTGTTCATCCTCCTGAACACAATGCTTCTAATTGAAGCATCTTGACTGATTCGAGCATACAACTTTATAACGCGACAACATACATTTCAATAAACTCGATAAACTTGTCGTGTAAATCCCCAACCTTCTTAATCACATTCTCCTTATATCCCAAAACAAACCCAATCAGTCACTATTTCCGAGTATCATTGTCAGCTGAAAGATAAACATACTCGCACACAACGAGGCATTAACGCAAAGTGCGGTAAGCCACCATTAACGACCAAAATGCATCTTCATAACAAATGGTTATGGAGGAACATCATAACGGGGAAGATTTATGTGGTGCTTCTAAGATTCTTCAGTAATCTGCATTGATTTTAGACCTCAAGAATACGACGTAGTGAGACCGCCACGTTTCGCAAAACTTACAAAGAAAAGTTATTCTAATATATCAAGAGGATCGATCGGTTAGGAATTTATGTTCACCGGTCAACAACGGTAGCACAAAAAAGGCAATGCAGGTTTTTTTTAGAATGTTTGTTTTGCAATGTATTTTATGCAGTCTTTACTGAGAAGTTTTTTTAAACTCCAACAATTTTTTCATTTTTTTTTTCTTTTAGTAACTAAATTCATGGTTTTAAAAATACTGCCTTAAATACTTTTCAAACACTGAGGATAAAAATATACCGCTTTCATCTAGAACGAATAAGTGGTCAGTTTTTAAATCCCGAAACTAGAAATACAGATTTCTGAGCTATGCTTATAAAGCACGCCATTAAGCTGAATAGACGAAATGATCAAGAATTTCTAGTCTATACATTTCTAGATGGTGAAGCAATATTCTGAATATTCTGAATCCTTAGTATTGCGAGAAATTCTCGCTTGATTTTCTAGAATTGGGTCATAAACCAAGATTGTAGTTGCTAAACCACGCCTCTTGTATTCACATTTATTTGCAGAGGTTTTTAAATGAATTTGACCTCGATAATATCGGCAAACTCTCTAGAATTCTAATAGGAGTTTCTAGAAATCGCTTTCAAAGGGGCCTAGAATTTATAAAGAGGACATGGAACTATTTTTACTAGATCCACAATCTAGATTCTAAATATCAGTTACAGAATTTTTTCTCAGTGAACTACGAAGCTGGAGATGTAGCGTTCGAACCTATGTCACAGCCGTAAGCCTATCCATTCACAATTTTCTATACTTTCTGCAAATCTCGAAAGAATGCGTTCTAGGACATTTTTATAAAGACCCCCACTGAGGGCGTCCCACCCAAGCATAGATCCAATAATAGTAAACAATTGGCCTTATACCTTACAACACAGCACAGCTGAAGATCTTGCGGATAATTAACTTATTCAGCAACTTATGCATTTCTCGCTTTTATTTGTGTCTTTTATATTTCAGTTTCAATTTCAATATATTAATTATTTGAATTCAGTTTCTACCTACATTATTTTACAACATGCTTCATGAAAACTATTCAAAAACTAGTACGTTATGGCTATCACAAAACTTTCTTCTGTATAACAATTCCACCTACCGGTTAATATGAAGTAAAATTTAATCAAAATTTCTGACAATAGAGATATTACATATGCAATTTTATGTAATTTTAATTAATAGATGCTGAGATAGTCATATGGAAAATCGCAGGAGGTGAGTAATAACAAAGCTACAGGTCTGCCGATATACCCCAAACTGAGTCCACATTCTTTTTCAGAATAGTTAACTTACATATTAACTTTTGAATATTTATATATAACAGAAGTTGAAATACAGCTTACCCGTACACTTGGAAAGTTGCAGCATTGCAGCGTCAGCTGTTGTAGGATATTCATACAAATTAAATTAGCATGGTATTTCGTAATGGTTCTCTACGAATATAGAAAAAAAAGTGCTGAGCTGTTTAAGTCCTGCTTAAAGCGTTTTGCCTATTTATTTTACGGAAAAAAATTAACAACTAATCCCCCATATAGAAACATAAATTAATACACATATTCTAATTACTATTTATTTATTGTATTATTATGAATACGTTAATCCTGTACCTGCATTGTTTTATACAAGTTTAACCGTAATTTATAAATGATATTTTCTTAGTATAGAATTTTGCATCGAAATTTGGAAACTGTTCAAGTTCAAGTTAATGTGATATCTTTCCCAAAGTTAAATGTTACTTTACTACAAGAACGTATTCAAATTACTTTGTACTAAACATTGATGTTACTTTTGTTACCTTTACTTTAATAATAACAATAAAAATAAAATAAAATAAATAAAAATAAATAAAATAAATAAAGTGGAAAACACTGAGAAAAGATTCTGTGACTGACATTTAGAAAATAAATAGTGGCTCCAATAAAATTATTTCCATGTCATCCTTATAAATTTTTGTTCTCTTTGAAAGCGATTTCTAGAAACTCCTATTAGAATTCTAGAGCATTTGTCTAGATTATCGAGGTGAAACTTATTTAAAAATCTCTGAAAATAAATGTGAACACAATAGGTGAGTTTTAGCAACTATAATTCCAGTTTATGACCCAATTCTAGAAAAACAAGTGAGAATTTCTCGCAATACAAAGGATCCGTATTATTCATAGTATTCATAATATTGTTTCACCCTCTAGGAACGTATAGATTATAAATTTTCGATCATTTCGTCTATTCAGTTTATTGGATTAGCTCGTAAATCTATATTTTTATTTTAGGGATTCAGAAAATGACTACTTATTCGGTACATATTTTTTTCTCCGTGAATAGTTAATAGTAAACTTTTACTTTTACATCAATTAGATAAAATGAATGCTCATAATCATAAGTAAATAATTTCTACGGCACGTTCTAAAATGCATTCTTTTCAACAATAATAATCTGGTGTGCAACTATCACCACTTTCTCTTTCCCTACATTTCTGTAGAAATATTATTACAATTTAAGGCGTGAGATATGGGGTAATGTATTTGAACCTTTCTCATTCACTGAAAAAAAAAAAAAAAAAAAAAGCCGTTAAAAAAAGTTTTACAAACAGTTTAATTTATCATACACTTCGGGGGGATGGGGGTTACTGTTCCTAAAACCCCCTGTTTGAATATTGTAGTTACATTCATAAAATATTTTAGTCTAATTAAATCTAAAAGAAAAATTCAAATTATTAAGAAAATTTTCGCTTACTCGACTCTTTGAACATATTCAACTAACTCTGAGTAGTCTTGTATACTGCTTAGCATATTCTACGTGAAACTTACTTTTCTGCATATGAAAAATTTATATTAATTTCATATTCTTGGGTACAAATATGTTAAACTTACCCGACGAGAAACTGGGCCTGTAGACATAATGTATATGAAGACTTTTGTATACGTCTGTACACAAGACATTTGACAAAAATTTTCAGATACTATCCTCATAGAATGTAGGTTTAGGATACATGTTTGAATTTCCTGCAAATATTGGTTTGTGAGACATGTCGATCCCAGACATACAGACAAATAGGCAGATACTCAGACCAACAGTTTGAAATCTCCTTTTCTGATCCATGGCGCCTTAAAAACGTGTAATTACAGCAGGAACGCCGTTTTAAACATTTTATCCAACACTGAGCAAGAAATATATACCGCCTTCATTTAGAATAAATAAGTAATCATTTTCTGAACCCTTAAACTGTAAATATAGATTTCCGAGGTATTAAGGTAAACAAATAACCGGGATAGAAGAAATGGCCGAGAATTTCTTGTCAGTACCTTTCGAGATGGGGACAATATTATGAATCCTTTGTGTTGTGAGCAATTCTCGCTTTATTTGCTAGAATTGGGTCATAAAAGAAAATTATAATTACTAAAACTCGCTTGTTGTGTTCACATTTATTTTCAGATATTTTTGAATAAGATTGGCAACACTGAGAAATAAAATATACTGCCTTCCTCTAGAATGAATAAGTGGCCATTTTCTAAATCCCTTAACTGGAAATATAGATTTCCGAGCTATGCGCGTAAGGCACGCCAATAAACTGAATAGACGAAATTATCGAGAATTTCTAGTGTACACATTTCTAGATGGTGAAACAATATTCTGAATACCCTAAATATTCTGAATCATTTGTATTGTGAGAAATTCTCGCTTGATTTTCTAGAATTGGGTAATAAAGCAAGATTATAGTTGCTGAAACCCGCCTTTTGTAGTCTCATTTATTTGCAGAGATTTTTAAATAACTTTGCCCTCGAGAACGTAGGCAGACGCTCTAGAATTCTAATAGGGGCTTCTAGAACTCGCTTTTCAAGGGGACTAGAATTTATACGGATGACATGAGACTATTTTTTCTAGCGCCACAACTTAGATTCTAGATGTCAGTTACAGAATTTTTTCTCGGTGAACGATAATGTAGAATAACGCTTTAGCATTCTAATAGGGGTTTTTAGAACTTGGCAACGAAGGGAACTAGATGTTCTAACGATGACATGAAACTACTTTTACTAAAGCCGTAATTTGATTTTTAGATGTCAGTCACATAATTTTTTTTTCAGTGAAATACAATGCGTTTCTGCCATGGTTAAGAGAAGAAAAAAATACTTAAGTTATAAGTACAATCATTTTAAACTTCGTGTGAAATCCATAAGAAATATTAAAGAAAATATCAGCTAATGTAAATCAATTTCCTAATCCCTTTCCTTTTTTTTTTTTTTTTTTTCTAAAAAAAAAGCCTGTTGAAAAAGAAATTACAAATTCCGTTAGCTCGGGACATAAATATATATTTCTCAAGATGCTTTTATTGCCTTTTCCTGTAGTGATGATTTCTTAAGACAACAGGAAGCACATATTCTACAATGCTCAATCAGTTTAGGTTTAAAAATAAATTACACCATCCACTGACAAACTTAACACGTTTTATGATTCATATACTTGCATTATTTTCCATAAGTTTTTTCTCCTACACAGCATGATTTAAGAGTTTTACAACTGAGTTTCTAATATGAGCTCTCTTTCCTGCAGGCTAGAACTAGAGATGGATTCTTTCCGGCTATTTATTTTTTTCCTTTTTTTTTTGTAAAGTGGAGAAGTTATAAAAAAGATGAACAGGATGCAATAATTTTTGTAGCAACATCAATAAAGCATTTTTTTTTTCTTTTCGATCTGTTAATAAAGTGATGGTGTAATAGCTTGGTAATGGAAATGTAGTATTAGTAACTAAAATAAATAATAAAAATTAGAAAAATAATAACCGCACTGGAAATTAATATTAAACATTAGCTTAAAACTTTCTTTTTTTTTTTTCGTGATTTAAAACATGATCAAATGAAGTTAAATAAATTCTAATTTAATTAACTTTTAATTAACAAGTTGATTAACGCAAATATTTGTATCTAATAATATGCGTAATGTGATAATAAGGCCACTGTTTGTAATTTATATTGTAATACCCAAATATACATATATGTATATAAATACACTAACTCAAAGTCAGATTTCGGTTCCTGTTCTTAAGGTTCTAGCATTATAAAATAACTCTGTCGAAAATAACTATTTCTGTTTTTTGTAAACTTAATTCAATTAACTTTGTTAAGAAATTTGTGCTAAATTAACGGTCGGCGTCATTTCCTGAAACAAAAAAGTAAATAAATTCATTAGTACAGTTATAAATATGTTGAGCTCTGGTATAATTATATTTAAATTATTCTTTGACTTTTTATTTTATTAATTAATTATAATACTTGTAGAGCTTCAGACTCGAATTTAAACTCTGAGTTTACTTTGAAATTCATTTGCTATAAGAATAAATCAGAAAATATTTCACAACTAAAATTGTGGGCTTTTATATAAATAGTTTCTTTTTTCTTTAAAATTTTTTTTCTGTATACAAAATAAATTCTACATTTTTAATACAATTATGTTTTTATTATTATTTTTTTTTTTCTAAAAATTTTATTCTTTTTCATATTATTCTACACATTCATGTGGTAAAATTACTCTCAATAGCAAAAAAGGAGATACAAAAATATTAATATGAAACGTATTTTCTCTTTTATTTAAGAAAAATAGATTTCTTCTTCTGTGTATGTTCATAATAAGGCCATTAAAATGGTTTTCCAGAGAAAAATACTACCCTAAGAGTCAAAAAGTGTGATTGAAACAAAACTCTTCTTTGTATATTATGTTATATTTTTTATTATCAGATTTAGCATACTGACTACAGAAAAGGCACCCCCAAAATATATATATATATATATTTCTTTTTTCTCTTACATTAAACATGATGACAATAATAATAACGATTTACTATATGAACATCAAAATGACACTATAAAAAATTCACCTAGTCACAATTAAATTCTAAAAGTGTTACAATACTCATAATTAACTATAAGATATTGAAAAGAAAACGATTTTAAGAAAAAATATATATACATATGAAGATACCTATAACTTTATCAAATACATATTCTAAAAAAAATAATAAGTACATATCCTTTATGAAAATTTAAATTTGCGGAACCTCTAGATTTTTAAATATCAATAATTTTTAATAAAAATATTCTCTCTAATTATTATAAAAGATTCTGTTACTAAATAAGACGAAAATAACTTTCTGGAAATAGTGGTAAGAAAAAATCAGGAGGGTTGGAAGCTCTGAAAGTTATCTATCTCTTAGTATCATGATAAACATCATGGCATTAAATTTACTTTCTAAAAAAAAAGATATACTCCAAGATCAATAAATTATTATACTTAAAAAATATCTTTTCTCTTTCATTTATATAAATTCTATATTTCTTATTATTACGTTGAACACGTTAGCATTAAAACGACCCTCTGGTTAAAAAAGACACCTGACAAAGTGCTTCTAACGAGTTTGAAGTATTCCTCTTAAAGTTTTCAAATTTTATTCTTTAAGCGCCAAATATATTAAAAAGAGATTTCTATCCCCCGGCCATTTGTATCGGTATAAGCTTCTAAAAATCTTCAATGTATAACTTTCGATATCTAAGATTAAGAGTATTTATTTTATTTTATGCATTAGGATTTTTATCTAAAGTACATCGTTACTGATATTTTAAAATATCAATATTTTTAAAATTTTAGTTCATTGTAAATATAATCTATTTAATTTCAGTAAGAAATATTTGGGCTTTCCTCATATCGTATTAGATTCAATTCGATATAAAGTAAAATAGTTCTCTTGCTAATAGGAGTTTTATTTTACTGGTAAGGACAACTATAAATCGGTATCCTTAAAAAATAACTCGTAGATATACATATATATATATTCTTTTTTTTTACAACGTAAATAATACTGCTGATTAATACTACAGTATATTTGAAGATAAATTATTTAAAAATGTAACTTTAAATCTGAATGCAAGTATTTTTATAAATTTAAAGCGTTAGCAATATATATATATATATAATAAAATATGTCAAAGCGAAAATCCTGATATATCTTTTTATGGAATACGCTGACAATAATAACAACTAATTAATTTTTAATTTGAATCTAAAATAAGGACCCTAAACTTTACATATTTTACAAAAATTATTCTTTAATTTGCTTTTATCTCACTAGAAATACCGTTTAGTATACAGTGGTTTATTTTCTGATCATTTACATTCTATTTATTTTTTTAAAATGAAAGAAGATGTCTATTTCCTTATTTTTATTCAGGTATAGTGAAAGTAATCAAAGATTTATCAGAGATTTTTTCTAGCTTAAAATATGATTCTTGCATATAATATATAAACATAAATTATTCCGTTACACGTAAATACACATACTTCTCCGTTTCTTTAAAGTGAGATTTTATTCAATGGTAGTTAACACCTAATTTTTCCTGTGGTTTAATTTTGTTTGTAGTTTAAGGATTATTGTTTTAACGAAGAACTTAGCATAGGAGCCTGGAAGGTTGTCCTCCATGGGAGATGGTTTCTGGTTGAGACTAGTTAACGGGATTCGTATAGTACCAAAATTGTCCAGGATAGGAGCTACAAGAACAGCAAATGAGCTAGGCGACGGATTCCTGGCGAAATCGCGTTTGTAAAAGAAAATAAAGTGAATATTTGTGTAATTCTAATGTGTTCCTTTTACTGTGAAAGTGGAAAATAGTGAGACAGGTCCTAGTCCGTATTCATTCCATTATTATGCCTACGTGATGCAAACTAATTTACATTGTTGAGAGTGCTTACTATATTATATTTTATTTATATTTCAAAGCAAAAACTGTTAATATGTTATTTATTGTATGTTTATTTTGTGACATAAAAATTAATAGTAATTATGATTTTACAGGTGGCAGGCCCCCACAGAAATTTGCCATCGAGCCAACAGACCGGACGGCTATTGTGGGTAAGCCAGCAGTATTGCCGTGTCGAGTACTAAACAAAGTTGGAACACTACAGTGGACTCGAGATGGCTTTGGTCTCGGGTCAGATAGGGACCTAAGAGGGTTTCCGAGATATACTATGGTCGGCAGCGACGATGAAGGTAAGTCTCATTTATTACATTTTAACCAATGGCCGATGTAAAGAAAAATATTGCAGTACTATCATCATAAATGTTATTATATTGTTTATTGATATAATATTTGCACAAGAGTTTTTCTGAATATAGCTCTCTATGCGTTCGAGGATCGCTAACATTCTATGATGAAATAAAACACTTCATTTGCTTTTGCGGTATCCATTTGGGGAAAACATCAGTGATTCGGGAATAATATCCTTGACTGTTTTCTTGATATCACAAGGTCCTGGGAAAAAAAAAAAAAAAAAAAAGAGCCACATGCCAAAAGAAAGAGACGTAATACTTTGATCGGGTACCTTGATTGCAGACATTCATAGAGGACCTTTCAAAAATCTACATCGGGAAAGATGATTGGGGAGCTTTGAGGACCCCCAATTTTATAATGCCTCCGGTCAAAAAACCCCAAATGTTATATTGTGAAGTTTTAGTACAGCGGCATTCTAAACATTTAAAAATTAAATAAATATACAGGATTCAGTGGATTCAGATCCAATGAAAAGCATTATACTTAGAGATGGAAATATAATTTAAATTATTAAATATTTTAATGATAAATGATGTTCAATTTAGGCGACCATATTAAAATTATTTATAACTTAAATCGAATAAGATATACGAACAGTGGAGAGAATAACAGTACATATATCTTTAAACATGTTTGTCATAAAGTCCGATGGCTGGTATGCTAACTCTTGTTTGTGTTACATTTATTATACTCGCCAAATTTAAAATTCTAAAAATAAGATGGTTGCAATTTTCCTATTTATAAATACATACAATTTTTGAATCAGCTTCCAGAAAAAAATCTGTTTAAACTTAATTGAAGAAACTATTTCGCCAAATATGATTGTGTGAATCAGCAAATCAATCAGTTTCTTGTATAATTCTATAAAGAAAAGTTTACGACAAGTGGGCGTTGAAATTAAAATCGAAAATACGTTTTGATTCCAAATAAAACAAAGTCGACTTATGACAATGTATACATATGTGTATTCTCAAATACTGTACTTATGACATATGTGTATTCTCAAATATAAAAGCAAGTAGAAAAACTATAACATCTTATTGAATAGCAACTGAAATTGGTAGTAATAAGTAAGAAAATAAGTAATAGGTTTTGGAACAAATGCGATTAATACGCAAGGTTATGCAACAGATCTCTGCCAAGTTCAAAAATTCTGTCTCAGATTGATGAATTTTGCTGCCTTTGATGGGTCGTTGTTATGTTTTGAAACATATTTTTGGCGCACTTCTATCAATGTATGGTTCAAACTGATCCTTTATTGAAAGTAACACACGTTATTAACGCTTTCACCTGGTTTCAGAAGCTCGTGACAAGTGAAATCCTTTTTAATATCTATGAATGCACAGCATTGTCTTCTATATGGAACCATCCAGTTTTGTAGTGAATTTTTTTTTATTATTCTTTGTTACCTCATGATTTTTGCGTTTAAATACGGTAATCGTAAGTTTCCAGAAGTAAACACGGTGTTTTTTCTTTGCGTTTTAATTTTAGTTGAACCAGAAAAACGCTATGTGTCACAAAGGCCCTTTCATTTTATTTGAAACTACACATGTTTATCGCATGAAAGAATATAGCCTTAACTCGAAATCGTTTAAACATTGATGGTCTTTTGTAACAGCATACTTGCCAACCATCTAATTATGAACCGTAAAATTTTTAGTACCCGCCTTTTTTTTCACACCAATAATTTTTTAGAGTAATTTTAGTCTTATTTATTCGTAACAACATTTGGAGCAAATTACTCTAAAAATATAGTGGTGTGAGAGAAGTTGCGTTTTTTCAGGGGGCATTAACAATTGTACGGTTATTAATGAGATGGTTGGCAAGTATGTCATAGCAATATATTTACCAACCCTTGACTTAAGCTCCATCTCTTAAAAACTTAAGTACAGTAGAACCTCGATTATCCGAACCTCGATTAACCGAAACTCACCTCGATTAACCGAAACTCTCCGTCAACCGAAGTCGGTTTCTTCTTCACTTTTTTTTTTCACTTTCTACTATCATCTAAAATTTTCTCTTAACAAACATGTATTTTTAAAGTTTTTTTTTTTTTTTTTTTTCCACATTCCTTTTGTATGCAAGCCATCCTTTCCAAATTGCGAGTGCAGATAAATATTTTAGATGATTATTGATGAATTCTCGATTATCCGAAAATTTCGATTATCCGAAGTAAGTTAGGTCCCAATTACTTCGGATAATCGAGGTTCTACTGTAATATTAACCGGCACATTAGATACAAAATTCCCTTTACTTTACTTTGCACAAGTTTTTTTTTTTTTTTTTGTATTTTATCGACATCTAACACTGTTTATTGTAATTACTTCTAAAATTATCATATAGTTTATTATTAAAAAAGTGTAATAATATGAACTATATCTTTCAGAAATAATGTACTACTTTTCAAATATAATATTTAAATTTACAATCATTTAAAAATCCTTAAATATTCTTGAAAATTATCCGAAATCTATATTTCAGCTTTTACCTCTACCTATGTTTAAGACTTCACTCTGTTAAACTAAACATAAGACAAACTGAATATAAATTGAGTCTATCGTGCATTTAAATATATTTTACATTTACAAACTAAGTTTTGCTCACATAAAATTCTATATAATCTTATGGCTTGAATTTCATTTAAAATTTGTTTTCACGTAAATATTTTATCTAAATTTTGAATAATTTATGAGATTCCCAACTTAACAGCGAATGTAATAAATGCAAAATATATTTTAAAGTCGTACTTTAAGGGAGAAAAATGTATGAATATTTACATTCTTATTTTGTATTAAATTTGTTTTCTGCATTAAAGAAAAAAAAATTTCACTTATTTTCAGAACATAGAAACTGAATCGCAAAAAATACATAACTATATCACTTTTAAATGATTTTTTTTTTTTTTTTTTTTTTTTGTTAAATAAATGCTTCGCTTCCGTTTTAGCTAATTTTAATATTAAATATGTTTAAGAATAAAAAAATTACGAATTATAAAATATAATTTAAAACCATAATTTAACGTAATTCGTAAAAGCAGTCTTTATTTTCTTTTACATTGAATAAAAAAATCTAATAATATTAATTAACTTTAAACGTTACAAATATTTAAACAATTCTCAATTATGCAACCAATCTTCAATGAATATTTTTGAACATTGTTACATTATTTATAAAATCGGACAGCTTATTTAAAAAAAAAGGGGGTGATGGAAATTAAAACAAAATATCAACTACAATGTTAACTCATTCGCAAATCCTTTAAAATCGATAACTTAAAATTTACTGGGAATCACAGACTATCCAGAATATACTCTATCAATATCCTTTTGGAAATAGCATTGTATGTTACATTGTCAATCTAATAAATAAATCGATTTCTGATTCTGAAATGGAATTTTCACTAAAAGTTTAAATGTAGGTTACTTACTCACCTAAATTTTCATTAATTTAAAAAAATAATAATAATCTGGTATTTCACTCACGTGACTTTCTCTTACCCTGCATTTGAATACTATAAAGGTTTAAGATAAAAGTGCTGTGTGTATGTGTGTGTGTGTGTACATAAAGGTATTTTAAAAACCGTTTATTAAAATTTTAGAAGAATTTTTTTTAGACATATATTTCAGTGTGAGAGGGGACTACCGCACATCACTCTCCCCGGTTGAGAATAGTACATATACTCAAAAGAATTTAAGGCTGTCACTAAATTTGAAAGTTTATTATAAATTATTTAGACAAATTTCACTCATCAATTTTGATCAGAAAATTTAAATGGTACCATATGATCTTAAAATTACCTAAATTTAATTTCCTGATATTATTTTATTTTATACACACAAGCAGTGTTGCCTAATCTAGCAATTTTTTTATTCAATAACCACCAATATTTTTTAATTGTAACGTTTGCCTAATCACTTCGAAGATTAATTTTCTATTATATATATAAAATATCACTTCTCAAAATTTTTGGTGATTATTAAATAAAAAATCCGCCAGATGTGGCAACACTGCACACAAGCATACGCACACAGAGAGACAGAGAGAGAGAGAGAAAGACCAACTTCTATAAACCTGCTTTTCAGATTCAGTAGACCTTAAAACGTATAACTACAGGAAAATCTAAAATTCGAAATTTTCACCCAAAAATACTTTCTCTACCATTGTATTGGTAAGCGAAAATAAAAAAAGATCCCTTTTCGGTTTCACTCTTTAATTTTTATAAACGTATTCAACTTATCAGAAAGCGACATAACCTTCTCGCTACGTTTCAAAATACTCTTAAATATATTTTCCAACAATTCTTTTGAGTTTCTTCTCGCATTATAAAACTTTACGACAATTTTTCTCTCCTTGTTTCCTGATAAAAGATCCTGCATCAAGAACATCATAAACAAAGAAATAGCTTTCACATCCCTTTATTACCGAATAAACATATCAAATGCAAATTGTATGTCTTTCTGTTTATTCTTTTGTGTTTGAGAGAGTATATGGGAGGTTATATCGATAGTTTCTTTTATCTTGCTCATGCAATATTTATATATTTTACATTAAATATTCAGAGTCATATCATGTTCGAGTCCAAACTCTGAGTTTTTAATTTTTGCCGTAGTATTTGTCCTTTATAGTTATTATATATGTATCCGTAAATTTTCACTAAAAGAGTTTGGCTGCTTATTAAATCTTTTTTAATTAAAATATAATATTAAAATTCATGAATTTCAAAATTTGTACATCTTGGATTTATTTCAATTCTATATTAAGGTTAATATTTATTTATTTATTTATTATTATTATTATTATTATTATTTAGAGTATGCATTGATATGGAATAAGGAGCTCATACTTAAAATAGAAAAATTAACATTTTCGTGCAATAACCAACTTGAAAAGTAAATTAATTTCTAGAGCTAAATTTTTACATCCATTCAGATTACAAAAAAATTAAAAAAGCGATAAATTGCCTCCAGGAAAAGAAAGTTAATTGATATTTTTGTTTTAAAAAAATTGTTTTCAACACATAGGGGAAAATTAGAATAGAAAGATTTCATTTTACGTTTATTTTTTATATATAATGTAATGATTTTTCATCCCAAGAGATTAAAATCATTCATATTTGCTAAATATAATATTGATTGTACTCTTAAAATAATATTTTTTGATTTATTTTTATTTTTATTATAAATTTATATGTCAAATATTGTAACCATATTAGAATACCTTTATAATGAAGAAAGGTTAAAAATATATTACAGTTATAACATACAATTACGGAAGTATTTTTTATTCAAGTTTAAAGAGAACCAAAAAGATAATAATTATCATAAATAATTTCCTTGCTAAGATTTTTCATAAAAATGAAAAAAAAAAAAAAAAATTAAACAACGACTGTCGTCAAAATTCGAGTACATATGGCCAGCCTGATAAAAGAAAAGTCATAAATACGTGTCCCCACATTCCAAATTCTTCTTTTAATTAACATTATAAATATTATTAATTAATATTAATTAATATTATTATAAATATTAATATTATTAAGAATAATCAAATAATGGAATAATGTTATGGAGAATAAATGTTAGAAGCTAAAAAAATCAGAAGCTATATTCTTTTAATTACTAAAAGACAAAAATATTTGTACAGTTTAAACCGAAATTTGATAAAGAGAGAAGGATCATTTCTTTGCACAGCATCCTTCTCACATTTTTTATTGAAAAATTTTCAAATCTAATTTATCTGAAATTCCTAGATATTTTTCGATGAAATTGGCTATAACGTTTCATCCAGTTAGAAAGTATATAGTACGTATTTCTATTAATTAAAATTTTTGGTGTAAAACTAAATTATCTAATCTGCAGATTATACACAAAATGGTAATTTAAATAAGTTTACAAACTAATTAATTTTTTGATGGTATAAAAACTTTCTATGAAAACAAAAGTGACCTATTTAAGTAAAATAGGATAAGATTTTCAAAGTAAATAAGACATTTTAACAGCTGAGATATTTCGAGAACTTATATAAAAATAAAATTATATATTGATTATTGAGTTTTAGAGAACAAAATAAGGATAAAATTAAAGAAAATTAAGTATAATAGTAAAATTTAATATTTTTTCCCTTTCAATTTATTGATTATAAGTTAACTTCTTCATTTTAATAATAAAATTTAATATTTTTTTCTTTCAATTTATTGATTATAAGTTAACTTCTTCATTTTAATCAAACCTAGTTTGTCTGAAATTTCTAAATATTTTTCGATAAAAATGCCCATAACTTATTATTCAGTTAGATACTATGCACTTATTTTAGTAAATAATACATTTAAAATTAATGATTTCGTAACGAAAAAGAAACCATTACTTTATAGGAAGCCGAATTATTATTAGTATTATTATTATTATATGTATACTTTTTTTTTTCAATTGAATTTGTTTACGAGTGCAACATGTATAGCATTTGATAAATGAATCAAAATTGCAGATTTTTTTTATGTACTTTCTCTGCATATATTTCCAATATTTCAAACGTGTTGACGAAATTAGAAAATGACACTCAAGTAAAATATAACTTGGGTTACACATGTTTTCTGTCTCCTCATGAGATAAAACAGATTTATAAGTTGGTTTAAATTTCATCCGTAATGAACCGCTATTTGCACAAAGAGGACATGTCCACAATTCTCATAAATAGTCGCCATAAACATACGTTCATGAAGACTATTTTTTTTTTTAATTATTGAAATGTGGTATTTGTGTTAGAGGTAGCAATAAAAATAGTGTGTAATTTTTTCAGAATTTTAAGTTCACGTAAAATTGGTAAAAAACACTTTTTTTTTTTTTCGTGTGTGTGCGTGCGCGTGTGTCTCCTGTAAAATTAGGGTTTTGTGACTTGTCTCATTTCTGCAGTCAGCGTTTCTTATGTTGTCAAGTTTTTCCTTGTTAGATTAACACCATCAATGTTACGAAATAGAAGAGAGGTTCATAACCAAATAAAATCAAGCATTCGAACAACTAGTCCATGGCCAAATTACAGTTATATTTAACAGAACGTGAAAGGTTTATAAAACATGAAACATTTTAAAACATTTGGAGAAAATTAAAAATAATTAAATAAAAATTAACTCTATTGTAATTTCCTTAACTCTCAAACATAATAATTATTTACTTACAGATTTAGTAATAAGGGTGTGTTCATTTCTATAAAAATGTTAAAATATTTTCGTTTTTACATAATTCAGTTGCTATAGAACTACAGCAAGATTTATGTAGTGTGGTTTTTAGTACTATAATTAAATTGGTATGTTTCAAACATCTGTAATGCCATTTATTTTTTCAAAAGATGTATCCTATTAGTCATCATATTTAATAGAATTTGGATTTGGATTTAAGGTGCCACTCTACAGTCATTTTATGCATACTGTTCATTAAACCGGGACCTGCGACATAAAGAGGATTCGAATCTGGCATCTGCCAAATGATGATCCAGGGTTATCAGTAGTCACTATTTTGAATACCACTTTCTTTAACCCTTTAACGCGCGGTGGTATAAATGTGAAACCACCTCCAGCTGCAAAAACTCATCCCAGAAATTTTTTAGCATAAGTGATCCGAATTACCCTGCGCCGCAAAGGCTTAAAGTAATCTTTAATAAAAAAGCACCACAAAACTAGCGTTGTAAAAAATATTACTTACAAACTTTGAATAAACACCATAAAATGCAATAAACTCGCAACAATTGTTTCGGGTCGAAAAAACACACGACCCTTCATCAGGCGAATAAAGTAAGCACGAGTGCCGCAGTCAAAGCGGCAACGCACAAAAGCAACGCAAGTTTTTCTTTTCATTTTAAAAGATTTTGTGCGTTGCCACTTTAACTGCAGCACTCGTGCTTACTTTATTCGCCTGAAGAAGGGTCATGTGTTTTTTCGACCCGAAACAATTGTTGCGAGTTTATTGCATTTTATGGTGTTTATTCAAAGTTTGTAAGTAATATTTAAAGTAATCTTTATAAATCATTTGAAGTCTACGAAGTCTTTGATCATCTACGAAAGAATAGTACAACGATAGGTGTACATAAAAAGTGGTGCTCGAAATAGTTACTACTGAGAAGTCGAGAACATATTTAACAAAATATATATATATTGGTAGTAACAGACCCACCCGTTAGTCCAGTTAGCAGAGAGCTGACTTCTGAAAAATTCTGGGTTCGAATCCTCGATAAGACATAAGTTTTTGTTCTGAATTCAAATATGTATAAATTTTCATGTCACAAAAATTCTTGTGGTCAGCATTATTCGAGATGTATGTGGGTTCTTGAGACAAAGAAAAATCTTAGTACTCATCAAATGGCATAGTAAGTAATTGCAGCAAGCCAACCAATTAATCTTTTTTCTTTAGCTTTTTTTATCACACAACTTGCCTTACAATTTTTCACCACCTTGAATATTTTTTTAAGCACCTAATTCAATATTTATTTATTTATTTATTTTTGTAAATATTTTTTCTGTTAAAAAAAAAAAAAAAAAATTTAAACTGACAAAGATTTGTTTTTGCAAGTGTTTTAAAATTCTACTACATTTATAAACAGAAATGTGCTCGATATGAAGTGTAAAACATATACAACCTTTTAAGTAAATCTCCAAGAATAATTTTACAATGTGTCGTCTTTTTAAAAAAATATTCTAGCGTCACACTGAAAACTATTTTTTTTTCCCTTACATAATGCCATCAAATACTAACTTACTTTTCAAAATCCATAATATACTGGTATAAATTTATTTCGCTCACAAATTTCTTCCTGCCGACTCTTTTCACTCTATATATAATCTTTTCGATGTTTTCAGAAACCGTTATTCTTCATCTGCCAGATTTTGGCTTCCATTCAAATATTCTAATATTCAGAATATTCTCATCTTTCATTGCAATAAAACATCGAGTCGGGGCATCTAAATTTCCTAAGACCTGTGCTCCAATATCCAGATTTGATCTCGTTCGGAATAAATGTTTCCAGTTTTCTCGGAATATTTAAATCTTGGTTAAAGCTGCGAATTCGCCCTCAAACGATTAATTGGTGAATTCAAGCAGAACGCAATGCATTGAAATTTTAAAAGTTTTAAAGAAATAGAAGTAGCTGTATAAAATGAAATTTAGAGAATTTTCTCTCTTTTCCTTTCCTTTTTTTTTTTTTTTTTTTTTTTTTGAGCTAGATTGCTCACTAGACCTTAACACTGTTAATGTGTAGCCAAGAATTGACTGTTATCGCTTTGAAGAATAAATATATATATATTCTATTCTGAATTGGCCTCTTTTTATTTGCAATGTATTACGGATCAGAATAAAATCTCGCGAAAATATATACAGGAGCTTGAAGACATAAATTATATGTCAGATTTTTACGACCTTTTAAAAAAATAATGGCAAATAGAACAAAAATAAGAACAAAGTTAAATCATTTACTTCGATGTTCATATTTTATTTAAAAGGGAACGGCATTAAAGTATAAGAGGATTACATCAGAGAAAAATATTTGCTTCAAGACAAAAACAAAAGGAATAAGAAACGGAAACTGGGATGTTATTTTTGTGTTTCTATCTAAGAAATCTATTCAAAAAGTACTAACATTTTTATACCGTACATTTTCAATATTCTCTGATGTTAAAAATAAAATTAAAAAAAACAGAAAAAGGAAAAAAAAAAACTGTTTGAGTCTCAAAAGATTAGAACTTCATCGCATATCATGAAAACAAATGAACTTATCATGATGTCTGATAAATGTAAAGGAGAACATATTGTAAATTTTCAATTCTGTAAACTAATTACGATTCTTGTGAAAATCAGTGTTAGATATTCGTTCTATGTGCCGAAAATAATGAATAAAAAAGAAATTGGGGGATGGGGGGTGGGGGGTGGAGTTATAATTGTTATTATTTTACATTTAATTAATCAGTATGGTTTATAATTCTGAGTTTCTTCTTATTATTATTATTTTTTTTTCATAACAAATGTTAGAAAGCAACTAATAACAACAATACTAAAAACATTTGGATACCATTGTACTTCAGAAACCGGAAAAAAAAAATGTAAAAGTAATCATAATCTTTGATTAATTATTTTTAATTCCGATTTTAATTGTTTATTTTATTTCACACTTTAACGTCTAAAATCATTCGTGTTACTATTATTATAGGTGAAAGATATGAATTTGCACAAATGCATGGATATATTTGTTTTGATATTTAGGTAAAATAGCAAATATGATTCTATACATTTTTTATAAAATCTTATATATTTAAAAATTATTTAAAAGACTATTCCTTTAGCTTTGCACTTAAAAATTTAGCTACGATTTCTAAAATCTTTAAATACTATTAATTCTTTCAAATCTACGAATCTTAAATAACACTGCGCTGCAAAAAAAAGAAAAAAAAAAAAAGAAAAAAAAAGAAAAGAAAGAAAAAAAGAAAAAAAGAAAAAAAAAATTGAGCTCTCATACCATTCTTGCTGATTCTTATGTAAAATGACCTCCTGAATCCGAATATGACTACCAGACTACTATTTTGTCTAGTCACCCACCGTTTTCTCGGTACACCACACCTCCCTTAATTTTTATCACTGCTCGGTAATTTTATGACCATGAATTTGATTTGGAGAATGAAAAAGAATTAATTTAACACCTAAAAATAATATATATATATAATGTTTAATAAATAGCATTAATAATAGATTAAAAAAACATAAGAAGTGTAATACATAATTTCAGTGGCAAATCTCCCTCTAAATTTTCCCTTGCAGCAAATGTTGATGTTTTAGAATTTTCCAACTCTGTAGCCCCTCAGAAGATATTTAACAGTCAATATTATCCTTTTCCCTCTAAAAATCAAATTTATAGCCATAAAGTTACCGAAAAGTGATAAAAATAGGTGGCCGTTCCTAAAAAACAGTGAGTGATAGGGCAAAATGGAGGTCATATTCGGATTCAGGAGATCATTTTACATAAGAATTCGCCAAAATGGTGTTATAGGCAATATTCATGACGAGCAGTGTAATCAATCTTTCGCGAAAAAATATCTCGTATACCACTCACTTCTTGGTAACTGAACTACAAAAAAAAGCAAATAATAATGCACACATAAATTTATGGATATATGCGTTCTGATATTTTAATAAATTAGTAAATAGAATTTTGTTCATTTCATAAATGGCCTTAAATATTTAGAAATTCTTGTGAAAAATATCATAATATTAATATTTCTCTACTTTTATGGGAAAAAAAAAAATCTTTCTTTAACTTCGTATTTAAAAATTTAATAATATGATTTCTAAAAACCTCAGAATACAATTAATTCTTTCAAAACTACAATTCTAAAATAATCAACGCTGAAACATATCTCACACACCACTCGCTTCTTAGCAACTAAACAAAAAATAATTAAATTTATTAAATATTTAATTTAAAAAGATCAATAGGTCATTCGTTACCAACTAAAAATTTCCATTTTCTGAGTAGGTTTGTGTCTTCATGATGTTAGAAGTTAATTTCTGAATAACTTTTTTTTTTTTTTTTTTTTCCCAAATAGTTTTAAACAAAATATCGACATAAAAGTAGGAGATGTTCATTGTTCATTTGTTAGGTATTAGATGTTCTGGTTTGCTCTTAGATATTCACCAGGGATTTTAATTTGGTGTTTAAATGTTATATAATAGTACAGTTTTTTTTTTTTTTTTTTTTTTTCAGTTAGTCTAATTATTTACTTTTCTGAATTAACCATTTAACGTTCATTTCTTCAGAAATTGCACACATAGCTGATCATAAATTTATCAAAAGAAAAAAATGGCTTTTTTACTTTTCGAGAAATTTTTAGTTTTAATTTTTTATATCGTATGCTAACCTGATTAAATTCAAAAAACAATTATTTAATAAAATAATAACTTTCTAAGTAAATAAGGTAAAATGCAAAAATTCGCAACAGTTGTTTCATGTCAAAGTAATAGCATGGCTTTTTATCACGTGAAAAAATCAGGCACGAGTGCATAATCAAAGCAGCAAGATCCACTGGAACTTACTAAGAAATTTAAAGTGACTAATACAAATTGTTTCCTCTGAAACAGTATCTGTTGAATTTTGGAGCAGTGCTGCTATCTACCGAATAAAATATGAACAAAAGTTTAAAAATTGATTTAAAAAAAAGAAAAGAAAATTGAACAATTCTTTGCCTTAAAAAATCTTAAATATTTGGTTTCAGTCAGAAACCGACGAACGTTAAATTGTTAAAATATAAGCTGTTTAATTATAAGTACGTTTTCATGTATAAAGAAATATATTTTAATAAAGTGTACAGGACTTTTTCAGAATGTCGTAGGTTGCACAAATTCTAGAAAGTGATGTAATTTTTCTTTCAGAACTGATCTTAAAACTTCATAATCAATTATTGTATTTAAAAAAAAAAAAAAAAAAAAAAAAAAAACTTTAAGAAAGGAATTTCTGAAAAGGGTTTTTAATACATTTAGAGAAAATCAGATAACTACGTACGACACTTATTGTTTTTATAAAAATTTCAAATGTAGTTATTTTCTGCCTTTTCATTACAGGGGACTTCTCCCTTCAGATTATGGGCGTAACATTAGAAGATGACGCCCAGTTTCAGTGCCAAGTCGGAGCTGCCGACGGAGTCAAGGGAATTCGATCCCGAAATGCGGCCTTCACAGTATACGGTAAGTTTTTTCCTTTGATTAGTTAGTTCACTCAAAATTTAAAATAACAATTAATACCTGCAAGCGAAAAGAACAATTAGAATGAAATATCATACTTCTCTCTCTCTTACCGGATTATTGGATTGCATCACAGAAATATTTAAACATGAATGCTGATTGATCTTGTTACTCTCTAGATCTCAATCCGTGTTTTTTTTTTTTTTTTTTTTTTTTTTTTTTTTTTTTTTAATGGGGTTACGTTAAGAACAGAATGCTTTCAAATAAACCAAGAGTACTGTCTACATTATTGCGATCATCGAAACAGAAATATAATAGATATTCATACACTTTTTTTTTTTTTTTCTGTGGCTGTGAATTAAAATATAGGTGTCAATTTAGGGGTCAATTCCGGCAAAAACTGGAACTATTTTACCCCTTCACAAAATTCCAATACTTTAAAATCCCCCCCCCCCCTTTTTACAAGAATTTGTTTTACAAAAATGATCCTTTTTCAAAAATTGCCTCGTTTTCAGTATGTGTTATTTTTAATTAATGGCAATGTTTGGTTGGACGAAACTTTGCTAACTTGGTAATAAACATTGTATTAAATGGCTGTTAAAACATATTTTACACGATTTTGTTTTCTCAAAAATTCATACAAATTTCACAAAAATGAGCCCCCAGAATGAAAACCTGAATAGATCACTCCTTCCATCACGTGGCAAATAATTAAGGATCGCACATGGAGCACGTGATATTTTTAATTACACATGATGTTATATCCTATGCTTTTCCAAGCATCAAATTATCTACAATAACATGGAGACGTTTCGTTTAAATAGTCTTTTAAAAATACTTTTTGTACATACACCTACATATAAAATCTGTTTCAAAAAATTAAAAATGCTTGTTTTACAATTAAAAAATAAAGAAAGAAAGAAAAGAAAAATATAAAATGACGTTTATATGAACATATTAATTTTAATACTCAAAAAATAAAATAAAATAAAAATTTTCATCTTAAAAAAAAAAAAAAATAATAATAATAATAATAAGAGAAGAGCAAAGAAAAGAAAAGAAAAAAGAAAATGCATCTGATATAATTAATGTAAACATTTTAATACAAACTTTATATCGTTTACAGTTTTGAAAACCATTTCGAACTACATAGGCGTGAATTTCTCATATATATTTTCTCTAAAACTTATCTCTTGAAATAGGTCCCAGGATTTTGCCAGGTATAGAATTAAAATGAGTAAGGCTCAAAATGATATGGCCATTTAGCGTAGCGACCCAGAACATAAATAAGTATGAATGTAGCGATTCGATTTATGCGCCGTAGTACATTTATATACATTCGTTCGGTAAGAGAGAGTCGAAAGTTTTAGCTTTATCTCCTCTGACCAGCCACATAAGCCTTGTTGTAATTCAACATATCGCTATTTTGAAAAGAAAATTCGGCAAATCTTGGCTAGAAAGCGCCAATATTTGGCATGGAATTTTTGCAATAACTATTAAATAAATAAGATAATATTTTCCTTGTTTTACAACAGTAATTTTTTTTTTTTTTTTTTTTTTTTTTTTTTTGTAATTATTTTAGAGTTAAAAACTATTCAATGGAATACAAAATTTGTAATTCTCTGTAATGAAATAACATCGCATTAAAATTCTTGATTCCTGCTAAGGTAAAAAAAAAATTAATTGTAATTATAATTATATTAGCATACTAATTATTAGGGTTATTATATATTTGCTTTATTGGTCAATGCAATACTCATTGCCAGTTTTAAAAATAGGTATGCTTATGGTATTGGTTAATATTTAAAATTTTAGCTTCTTCAGTATAAGGGTTAGAAATATTTGTCAGTTATTTGCTTTCTCAGTATTAGCAGAAATATTTGTCAAAAACTGCACACTCTAAAAAAGAATACTTTTATATGGGGGCGGCGATATGTTGTAGAGGTTAAGGCCAATTGACTGCACTTGGATCCCAGGCCGGAGTGGAATGCCTTCCTTGGGGGAGGGTCTTTTTGGGGTGTACTAGCCCGTATTTACGTATGTTTCGAAGACAACCTCGAAAACCCGAACCGCTAGGCAATTAGCACATCCTGCGATCAAAACTGGTACTTCTTGTCTACTTTCATGTGGTATAAAATCTTCAGGGTCTTTATATTACATTATTTCAAATAAACAACGCATGTATAGCTGACATAAATTGCTTAGTAATCCATTAGTGCATTTCAATAAGAAAAATATGAAAAAAAAAACTTTATTTGTTCATTTTTATTTTGCATCCGTAAACTAAGTAAATTACTTATCTATTCCCGAATGATATTGTAAAGCGTTCCGGATAGACGTGAAAATTTCAGTTTATTTTGTTTTTTTACATACATCAATACCAATAAGTAAACAAAGGCGTAAACCAAACAAAGGTCGTGATTTAGCTCTTTACTTGGCGAAATTCGCGAAGAATCTGTCAAGCAACAGTAGCTTTCCGGCACCCCTTCACTTTGGTGATACATCCTGAAATAATCCTGAAACTATCTCGCTCCTGGAGCATATTGTTCCTCCAACAAAGCATAGTGCAGGCACCACTATTAATCCAGCTCTATTTTCCTTTGTTACCCTGGCTCACAACAATGCAAAATTTTTGCTATCGCTCTCTCCCTTCCTTCTCCCTTTTTCAAAAATTTCGTACTTCTCTTTGTTCAGTCTGGAATCCTTTTAGGAAAGCATCTAGAATTTTAATTACGGCAGGTTATGGCCTATTTGCGCATACCTTACACATTAAAAAAAATACAGCGAGACTAATTATTATAGAAAAGAAGGATCGATGAATTTCGTATTAGAATGCATTCACAACCAACGGAGTGAAATATGAACGCACAATAAAGTATGTTTGATTTGTAATTAGAAAACTCGGAGACGTGAATTAAGAATTGTAAAAGAGGGAAAATAGCAAATCGGAGTTGTAACTTTCGCTTAGAAATGGTTGTTACGATTTATAAATTATTTAGAGCTTGTTAATTTGTGAAACATGTCGCTGTAAGGTAATTTTTAATAAACATTGCCGACAAATTGTGATGGAGTATTTGCATTTTAAGCAGAGATTAGGTGTTTTCACCTATAGAATAAAATACTGAAGAATAATGTTTTGGGGTCATAGCTTTCCCATATTTTGGGATACATTTTATTACATTTTAACTACTAATATTTAAATAAAATATTTTGTAAAGGTTTTAATGATGTAATTGTATGTTAAAAAATGCTGTTTTACCCATTTTATCCCAATTTATTTATTTTGCTCAAATTTGAGAAAAATTATATTTTTAAGGTTAATTAAACCTAAATAAACTAAATACAACAAAATTTGAATATATATATATATATATATATTCTGTATAAGAAATCTTATCCACCTTGTAGGCAGGACATTGAAATAAAGAGGATGAAATTTGCACTTATATGTTTTAGTGTTCTCTTCAATAGTGAAAAGGGCTTTCCGAGTATAAAGTTTTACTTTATCTGTATAATACTTTCTTATTTACATGATAGTTCTCCAGAAAGAATTTTCAACCCCAAAGAGAAGATAAACCACTTCCCCTAATGTAATGATTAAACAAAGATTCCAGATGGAGGAGGAGGAGGTGAGACACATAACACGCTAGCAGAAGCTTATATATACCATTATATATTCCAGCTGATAAAACATTCGCACCAAGCAAATTCTGATTTCTATATGCTATTTTTCTGCTGTCCTTTAAATAGGACAATGGGATAAAATGGGTTAAAGTTTCATATTGTCACTTTAAAAAATATCTAGTAAGATGAAAAGTGAATGACAAGGGAATATTTTTTTATACTAATCTATTGTGATATTTTTAATTTCAATTTTTTATTGTGCTGTCACTCAATATTTTAACAGCTTTATCCGTTCATCTTCGGAGACTTTGAACACAATTTACATTCTTTTGGAGAAAAAGTCATCATGTAATTTATCTTCACGCACAAATTTACACATGCAAATGTAATTTTTTCATATGCACATGTAATTTATCTTCATGCACAAATCCTAGCCAACTTTAACCTATAGTAATTTTAATAAATTAGCTTAGTAGTCAAATAAAGATTGAGTTGAAAGCAGCTTTACGCTGGTTCCTATGTTATGGATAATTGGAAAAATTCAATCTGATGTTAATAAAAATAATAAATTTGTAGAGTTAAAAGGAACAAAAAATATTGTATAATTAATATGTATATTTGCGTTCTATTTGTTTCTTTGCAACAAAATTATAAATTGTGCTAATTTGATTAACTAACTTTTACCTATTCACTTTCTCTTACTGAAAAATTTCGATATCTGTAACAGAATGTAAAAAGAAGAAAATGATCTTTAAACAGAAGCATTACTTTCTAGTACTATACACACCATAATAGTCTAAGAGCCCTGAAAAGCTACCTGTATGTATTTGACCAGACCTGGGATTTTGTACATTGAGGCCCCTATACCTACCATACATGAGATGGGGAGTCACTAAGCCCAGAGTGGTGGACGCGGCAGGCGCTCAGGTAAGACAGGTATCGATTTTTGGCGAATTTTAAATTTATTTGACCACGTCTGCCGTTTGGAAATTTGAAAATATATTATTATTATTATCGGAAAATAACAATGGCAGACCATTATCGCGCGTTTAACATTGTGGCAGACAGTTTTGAAAGTGCTGAAAAATGTAAAATTTTGAAAGTAATTGACCAGATCTGCCATTGATATATTTTATTTATTAAGGTCTTAAAAACTTATATTCGTCACGGCAGATGTTTTCAATGAGTACATACTTCAGCAGAAAACAAGACTTAGCTACTACTGGTCAGATCTATGCATAGACTGTCTATATGGCTACCTTTCTTTTTTTTCCTATGTATCACTATTGTACTCATTCTAGCCTATAGTATTTTCTTTTATTGTTACTAGCATTCAAATAATTCAGGGTTTATACCTGAGAGGGCCCTGTTAAGTTCCCACAAGTTCAAACTCAACCGCTGTGAACATCTGGTCCGACAACATAAATGGGCGTCTGCCGACGGCAAGCTAAAAAAATAAATTCTCCTCAGCATCCTTCCAAGGTGGTGGCCAGCGATGGAATATCCAGAAAACCATTTTTTTATATAAATTTCAGACTTGTTACAACAACTCCGAAATTCATTCTCCCTCGCCTCTGTCACCATACCACCCTAGCGAACCCTGTACGTTTTTTTTTTTTTTTTTTTTTTTTTTTAATTACCAGGGAGAGTTTGTCCAATGGGAACTGATCTACGTCAGAAGGCCAAGCCCTCCACTCGCGTCACTGGTTACAGCCATAGAAAGCAAAACTTGGGATCTTACATTAGAGCAGACCATTAATGCAGATGCTGCGAGAACACTTACTGGTATCACATCTGGACTCACTTGATTTCAGCTCGCCAACGGTGGGCGAGAAGTCACGACATCCGCTCAAGTATAATTACACACGTGTTGGATGAGTTAGGAATTACCTAGAAACAAGATATTTCAGCTGAGTTGCAGTCACAAAATATTAAGAAAAGTTGTCAACAACTTGAAAAGTTTATCAACTCGTTTGATCAATACGTGAGTCCCTTCAGCTTAGATTTACCGCCTGATCAGTTGTTTAACATAAGTTCCGGGAAAGCTGCATCATCTCAAGTGGAAGTGTTTCTCTTAAATATCCAAAAAATTGGTGAAGAGCTACGAACAAGTTTTATATCTGAATGTGCATCTGATCCGAAAAGATTTGAGAAAGCCATCAAAAAGACACCGATACACAACTTTTCAAGTCTACTTGTAAAGAAAAAGTCTGTAAAAATTGGAGGTAAGCAGCAAGAGATCAAGTTACAGCGAGATTTATTCGGACGTTTGTTGGGAATTTCGATGGACTATCAAATTGATGTTCTCAAAATTTTAGCGTATCCAATATCTGCTGTACCTCTGGCTTTATGTCATCTAGATGGTGGCTTTATGTCATCTGTAAAACTGACAAATCTGTACTAGTAAAATGCCTTGAACCAAATATTGATCAGGAACCACCACGTAATACAGATGTATACTTAATTGATGGATTTTTCATTCTACATTCTATGAAAGAAGTTCCCAAAACATATGGTATCAAAATATTCCACCCGGAAAATTGATGTAATCTTTGACCAATATTTGTTTCCATCAATAAAAGATAGTGAAAGATGCCTACGTCATGAAGCATCGTTGATTGGTTACACAATCAACGGCCTGAATTCGGGGCCTGAACAGGTGTGACTATCGGATTTTGCGAAAGAATTGAAGAATACTAAATTTAAGGAAGCTCTGGTAGATTTTTTTTTACAAATCATTGGTATAGAGAGGAAATGAAATCATTTTTGGGCAACCGACAGATTTTTTTTAAATTTTCGAAATTGTCAATCGTATCAAGTTGTTGATGACAAGATCCAATCAAGTGTTCTTGAAAACTTACGTTGTCCTTCGCATGAAGAAGCTGATACCAAGATTATCTATCATGCTTGCAATGTCGCTGAGCAGTCGAATATTGTTATTAGAGCCTTTGATACCGATATTTTGATTATAATGATTGGGAATATGACACAATTACAAAATTCTAATTCTAATATTTGGATGCTCAATGGAACAGGAAATAACGAAAGGTATATTGACGTCACAAAAATTTATAACGAGCTTGGTGAATTGTTAGCTAAAAGCTTAATCGGCTTAGATGCGTTCACAGGATGTGATTTCAATCCGGCTTTCGTTAATAAAGGGAAGTAAAAACCTTTTACTTTGCTGAAAAAAATATAGAATTTCAACAAGCATTTGCTACTCTTGGTGAAGAAAATTTGACTGAGGATCAGTTAAAAGAGGTACTTAACAGTATTCAGAAGTTTACCTGCCAGCTCTACAATGCAAAAAAAATCTATTGACGTTGATGACGGAAGGTACCAACTTTTCGTCAGCAATTGAATCAATTTACACATTCCTTTTATTCTATAATTTACGTTTTATTTTTACAGAATCCAATTCAATGGATGATGAAGACGAGTCACACAATGTCATACTAAGACTACTATGTAACAGGCTGAATCATTCACCGCCATTTGTCCGTCAAGTCCGTCATTGCTAAAACTAAGACTATTGTATATTACTATTCTATGAAATTATATAAGACTATTATATAATAGTCTTAGGTTTGGATGTGACGAACTACCATATAGGATTATTATATGAAACTATATAATACTATTATATAGTAATCTTAAGTCTAGCAATGACGGACATGATGTACAAATGGCGGCGAATGATTCAGCCTGTTATATAGTAAGGCTCCTATATATAAGAGCTGGCGCATCAGGCATTTTGTTGCCTTAGGGTTGCCACATGTACCCAGCGCGTTTCTTTGATAAAAAAACGACAAACAGTTTTTTTTTACCGTCTTACGTTACTTTAGAGTAACTTGTTTTATTATATTTCATAATTTTAGCTAAGTAAACTATGATATGGAAGTTTATTTAGCGATAAACTGCTATAATCATTCAAGAAGTGAATATAAAGTGTTCACATACCTTCTATTACTGCGTATTTGAGTTTTGACGACATTTTGTAAAAGAAACAGAAACCACCCTGACAACACATCGTACATCCATAGGATATCCTCAGAATAAAATGACATCCTGAGAATGTACTGTGAAAAAAAATGTGATTTTAGGAATATTATTGTTGCTTATTGTTCTTATCTTGACCGGATTAGCTTCAGATCAAGATTTCTTAAAATCTTTAGGAAAGCTACAAGGACGCGAAGCGGGAATGCTGTCCTCTTCGGAGGCAAAAAAATGGCGGTGATGCGCCTGCCTATTATTTTATTTAGGGGCTCTATTATATAGTAGTCTTACGTCATACATGGCTCCGATGATGATGAATGAAGATTCAAACCATGGAAAGAAATATATATTTTGTAATGCATGCATGATTTATTTTTTTAATTGATTTTTGTTAATTGTGTCTTAAATAAATAAAAAGAACAAAATAAAATAAATATTTGAATGATTATTTGTTATCTGCAATACACCTTAATATTTTTTTGATTCTTTCGAAATATATTTACTTTTTTATCATCAAACTTATAAATTTTAGTCCATAGTTTACAAAATTAAATACTAATTACTATAAAAACATTGATAAAGTAAATTATTGATGTAAAACAGGGAACGTAATACATATACGTCTGACCGTGTAGTTGCTAAGATTATATTGCTTGCTGAAGTATGTACGCAATGAAAACGTCTGCCGTGACGAATATAAGTTTTTAAAACCTTAATAAATAAAATATATCAATGGCAGATCTGGTCAATTACTTTCAAAATTTTACATTTTTCAGCACTTTCAAAACTGTCTGCCACAATGTTAAACGCGCGATAATGGTCTGCCATTGTTATTTTCCGATAATAATAATAATATATTTTCAAATTTCCAAACGGCAGACGTGGTCAAATGAATTTAAAATTCGCCAAAAATCGATACCTGTCTTACCTGAGCGCCTGCCGCGTCCACCACTCTGGGCTTAGTGACTCCCCATCTCATGTATGGTAGGTATAGGGGCCTCAATGTACAAAATCCCAGGTCTGGTCAAATACATACAGGTAGATTTTCACTGGCTCTTAGACTATAAAGACAAATACAATAAATTATTTTTACAAGAAAAGAAATTTTAATGACCTCAGTTTAATGTGAAATCACTTTTCCTTCATTTATAAAATTGTAAATAAAATTTTCGGAAGAACAATTACAATCAAATACTACATAGAGTCAAAATTCCTTTAAAAGTAATTCTCCTTAAAGTCAAAGTTTTAATATTACTTCAAAATAACCTAATAATATGATTAATTAAAACTGAATGCAATGAAACAATTGTGGTAAAGTTATATTCAGAAATAATGCTCACGCCTTATTTCTTAAGTAAAATACATTTTCATACAGATAAACTTTTTAGTATTTGTCATATGATAAACTACATTTCAGTAATTTGGAAAAGAATTATATCACACTTTTTTTAAAGCTCTTTCTTTCCGACATTTATTCACGAAGCTTTGTGCAACCCTCCGATAACAAGCTTTGTGTGACAAATCCTTCGCCTCTATTTGTCTTAACTCCGCCTTTTCTTGGAAACCCAGTTTTCTGCAATTCTATGGTAGGAATAATTGTTTTTAAAACCCTCAATTTTTAATCCTGAACTAGATGGCGCTACAATGAATAATGGGTCCGGCGTTAAAACCGCAAGAAAAGGTTTCTCTAACATTAAGAAGATAGGGGATTAAAAGGAAGAGAGATTCCCTGAGATTAATGTGCTTCTGAGCATTTGTCACGTGGGTTATGGAGGATAACAACCAAAATTTCCCATTATATAATGTAATTTAAAGGCAAAAACCGTTTAAAGAAGCAGCAAATGTTTAAAATTATTAAAGAGCTTACACAACAAATATCTTCTAATTATTAGCAATAAATTTCAAAGAATAAAATTAGTGTCTTAAAAATGCCACATAAATTAAAATAACTGAACATAATACATATTCGATTAATACATTGTTATCGGGGTATTTTCCTATTTTGAACAGTAAGCCTCGTCTTTTGGTGTTCCTATAAAATTCTACATTATTTAACAAAGTGATTTTACTTATTCGTGATTAAATCATTTAAATTTTATCCTCAGCAATCGATGTTACATACTTGCCAACTTCCTAATTGTGAACCGGAAGATTTTTAGTACACGCCTCTTTTTACGCATCAGTAAATTTTTAACGTGTTTTTCTGCTTATTTTATCGTAATTAAATTTAGAGAAAATTACTCTAAAAATAGACTAGTGTAGAAAAAGGGGTGTGTAGTAAAAATCTTCCGGTCAGCGTCCCCAAATTTCCTAATTTATTCAAGAGCATTTTTAGCGCCGCCTCTTTTTCATACCAGAAATTTTGAAAAATGATTTTCTTCTTATTCAATCGTTGCCACGTATTAAAGAGAAATAATCTACAAAATTTCTGGTGCGAAAAAAAGTCGGGGCTAAAAATGCTCGTGAATAAATTATAAAAGTTGGGAACGCTGCTTCCGGTTCATAATTAGGATTTTATCAAGTATGGATGTATTAAATGCCATGCTGACTCATATATACGGCGGCAGCAGATAAAGTGTTCATTACGAATACACAAAATCATTTTCTAAAGTAAAGTATTATTTTAGAAGAACGCCTAAAGGTTTCAAGGAAAAACGCCATCGTTTTTTCTTAAAAACATACCTTTATGTGACCCGTAAGCAAGTCTCTTTTAATCGGCCCTGGTAAAATTTTATAGCAATTTTTGTCATAAAATAAGCTTATGATTTAAGTAAAATGTTATTATATAAATACTATGGTGGTAGAATCCTTACAAAATGGCGGGTACGTGCTAATCCTGTGTTGATGCATACCTGGTAATATTTATAATTTATTCCGTAGTACTATTGGCCCAGCCCTTTATTTACATCAGTATGATTTTAGAGAAATTTTCTCCAATATGTAATTACGATGAAATAAGAAGAAAAATGCTTTTAAAATATACTGGTTCCAGAAAAGGTCAAAGCTAACAGTACTCCGAAATAAATTACAAATGTTACAAATAAATGTTACAAATAAATTACATATGGTTGATGTAATAAATTTAATTTTTAAATCATGACTTCTAATATTTATAATTTTTTTCCACAGTTTTAGTACTGTAGTTCCAGCATTTTTCTCGCACCGTTTTGCTAATGCAGAAATTTTTTCCAATATGTAATTACGATAAAATATGAAGAGAAATGATCCTTAAAGATAGAGCTCTGTAAAGCCCTGAAATGAATATAAAATAATGAATTATGTTTTATGACAATATTCGAAATACATATAATAAGAGTTTGAAGTCTCCTCCCCATTTTCAGGACACTTTGAGGAATGATAAAGTTTTGTCTTTCTTTGCTACCACTATATTTATACAAAAATATTTCCTGTATTTTTTCAGTAATTTGTTGTGTTTAAATAGGGTAGAGATTATTGTATAAAAATAGTCGTCCGAAAAAAGAGAAAATTTCTCATTCCTGAAAGAGTCCTGAAAAAAAGGGGCGGAGACTTCGAATTCAGTATGGTCTGTTTTACTCATTAATGGGCAAAAGCAGAATTTAAATCTAAAAGAACATACTTTATATCCGTAAGAGTGAGTTACACATTATCTAGTTTCAGATTTTACCAAATTATGTTACTTTTATAATGCAGAATATATTATTATTATTATTATTATTATTATTATTTTCTAAGTGTTTTTCGTATAAAAAAAAAGTTGACATTTAAACAATAAAAGGTTTAGTAAAATCTCTATACTTTTAGACAAAATAGATTATGCAACTTTTCACTGTAAGGTCATTGATCATGCTACTAATGATGCACTTTTATTCATCCAGGGTCTGATTAAAATTTAAATACATTTCTTAAAAACAATATATATATATATATATTCTAAGGGGGGAAAAAGAATGAAAGAAAACTGAATCTTTAATTTTGAGGTGGTCTCACCCAGACCTACTACTTCAAATAAAAAACCACAGCATACATTTACATTTAATGCAGAATCTTGTCGTCCTCTAATTTTTAAATCGAGTCTAAAATCCAGAAGGAAATCATAAATCTACAACCGAAAATTTCCCGTAGCTAATATAAATATTGATATAAATGAGTCTTTTCAGGAATGAATTGTTTTAAGACCGAGAATAAAATATAGAAGTTATGCGATTTACTTCCCTTCAAGTACTTTGTGTTTTTCTAGAAAATCGCCTTTCTAACAAATTGTGTTTCGGGGAATAACAAAATGCTTTTTCCTCACAATAGTACACACCTTTCCTTAAATTTTGACAAATGGTCGTCTAGGATAAATGGGCCATGACGACCACAAAAAGCTATATCCTTTTTCCAATATCTATAAAAGGATTATGATTTTTTTTTTCTTTTTTCATGCTTAAGAAAGCTATTTTGTTATGTATCAAGTGATATTAAAAAGTAAAAAATATTTGATAGTACGTAATGTTTATAAATATATTCAATAAGTAGTTAAATTTTCGTATTTTTGAAAATGTCAGTTAAGAGAACAAGAGATGTGAAGAATAATCATTTTTGTTTTACGTTATATCGCTCCCTGTGGGAAAAAAAAAAAAGGAAAGGAAAGGAAAATATCAGCATAAAAGCCGTCAATTTTACGACACTCGTCTCAGTTTTATCCTTTACGATATAAGAACAGTATTTTTACGGAATATTAACACGCCCTAATAGTCTAAAAAGGTCTGCGATATTCAGGGACTCGTTTATTCAATTATCACCAATAATTTTGAGGGATAATATTTATATATATAATGGACGAATAACCTTCGACTTGATCGTTGTTGTTAAAATTTAGTTTTGCATATTGAATAAACGTGTCCTTAAATTTGGTAGCACTGACCAGAAGAGGGTTAAACATAAAAATGCGGTACATGTACCACTTCGCTCTGACGTGGGTGATAACGCTCCTATATTTTTGTGATTATTTTATTGAACTCACACCACAATTTTTATGAAGAAAATTTTCTTAAAGATTTTTGTGGTATCATAGCATGAAGAAGTTTAGAAAATTTTTCTTTTTAAAGTTGTGATGCGAGTTCAATAAAATAATCGTAAAAATATAGGAGAGCTATGATCCCCTCTCTAAATGGTATCTGTACCGTAAAATAAATGTATACGAGTAAATACAGTAGTTTACAGCAGTGTTAAGCAAAATGCAATCAGTTGGACAAATGGCGATTAATTAATCGTTAATCACGCATTTTACAGTTGGCGATTAATTAATCCTTTTCGGCCAATTGTACAATTGAAGATTAATTATTCATGATGATACAAGTAATCATTGATCAATCGATAATCCTGAAAGTACAAATAATTATTTATCAATGATTATTCTACAGATTAAGTGATAGAAGAAATCATTGATTAAAACTATTTAGACTGGAACTTAGCCATTTATTTATTTATTGTAGTGGGAAGGGGAAGGGGAATTTAAGAAATAAAAATTAAAATAAAAATACTTCTTTTTTTATTAAATATTTTTAATGAATAAACATATATATATATATATATATATATAAATTTACAGTACATGCACCACCGTAAAAATTACGATACGTGTACTGGTCCAACTGTTGCCAATACATGTACCGTAAATGTCAACATCATCTTTTATAGTATGTTCTACAATATGTATTACTATGAAATAAAACATTTTCACACAAATAGCTCGTTTTAAATTTTAAAAAAGTAATTTTAGATGTAGAAAATGTCTGTTTTATAAGGAAAAGAATGCTAAATGATACCAAATTTCAAAATTCTAATTGTAAAGTTTTTATTTATTTATATATTTTCTTGTAAAAATCAAAGTATAAGTTTTAAAATGTTATTACTGAGAGTATTTTTATCCATAAATATTAGAAATAGAAATAAGGACTATATTATCATTTTTTTTTACATCTACCAGAATATTTAAGCAAAGAAATGCATTTCTGTTTACTTTAATTTAACATTTTCGGAAGTCTTAGAGCAGAAATATATTCCACACTTGTTTACTTTAACAGCATAAATTATAAGGCACGAACATATCCTATTTCATTTAGATTTCATTTCGAGCAAAAGTTCCTAACATAATTCAAACACCAGATTCTTTCATGAGAAACACACACCTGAAAATAGTCATATGGTGCTCAAAAATAAGGACATAGCAAATCATAATATCAAAATAACCATAATATATTACGTCATATAAACATTTTACCGATAGAAACACTAAAACTCATAACAGTATTTATGCAAGCATTTTTATGTGATACTAATCAAAATTGTGGAATTGTTTTCTTCATTAAAGTAAATAATTAACACAGCTTTGCCTTTTACAACTTAATTTATGATTCAACATAAAATTTCCTTTTACGTACTTAAACAAAGTTATTTAATATGAATACGAAATTTTTCACATTTAAGTTTTTGAGAAACTACTTCATTATATCTGAAGTTATTAAAATTACGATAACATGAAATAAAAAAAAATGTCTAGAGTATCTTTAAGATGAGTAAAATAACTTAGGTAAATTAGATATATTAAGATAATTTATTACTTCCCAGCTTAGAAAAGCTTTTATTAGAGGTTTTAATATTTATAATATGTTTTAAAATGTTTTTTTAATATCTTAATTGCTTAAATAAACGCTAATTCGTCCGTATATCACTCTGTTTCGGGTTAATGCGACTATGTGAATTTACGATGGCTGTTAGAGTTTTCACGAGAATTTGTTTTTTCGTCTTAAAACATGAAAGCAATGTCAAAGTACAAGAAGCAATAATAAAAGGGGGGGGGGGGGTAAAAAGGAGGCTTGCAATTTGAGCAAATGTTCCGTGGTTTAAAACAATAATTATTTTTACCTTCTAGGAATACTTTATTACAAAAATAATATTATTTTTTACAAACTTTCTAAATTAATTTTTTTCAAAGTTTCAAACTAATATTTAAGGAAAATATACAATGACTGTGTCGAATAGAAATGAAAAAATCCATTCACCAATCGCCACATGATGACTGAGTAAGATAAAGTGGCGACTTCAAAAAATTAAACAACTCGCCATTTTTCTTTCGCCCGTTATTTCATAAGCATAATTTTATTATTCAACTTCGTTGAAACCGCGTATTTCTGCAAAATAACATGAATCAGATAGAACAACGGTAAAAGGTTCCGTATTTCAGTAATTGGCCGCAAAAAGTATCGCGTAGTTCGACAATCGAATATAAAATTAATAAGACTATTTTAATTCGTTTGATTACGATGAATTAGTTATTATAGGAATCAGATTTGAAAAAAAGAAAAAAAAATGGCTATTTAGCTATTTGAACTACTATTGGCAAAAAAGTTTACCTAAAACAAGACAAAACACTCACTATTTCGGGAAAAATCTATTATTTAACCTCAAAAATCTGAATGTTCTTAATTAAAAAGTTGTATGATTTTAATGTTCTGTGTAGAAACCACCCAGATATATTAAAAAAATAATAATAATAAATACACTCTATTTTGTGGTCTATAGCATTTTTATATTACAATATGTAACAGGAAAACAAGATTTTTCGAAATGAAAGGGGGCCCCGAAATGATGCTGAGCTTCCCCTAGCTTCAAAGCTTAATCGGGCCCTGGTCGTTATTTCTTTATTCTCACCACATGTATTACACTTGTGTGCTTGACTGGAAGCCCCCTTGTAAGTCTTTGTTAAAATCAGGACACATAGCCCATGATAGGATTAAGAATGGAAAATTGATAAATACCCAGTGACAGCGCAGGGATCGAACTCACTGCCTTACGCTGAAATAACCACTCGGCCACAGAGGAAACTCGTCGTCATTACATAGAAAATACGTGGTCTGTCCAATAAATACGCGAACTAAGGCCATAAAAAGTTTATTTTCCCAAAATTTAGTCTACATCGATTTTGTCCCCTTCAGAGTACTCTCCATTCGTTGCTATGCACTTATTCCATCTTCTTTTCCACTATTCAAAGCGCCCTTGGAAGTCCTCGACAGTCAGGCCTTTTAGTTTTCTCGTCGTTTCTTACTTTATTGTGTCCACATCTTCCCAGTAATGTCCCCTCATCACATTTTTGTATTTTGGGAATAAAATAAAGTCGCATGGGGTGAGATATGGCGAATAAGGAGAATGATCAAGGATGGTGATTGAATTTTTTGCCAGAAACTGGAGAACAATCAATGCTGAATGTGCAGGTGCATTGTCATGGTGAAGGATCCATCCATCGCCTTGAGTCAAATTTCGCCGCACACGACGCATGCGATCTCTCAAACGCTTGAGAACTGTAAGAAAAATAATTTATTATTTTCGTCAATTTCCATTTTCGACACAGTAACATGGACAACAGACACTAACACAACTGGCACAATACGAACAGCTCGACAATCCGCCATGCACTGATGGTTCATTGGGTCTCAGGCAACTAGCACCGCTAGTGAGCTAGGCTATAGTCCGCGTTATGGCCGACAGATGGCACCAGTTCGCGTATTTATTGGACAGACCTCGTACATTTTTGTATATCGAAAAAAAAAGTTCTATATATCGAAATTTTTTCATTTTCAAGAGAAATCGAGATTTTTATCTCCCATGGGGCATGGGGTAAATAAATAAAAGAACGGTACTGATTTATATTAATTGCACTCTCACAAAATAATAATAATAATACATTAAAATTGAATGATACACTAATATTCCTAAAATGGAACTTTGAAAACTGTTGTAATATCCATAAAATTTTCTAAATAATCAGCTTTCTTTAGCTTACAACACTTCACCTTAGGAGAAGCAAAAGAAAAAAAAGAAAAGAAAAGAAGTGCATATAGACCAATTTAAATGCATAAAATATATTTATAAAATACATTACTATCACCCATGTAAAATATTTTTCACGTACTTATTTCATATTCTGTTAAAGGGATAACTTTCAATCTTTATTCATTTTTCCCCTACATTATAAGTATCTAAAAAGTAATTGAAAGTAACGACATGGTGTAATATAAATAAAATGCATATTACCATTCTTCTCCTACTTTATTAAATTATCCGATAAACTAATTTTCGTGTATAAAGGTTGCGGAAAAGCTTGTAAAGATAATTTCTGTATTTTCATTATATATTTTCTCCAGGTCAAAATCAGGGATAAATGTACTTTAAAAAAAAAGAAAAAAAGTACTTTCTCTTTTATATTCACGTCGCATATTCAGAAACTGTTACTTACGTTGTTGTTGTTTTTTATGG
Source organism: Salticus scenicus (assembly GCA_963930645.1). NCBI lineage: Eukaryota > Metazoa > Arthropoda > Arachnida > Araneae > Salticidae > Salticus > Salticus scenicus. The sequence continues at coordinate 102,969,657 of OZ005652.1, forward strand.
TTTATCATACTCAGAAAAATATCTTTGTTTAGATATTATAATAAATTTAATTTATGTAGAAATAATGTTTTGAAATGTTACTGTTATTTACTTACAAGCCAGATTTAGTTATAATTTCTGTTGTAAGGATTAAGTTAATATTAATATTTCTTTTCTCTTTTTTTTTTTTTTCTGCCAAATATATAAAATTGAAATACATTCCGACTTTCCGTTAAGTGTACTTTTTAATTGAATGAAAAATAATCAAAAAATAACTCTCATTACAAATCCTTATTTAGAAATTCCAGAACAAATCTGTTGAGAAAAATATTGCTTGCATTTGCCATTTATAATTCTATTTAATTTTAAGACATTTTCTATCGGTTTACTTTGAGTCCCAACTTAAAATTTCTCAATATAAACTCTTTACTTTTAAGCTTGCAATCAAATCGTAATGTTTTATTTGACTAAATAATGAATTGCAAATACTAAAATATTAATATGTTATTCTTTTGAAAAATCCAATTGGCTGTAAACTAATATGCATTTTAGGAACTTCCTGAAGATTTAACTTTTTGAAAGCTGAACGAAACTGTTATTATAACAACAATTCAGACAACCCTAAAGTTATTAATAAAATTCAAGTTAATTCTCTGAATATTCTAGAAAAGTATAATTATTTATAAATAGTTAACTTATCTTAAAGTATCAGTACGTCTGTTTTGAATTTTAAAATTAATGCTGTATTATCGTGCGTTTCTTTATTTTTAACCCTCGCTTTCCCAAGATATGGTCATTTTGACCCCATTTTGAAGTTGAAATTCAGTTAAGTCCGCCTCATTTAAAAGTGCGCTAATTCGCAGAGATTGCAAACGTAACCAGTGGATTGTTGCAACTTCTAAACGATAAAATAAGGCGAGGTGCCGGTGATTTTCGCCAAACGTGCCAAGCGGCACCTGAAAGCATTTTCTCTGCAGTAACGCCTTGATCTTAGGAAAGCGAGGGTTAAAGTAAGTTAAAACTTCTCATGATAAATTTACGTTCGATATTTTCTTAGAACATATAGTAAATTGAATTCCGAATAAGAATCTCGAAAAAATGTATCTATTTATGTTGCCTCTTTTAAAGTCAACAAGTAAAAATTATCAGACTTTTTAAATTAAAAGACGTTAAGATGATCTAGGCTTGGGGGTGATATTCTTTTTGAGGAGTTTTATATAAGAAGTCTTAATCCATATTTTCACGAGTTTTGGAAAAATTGTGAAAAACTCCAAACTATTAGACAAACGAAAGTTATCTGCAACATGCGCCCGTCACATCTCGTACACCAAATTAAACAGTCATCTTAGAGAGCAAAACTTCTTGGCCTCTGGTGAAGCCCTGTAATTTTTGAAAATGTTTTATGATCCCTGAGAGAATGTCTTCTTTTTTCTCTAAACTGTGAATTTGTCTATTAAAAACCGTTATTTAAATATTGTGATTCACCATATTCAGAAGTTAGATTTTCATTTGAAAATAAATCCATTGTTCGGTAAAGTCGCCATTAAATTATCTTTGGGGACATTTTTTTTTTTTTTTTTTTTTTTAGATTTAAAGAAATATCCATTCTGGTCTATTAAAGCTTTAAAAATTTTAAATTATTACCTGACTTTTTGTCATACTTATAAAAAAGTAATAGTGATGGGAATAACTATAATGATGCAGAAGTTAAATGTTAATTTACACGTAATAGAATCCTTTGTGTGGTAATGCGTAGGTTAAGACCAATTGTCTACTTTAGGGATCTAGGTCGGGTGGAATGCCTTCCATAGGGAGTCTTTCTGTAGTATATTTGACCGTATTCACACAGGAAAGGTGTACGTTCTACAAGTTGCAAATACAATCTGCAAGTACGATCTACAAACACCCGTTCACCGGCCTAGCCGTATGGAGTTTTCGAATTTTTATCTAACCTCGAATCCCATTTACTAGCTTAGAAAGTTTGATCCACTCATGGGGGGGGGGGGGGGGGGGAGCTTTAGTATTAAAAAGTACTTCATAATCTACACGTGATGTATTATTTTCTTCATTTACGAAATATAGGTTTGCCTATAAAAATCTTTATTTAAATATTTTGTAACGTCATTTTTAGTAATTATGGTTTTTATATGAAAATAAGTCCATTTTTAGGTAAACTAAAAGTTTGGCTCTTTTAAGAGTTTTTTTTTTTTTTTTTTTCAGATTTAAAGAAATATCACTTCTGGGGATGTAAAGCTTTAAAAATTATTAAATTAATACCTTATTTTTATGCATAGTTGTCAATAGTAAGTACCACAATTGAAATCACAAATGCTAACTTTATACGGAATCGAAATTTCTAAGAAAGTGGAAAAACATAGGTTTTTCAATAATTAAATTAGAGATGTTCGGATTATCGGTATTCTATTCTAATTTTCTTTGTATATCAATCTCTTTTTATTATACACTTCTAAAGTAAAACAAGCAAGGTTTATTTTCTCCTGTCTTTTTATAAAGTTTACTTTTACAAACAACCGTTATTATAGAGATGAAAATCTATCTTTTTTGTCTTTTATTAAAAAAAAAGGAAAACGTTACTTTTTTTTTAATAGTAATAATGATAACATTAACTATAGTAATTCACAACTTAAGTATCTATTTTCTATGCAATTCGCATTTCTAAAAAAAAAAAAAAAAATTTTCAATAATTGAAAATTGGCAATTTCATATCATAAGTATTCCATTCTGATTATTTGTTTATAAATCTTTATTTCCTTTAAATTTTTAAAATAAAACATGCAATATTTCCCCTTGTCCTTTACATACGAAAACAAGGGTTAATATGGCGACAGAAATGTACCTTCACTGTCGTAATAATGTTAATATTAACAGTAATAATCAAGAACTTATGTATTAATTTCCCATGGACTAAACATATCGGGAAAAAAAAAAAAAAAAAAAAAAAAAAAAAAACTTGGATTTTTCAATAATTAAAAATAGGCAAGTTCGAATCATAAGTTTTCTATTCGAGTTACTTGTTTATCACTCTTTAATTACTATAAATTTCTAAAATAAAACAAGCAAGGTTTTTTTTCCCTGCCTTTTTATAAAGTTTACATTTGAAAACAACCGTTATTATAGAGATAAAAATCTGTCTCCTTTGTCTTTTATTATAAAAAGGGCGAAACGTTAGTTTTTTATTAAAGGGAAAAAACCCTATTTGATTATTAAAAAAAAGTTTTTTTCACGACTGAATTATTTACATAGCGGAGAAAGTTGTTTTATTAGATTTATATATTTTTTGAAGGTTTATTTTTTTTCTCTCTGTTTTCTTTTATTTTCGCTCCTAATATTCTATTCATTTTTAAATAAAGAAAAAATATTCCGCGAAGCTTACATAAAAACAGAAAAAAATATTCTCCCTCTTCTTAATTGTTTTCAACTTCAAGTGTTCTTACATGCTGTACTAATTACACGCTTGGAAGACTTTAAATAAGTTGGGTTGCCATTACATTTTTTTTTTCTTCATTGAACTATCTCTATAACTATGTATGTAATCTATATATAACCTGATGAAATACAATTTTTCATTTTTAATATTTTAATTTATTTTCCTAAAAATACTTCAGAATTTAACCGCTCTTTTAATTCGACGTAACAACAGTGTAAATTGTATTATTTTATTTCTCGTTCTGTATTTAATAAATAAAGATTTAGAAAAGAGTTTTATTTTCACTTAAATTTATACTGAATTTCCATTAAAAAGATTATTCAATCTCTCACTATTAAACCAAATGGAAAAAGATAATGATGTACAAATAACGGTGAAAAGATATATTATCTTTATTTATACAAGCGCTTCTTCTTTATAATGCTTGCTCACTGTTCCAAACCATAAATACGTTTTATTCACTGCGACTTTGTACGTTGTATTTTTTTTTTTTTCCCTTTTTTTCCTGAATACGTAAGTGAAGGCTTGTTTCATTTGAAATCAGCCATGTAATTCTCTGTTTGAATTAGTTAATGTGATGACAAAATTGGTTCTTTTGTGCTTTTTAAGTCAACCTTTAAAGGTTTACTTTTTTTTTTTTTTTTTAATCTAGAAGATTAAATTAACTTTATTTATGGAAATATATTATTGAACCATGCAATAATGTGTTTAATCTTTTCAATTTTTATGATTAATTAAAGTAAATTAACTTACATTAAATTGAATTCAATTAAAAATACATTTTATTGAAATATATGGTGAATTTCTAAAAAGAATTGGATAATTTTATTTACAGTAAATATTAACTGAGTATAAAATATCTGGAGTACCCTTACAGTCATTTGCAAAAGTTTAAGACCAGTAGCCGATTTTCAGTATTTTAACACATTGCATCATTTGCGCAGAATATTGCGTCATCTTAAGTGCTGATTGCATCAGACGCATTCTACTGCTATAAATAAAGGTGCCCGGCACGTTTATCGCCGGTTGTTTATTGGATTTTGTCGTAAACAGTACTGTTGTGGAATTATTGTAATGGGCAAAAAACCTTCACTTACTGTTACCAAAAGGTCAGAAATATTGACCCTGCATAAAATTGGATTTTCTGAACGTCAAATAAGTTCGAGGGTAAATGTAAGCAAGACAGCTGTGCATCAAGCTCTTAATAAATTTAAAATTTCGGGAAAATTTGTGGACCTTAAGAGCCGTTTCTTTTTCATACTTGGAGTAAGTCGAGGTTTCCTTGCAGGTTTGTGGGATAATAAACCAAAATCTTTGTCCAGACGTCTTGAAACAGTACTCAAACTGACGTTGGTGCCTTTTGCAGACAGAGAATATCTAATCGCATTGCAGGAGGTTCTGGAATCTCGTACGACCATCCTTATCACATGATCATCAAGTGCACTCGTTTTTCTAGAGCGACCGCTTCTCTTAAGATCCACAAATTTTTCCGAAAATTTTAATTTACTAATAGCTTGATGCACAGCTATCTTAATCACATTTACTCCAGAATCAATATTTCTGACCTTTTTGTAACAGTAAGTGAAGGTTTTTTACCCTTTACAATAATTACACAACAGCACTGTCTACGACAAAATCCTATAAACAACTGCCGATAAACGTACCGGGCACGTTTATTTATAGCAGTAGAATGCGTCTGATGCAATCAGCACATGAGATGCCGCAATAATCTGCGCAAATGATGCAATGTGGTAAAATACTGAAAATCGGCTATTTTTGCAAATGACTGTTGATTTATTTTTAGAAAAAAAAAAAATTAAGCTGGTAAAATATAAAGGAGACTGGCCTGTAAAGTAAAAATTACACTGAGAAAAAATATATACCACCTTCATTTGGAACAAATAAGTAGTCATTTTCTGATTCCTTAAACTAGAAATAAGTTATGCGCAAAAAGTAAACAAATCAACTAAATAGACTAAAAGATCGATAATTTCTAGCCTATCCTTTTCTATATGGAGAAATAATACTTTATGTACCATGAATATTATGAATCCTTTATATTGCGAGAAATTCTTGCCTTATTTCTCAGATTTGGGTCATAAACTACAATTATAGTTTTTAAAACTCGCCACTTGAATTCGCATTTATTTGCAAGGATTTTTAAATAAGTTTGACCATAATAATATAGGAAAAAGCTGTAGAATTCCATTAGGGGGTTTTATAACTCGATAGCAATGTGAACTAGAATTTATAAGGATGACATGGAACTATATACTAGAACTAGAGCCATAATTTAGTTTCTAGATGTTAGTCACAGAGTAGTGTGGTTTTTAATGTAGGGAAAAAATTCACGAATGGCAACAACAAAGCGGCATAGCTTAGTCATTAAAGGACACCTGAAATTTTGAAGGTTGAAAAATCTCGATCCCAGTCAGCACTTTAGCTGATGACCATCGATTCTTTAAAGGGAATAGATCACCACCTTCCACTTCTTATTCGGTTAGTGACGACGTTGGTAAGTAGGAATGACGAAATTACTGTCCTGTATATACTACAGTCATTTTCCTTAGAATAGGCGGGTTAAGGTCATAATTAGTATCGTTATCAGAGGCGAAGGACTTTATTGTCCAGTTTCTTTTCTCTCTCTCTCTCTCTCTCTTTTTTTTTTTTTTTTTTAACCCTTGGCTTAAGTAAAATGGAAGAGCACATTCTTCGCTCATACACTGTTTCCACTTTCCACTAAAGCAGGTGGAAATACCGTGTAAAAAAGAGGTAAGGTTGGTTGCATGTTTTGTAACTATGACAAAAAACAGAAGAGAAGTAAAGATATTTGACCTTCAACCACATTTGTTGAGGAAATACAGGACACAAGTGAGACTGCTATGAAATTGTATCATGTGGGAGTGTAGACGCAACTTATTTATGTTTTACATTCAATACGAGTCACAACTGAGCGTTCCCCCGCAGATTGCTTTGTACTCCTTACAAAGCGATCTTTTAAAAATCATCAATGGTTTTAATACTGTAACATGTCTTTAACCAGTTTCGAATGACACTTATTTTCCTACAGGCCGTTTCCTTCTAGAGTCTTGGTAGTCTCCTTTTAACTCGGTGCTTTTTAATTTTTTAGAAATATATATCAGAACGCTTATAAGATAGGCGTTGATACTTATATAGCTGGCTGACAGTATGTTCCGAAAGTGGCTCTCTAGCGGGTACAAGGCAAAAGTTCCAAAATTCACACCGGATTTTTTCAGAAAATCTTTTTATAACTAAAAGTAGCATCAATGATGTAACTAATGTCCCATAATTCCTTGCGGTACATCATTATTTTATTGAATCATAATTACGTATAAATTCCAATTATTTTTCTGATTTTATATTTTGTGATTTATATAAATTTATTAATTTCTGTTACATCCGCTGCAAATAAATGACGTATATTTCTTGCAACTGGTTTTAACGATCAATGACAACGATAACGCTTTCGTACACACGCTTAAATATACATAATGTGATAAACAATTCATAAATTTAAATTTTGAAATATATTATATAAGTACATTTATTTATGTCACAACACAGAAATAATTTAAATAAAAAGCTATGGATATGTTTGAGTCATTTATTCCTTCATAAATAAATGCTAAATATGAAACACCCAAGGACATTTTTAGATCAAAAGTCTTTTCATTTAATAAAAATTTTAACAAGCGGTTTTTTTTTTTTTTTTTTGCATCCGACATTTTTATCTTCCCAAAAGATGTTTTCATGTAGCAAATTTTAGTATTAATTAGTATGATATTAATTCTAAATTATGGAATTAATTCATATAAACCTTTAAAAATAATATATAATGTAGCTTGATCTGGGTTCGATTTGTGATTACATCTAGAATAAAACATTTCTTTTAACATCTAAAAATTTAAAGAAAAAAAATTATTAGCTTTTTCTGAATGTTTTTATTTAATAAAAATCTCTAACAAATATGGAATGCAATTCCACTAAGTAATATGCTTATAAATCGAATTCTGAGAATGATTAATTTAACTGAAGACTGGATATAATGTCAGTAATCGATGAGATTTATACAGCGATAAAGGTGACAGTACGACCTGCGTTTATCTGAATTATTTATCTTTATTTTCAATTTTATCTTTTTTATAACATTATAATTTTCTGGGTTTTTTTTTTTTTTTTTTTTTCTTTTCTTTTTTCATTAGGAGAGAAAAAAAAATCTTTTTTTATATTCAGAAAAATGTTTATGAAATAGTAAATGACAAATTGTTTAGGCTACAAAAATTTTATAAATTCGTTTCTGAAAGAAAATTCATATTATACAGTTATTTTCTTTAACTGAGACCATATTTGCCAATATCCTAATTACGAACCGGAAGATTTTTAGTACACGCCCCCTTTTCCACACCAGTATATTTTTAGAGTAATTTTCTACAAATTTAATATCTATTCAATAAGAAGAAGAACACTCTAAAAATATACTGGTGTGTAAAAAAAAAAGGCGTGTGCTAAAAATTTACCGATTCATAATTAGGATGTTGGCAAATATGTGAGACTAATAAAATTAACCTGCGTAAACACCCCAAATGCAATCCCTCTTTATTTTTTCCTTATTTAATGTTTACATAAATTCATTTCGACTTTTAAATTTTATTTACAGAAGCAGAAAAACATGTCTGAAGCACGTATTATGTTAAAAATTAATATTTTACATCATGAAATCTTATATATTTTTTCCTTTATATATTTTTTTAGTTCCCCCAGAGCCACCAAAGATAGTACAAGGCGATTTCCTGCGAACGACCGCTGGCATGACAGTGGAACTAACGTGCGAATCACATGCCGGAAAACCACCAGCTGAGGTAAGTCTTATTTATTTATTTATTTTATTTTATTTTAACGCTTTCGCATAGAGAGACAAGAACTATCGTTTAATATGAAAAAAATTATCCGCTCTTAAGCATACATGCCAACATTTTAATTTATTCCGGAATATTTTTAGTCCCGCCTTTATTTCGCACCACTTTATTTATAGAGAAAATTTCTCCAATGTACAACTTCGATAAAATAACAAAAAATCACTTTTAAAAAGTAAGTGGTATGGAATAAAAGTGGGGCTAAAAATACTCCGGAATAAATTAAAATGTTGGCATCTGTGCCTTAAACTTTTCTGTAAACGTTATATTGTTTTACAAAATGATTTTGTGTATTTGTGTTTAATCCCTTAGGTACCTTCGGCACACACACATACACACACATATATATATATGCATACTTGCCAACTATCTCATTAATAACCGTACAATTGTTAACGCTCTTTTCTTCACACCACTTTATTTTTAGAGTAATTCTCTCCAAATGTTGTTACGATTAAATAAGAATAAAATTACTCTAAAAAATGACTGGTGTGAAAAAAAAGGCGGGTACTAAAAATTGTACGGTTCATAATGTGATGGTTGGCAAGTATGTATATGCGTGACATTCATATTATCAACTGCCGAGGATAAAACTTAAGTGATTTAAACTCGAATATATAAATTTATTTTGTTAAAAATAATACGCCGCTTCGAACATGAAGACGCCATGAGACAGAAGTTTCTGTTCAAAATAGAAAAATACCCCAATACAAATATGTTAAGGAATAATATTAACATATGCCCCGGCCCTCTAACGTTGCATTATATATATATATATACTTACATGAAAATGCGTAGTAATAATTATATTATCAATAAATTTATCGCATTAATTGCATTGATACGAACATTATTAGTTTGCAAAATAATAAAACTTACAAGATTATAAAATTTACACAGTAAGCGAAACGAGTTCTCATGAGCAGTTAATTGCGATCTTAGATGGAGGTAACAGGTAAAAAACACCAGAAAACATCCGGTCATTAAAGGATGAATATGATGTTGGAAACAACTGGAAATGGGCTGGTGCACCATCATGCCGAAACCACATTTGATTATAAACGATAGTCGGAACATTTTGCAGTAATTCTGGTAAAACCTTCTCCAGAAAAATACGATAATTTGAGCCATTGACTCACGTTGGTAGAAGATATGGACCTATAAAGAAATCGTTCACAATCTCCGCCCAAACATTCACTGAGAAGCTTTTTTGGAATGCATTTGGACATGTAGCGTATGGATTTTTCCACTCATGTATATTACACATTTTAAAAACACCGTTCTGTATAAAAATAGCCTTATCTGACTTGAAAAATCCGGCTTCAACGAACACTGCTGCAAGAAATATTGGCAAAATTCTACGCGCAAAGTGTAATCACTTGGTTACAGAGCTTGCACCTCCGAATATTGAATGAGTGTAAATGTTCTTCATTTATAACTTTCCAAACGGTAGATTGACTTACATGTACACGACGTTTGCAATAGATCTTTTACTTGTGTAATGTGTGTCAGCCACAATATTCAAGGTGTTTTCTTCCATGTTCAAAAGCATAGCTGATGAGGTTTGGCAATTAATCCCCCACTTCCGAAATTTTGCAAATTTCGCAAATTTGTGGGACATTTTTGAGTTATATATCATTTTTAACACTTAATATTACCTTTTAAAGCTTCAACTACCTCCAAGGGTTTTTTTTTTTTTTTTTTTTTTTTTTTGACTATGTCCTTGTCTATGTTGTGATATCAGACAGTTCTTCGAACCCACGACACGCACTAACCAAAAATCAAAGAATAGTAAAGAAAAGTCATAAAACATGTTAAATGATTCCAACAAATACTTATACAAAATGAATATTGGTCTCGAATGCTTTTTAAAATATTTTGAATATTTAAAGTTCATCTCTTGGGAAGTGAAATATTTATATTTTTCTTTAAATATTTATAATTTTGTTTCAACAAATTTCTTATTTTTAATATTTTCATTTGTTTGTTTTATAGCATGTCCTTGCAAGATTTTTTTATTATTATTATTTTTTATTATTATTATTATTATTATTATTATTTCACTTTTATTTTAACATTTTAGTTACTAAAAGAAGCTTCTTAAAAAAAAAAAAAAAAAAAAAAACTTTTAGGATAATGTGTAGACAACGAAGGATCTTTATTTTATCATTTGACATCTTTCCTATTAATTATCTGCAATAAAGTACCACATCAGCCTTCGAGGATCGAACTTACAACCATCGCGTTATCAACATGACGCTCTATCCAATCGAGCTACCCAGCTCGAGCTAGTTTCAATACTATCCAATCGAGCTAACAAATGACGAAAAAAGGTGTTAACATTTATGTTAAAGTGCAAAGGTTTTATTTTTCAGTGTGACACGAAGACACGATGACAAAATCGAGTTTCAATAAACAGCTTCTAAAAAATTATTTATTTTAATTTATATTTATTTATTTACTTAAAACTTTTTATTATGTGCTCTTTTAAAAAAAGCTTTTTAAAAACTCTTCAAAAATTCTTTAGATACTATATAGTCAACGAAAAATTTTCTTTTATCAATTGATACCATTTCTACTAATTATCTGCATGCAAACATTAACACGCCGGACTTTCGGGGATCGAACTCTTGACCATCGCGTCATTAACTTGACGCTCCAACCAACTAAACCATGGAGCGACAAACGGCAAAGTTTATATTCATTATAAAATGGAGGCGCCTTCTTCATTAGCGTGACACGAAGACGCGATGACAAAATTCGATTTCATACAAAAAGCCTCTAATAAAAAAAAAAATAATAATTAATTAATATCTACAGTTTACAATTAATACCATTTTACAATTTACAATACAGTTTACAATTAATACCAAATAACATTCTACCTAACGTTCTGAAGTTCTTAAATTGTTCAAAAAACAATTTTAAATAACCATTTCATTTTCAAATAACAAATTTAGTAACATTTTCTCGCATTAAAAAAAAAAAAAAAAAAAAAAAAAATAATATATAGTTTTTCATTTTTAAGGTTATCTCAAATCTAAAAGAGTAGCAATTAATTAATTATTAAATTAAAATATTATTTCAACAGCTAAGAAAATTTTAAAAAATCAGATTTCATATGCATTTAATAATCTTCTACAACGGTGTACAAGACAACAAAGTTTGATTAGCTTCTTGTATACCGACTGTTGAGAAAATTTACATCGTATTTTTCAAAAAAATATTAATGCACAAAAATGTATAATACTTAATTTAGTTTTGTAATTATTACATACCTTTTGTTTTCAATTATCGAAAAAAGTATTATGATAACTTTTAATTAGAACCAAAATAATAACAGGTGCATCCAAAGAAAAAATAATTTGTATAATTTTTAATTTTTAAAGCTTTATCAAACGAAAAAGAAATCTATATTTGCGCATAACAATGAGCATGTTATTGAAATGTCATTCTCAGCATCTACTATTTAATAATCACAATCCTTTTAGAAAATTACATTTTATATGATTATTAAAAAATGTAACCCTTTTAATCTTGAATAATGTCGAGATCAATTAATAAATATTCATTGCCTTAAAACCTTTTTTTTTTTTTTTTTTTTTTTTTTTCTTTTTGTTCACTTGTTAAACAAACTGCTTGGAGGTTCATCTTAAATACTTTCTTTAAAACAGTTATTTGCATATTGTCTCTTGAAAAACTTTCGAGAGGAAAATATATTAACCAAAATTACTTTCTTACTGTTTAATCTAAAAGCAGCTTCTTTTTTTTAACCTAACATACAATTACGTTTCCTTGTGATAAATTAACGAGATATACTGCAAATGAATGAAGGGTAAACGCCAGGAAAAAAGAAACAACTACAACAGTAATAAACAAACAAAAAATAAATAAATAACAAAAAGGAAAAATAACCCTTAATTTGTTTACCATTTATATGACTTATGAGAAATTTAGAAAAATTTGAGAACATAGTACAAACTTTCTTGCGTGTTAAGCTAGTTTTAATAGGTTCTCATTTACAAATATTTACTAAGAAAAAAAAAATGACTCAACATTTATGAAATGAAGAAAAGGGAAAAAAATTCTCTCTTCTTAATAAACACCTATTTCGAAAAATCAAAAAATTTCCACTGAGTAATATTCTCTCTTTCATTTTCCCAGGTAGAGTTTTCTGTGCAAAAAAGGGCGTGGTCGCATCTACCTCTAAACATCAGATATTGGTACCTATCATTTTTAGGATTCTTTCAACAATTTTTTCACGTTTTAAAAATGTTCCCCGAAATTAAACGGGATTGCCCAAGCTGTTGTTGTGGGAAAATTAAGGAAGAACAAACAGGGAGGGCCGTATTTCCAGATGGCGAACTATGCTCATTAGCGGATGCATCTTACCACAACATTCGACGTATGTCACCCTGTTTAATTATTGCTCCAGCAGAATGAGAGGGGGTAGGATCGGACTCTTGCCTCCATCTTCCTTTTTCTGGATGTATTAAAATATCTGAGCAAATGAGCTTTGTATTGATCGGCAAATTTACGGAACAGGCACAACTTGTTTCTAGGAATCTTAAAATATTCTGTTTGTTTTAAATAATAGATTTCATTATTTTAAATAATATTTATTTAGCTTTTCTTGAAGGGAAAACTGGCCGAATTTTTAAAAAATAAAATTATTGAAGATATTTCATTAAATTGGACAATTTAGAATGCACTGAGTGTATATTTTATGAAAATTTTTAAAAAGTATAGAAATAAAAGATGTCTGTAGGATGTATATTTTCATTAATTCCCCAGCTCTCTGTTATTAGACATGCATTATTATTATTATATTTTTTCTAAAATTTAATTATTTTAATCAAATGATTCGTATTATTTCTTAATAATAAAATTACATATTTTTTCTTTTTGAAATGTGCCATAAATGCATGTATACAAAATAATAATAATAATAATAATAATAATCGATACCAGGAGTCCTAGTCTCCTTTCTATTTTTTTAGAACATTCTCAAGGACGAGAAATTTGCGCCTCTTTTACCACCACGTTTTTCTTAGCGAAATCTTTATTGTATTTTTAAAGTATTATGTCGTGAATAAACCGTACAGGAATTTAGAAATTCTTTATTCATCAACCTTAGTTCATTTCAGATAATTTGGAGTGGAAGGCTGATTTTTATACCAACTTTGTGAAAAATTCCACTCCAAATTACAGAGCTGCCAACCTAATCTGGCAAATTGTTAGTACCACCCCTTTTTCTAAGCAACTTAATTTTTAGAGTATTTTTCTTCTCAATTCATCGTAGATACATTGGAAGAGAATTAGTCTAAAAATTAAGTGGTGTAGAAAAAAGGGCGGCACTAACAATTTCCCGGATTAGGTTGGCAGCTCTGAAATTATCTAAAAGGATTTAAGGTTGATGAATAAAGAATTTCTAAATTAGAATTTTGTGGTCTATTGCAGTTGTGCCACGATTAATATTGTCACTTGATATAGCTGCAACCTTAGTTCATTTTAAATAATTTGGAGTGGAAGGCTGATTTTTATACCAACTATGTGAAAGATAGTTGGTATAAAAATCCAACAATCCAAAATCCAGACTCCAAATTATCTAAAATGATTTAAGGTTGCAGCTATATCAAGTGACAATATTAATCGTGGCACAACTCCAATAGACCACAAAATTCTAATTTAGAAATTCTTTATTCATCAACCTTAAACCATTTTAGATAATTTGGAGTGTCATTATTCACATAGTTGGTATAAAAATCAGCCTTCCACTCCAAATTATCTAAAATGAACTAAGGTTGATGAATAAAGAATTTCTAAATTAGAATTTCGTGGTCTATTGGAGTTGTGCCACGATTAATATTGTCACTTGATATAGCTGCAACCTTAGTTCATTTTAAATAATTTGCAGTGGAAAGCTGATTTTTATAACAACTATGTGAAAAATTCCACTCCAAATTATCTAAAATGATTTAAGGTTGATGAATAAAGAATTTCTAAATTAGAATTTCGTGGTCTATTGGAGTTGTTCCACGATTAATATATCGTCACTTGACATTGCTGCGTTTGCAGACTCGGTGATCTTGCCAATGAATTTTATGTGAGAAATGCTTAGCTGATTATTACCAAGGGTAGCTCAGTGGTAGCGCATCCGCGCGTTATGCGGAAGGCCCGGGTTCGATTCCCGTCCCTGGTATTTTTCAAATCGTTGATATAAAATAAATAAATAAATAAAAAGTGTTGGAATTATTGTATAAAAATAGCGGTAGCAAAAATGGCATAAATTTTTCATTTCTGAAAGTAACCTGAAAAAGAAAAAAAAAAAAAAAAAAGGGCGGAGACTGCGACTCCTGGGATACATTTTCGTTAAATCTTTAGCCCGCCCTTATTGAATACACTTGAGTTTTTTTTTTAATAATTTATCTTAATCTAATAATTTTCGTTATTCTTTTTACATTTTTTGTGTTTTTAATGTGCCATAAGTACATAAAACATGTTACGCGTTCGAAAAAACGAAATAATTCTTCAAACTAAGGCCCGAATTGAACCTTATTACTAAGATACAAATTTTAAAATTTTGCACTATTTTCTAACACTTTCCACTAAGACAAATGATACAGATTCGAAATTCAGTCGGAGATTTAGTAAATAAAAAAATTTGGTATCCATTTCTACCCATAAATTTCAGTCTGCTTAGATTTTTAATAAAAAATTGGTTGAACATCGAAAAGTGAGACTGATGTTTATTTTTTTTAAGTATTTTTAACATATTATTTTATGCTTTAATAAATTTGACAACAAATATATGCATTGCTCATTATTATTATTATTATTATTATTATTATTTTTTTTTTTTTTTCTGGACTATTTTTTTAAATACTCGAAAATGAAATAATAATAAAAAAAAAAAAAAAAAAAACAGATTTTTAACTATTATTTCTTATAATTTTTAAGTTTAAGCAGCGTTGACAACTTTTGTAATTTGTTCCGAAGCAGTGTCAATTCTGTCTTTTCCTCATTCCGCTGTCTTAGTGCAATTATTTTGTAATTTTATACTGATGAAAAATATTCTATATTCTACTATTAAATTGGTGTGAAATAAAGATGGAGATAAAGGGCTCTGAAATAGATTCCAAAAGTTGGCAACTGTTTTAAGTAAATAAAAATAGGATATAAAAAAAATCTAATGATAATTCCCGTGGGAATAGTGTAAAAAGAATATAATGTAAAAGAAAAAGAATTTAAAATATTTATATTTTGAAAAACTTTCATAAATAAATTCAAGAGATAATACGAAACAGCAGCTTATTAGTAAAATAATGTACACAAAATTGCGTAAGTATAATACTTAAAGATGAAAATGTATGAAGAGAGTGAGAAAACCAAAGTAAATGTTTTTTATGTTAATTTTATTTCTTAGATACAAAACAATGACTACTTTATAATATGGGTAATAAAGTATATAACTAAACTATCTTGAAATTCTGACGAGAATGCACATTTATTAATCTTAAATTAATATATCATTAATATATATATATAAACTTACGTAAAAATTTGTCAGTTATAATGTAAAAATCCTAAATATACTTGAATATAGTGAATATTAATGTTGATTAATTTTATAAATTTTTATTTAGTGATAATTTATCTTTTTTCTTTTCTTTTTCTTTTTTTTTTTTTTTTAACTTTATGTTATTTTTATTTTTATTATTATTATTATTTTACTTGCAGATAAATATTCTACCAATTTTTCCCAATTTCCCAGTTTTTCATTTAAATAGTTTTATCAGTCAATTCGAATCAATGACGCTTTTATACATTAAAATTTCACTTTTAATATTTTCAAGTTTTATTTATTTATTTTTAATTAGTGCACAATGAAAGTAGAACTTACCATGGGTTTTGTACTTGTACAATTCCGTGGGACATATTATGTTAGTCCCACACAGGAATAAGATTCAAATTCTTTTGCGTGCGTGTGTATGTTTGTGTGTGTCAAAGTTCTCACAAAGCTAAATTTCGATACCACAATTTTTATATAGTATTTTTTTATATAGATATCAACGGATATCAGCTATTAGTCAAATTTAAAATTACTATATAAATAGTGGTATCCAAATTTTATTTGTGACAGTCCTGGAGTGGGTAATTACCACTATTTTCTAGCGATAATTACTGTCTTATTTGTCTCAAAAAACATCTGTAAATATAGATAAAGATTTCTGTATGGAAATAGTGATAGCAAAAAAAGTTTAAGTACCATCCCTATGTATAACTGACATAACATGCACCATGGAATTAAATTACCTATGTAATGCTTTAGTATTACTTTTACACTTTTATTACATATGAAATTTTTTACTACATATTTACGTGACATCATCTTTCATTTATTATTTGACATCTGATCTTTGCTATTTTTGTCTTTTTAAACTTTCTTCAGCTTTCTCTTTTCTGTTTCTTTTTCTCATTGTTTTATTTATTTTCTAGAAATGTATTTTATATTCTAATAATATATTTTTTTTTTCTTTATTATACTATGCATACGTATGAGTATATCTTTTTATGTATTCGGAATTTTTTATTCGTTTATCATTAAGAAAATGTTCATCACTTTGGTAATTTTTTTATTCATTTTCCTTCTTAATTATTTTATTTTGTTTTTATAGTTTATTTTTACTTTCTTTCACCAAAGAATACACATTTTATTTTTCCTTTTATAACCCTGTTAATCAGTTCATTTTGTATTTGGTTGTTTTTCTCGCATTCAATTATTATTTTTTTTTTTCCTTTATATATTTGCTTTTGCCATTTATTTTCCATATTAATATGCCATTCTATTTTTTTTTTTTTTCTTTACCACATACAGTGAGTAATTTTCTTTTTCTAGATCTTTCTTTTGAAAAACCTACTTTCTGTTTGTTCACACTGTAATTAGTTTGTGTTTGAAAAGGAGAAATATGACTATAAAGCAAATATTTGTATTAATCAAACATTAATTACTCCAATAAATAATGGTCTTATTAATTTCATAATTATTTTATAAAAATAATAAAAGAAAAAAAGTTGCATTAGTGTACTTAATACCTGAAAAAGTTAGTGTTGCAGCAATTGGTGTGCAACACAATGTTAAATGTCTTCAAAAAATAGCAGAAGTGATTAACTCGACTAATAATGAAACTATTGCATTCATTTTTTTCTTTTTATTATGAATTAATCAATTAATTAATTACTATAAAAATTTTCTTTAATGGTTCTGTAAATGACAATATATATATATCCTCATAAAATGGAATGATTAAAATTTAATTACGAAATTATCATGTCTTATTAATTTAGTAAAATGCATAAAGAAATTTATTCTTTCTTAAACAAAATATTTCCAAAGCTTCACATCTTTTTCGCAGTTAAAGACACCTTTTTTTTTTTTTTTTTTTTTTTTTCATCAGCGAATATTCACAATGCATGAAAGTGCTAAAGATTATTTCCGCCATTTTTTATTTTTATTTTTATTTTTCTAAATTCTATTATATTCTTTAGAACCGTTTCTTTTCTTTTCTCTTTTCATTTCCCGGGGGCTTTTCGAAACAAGTTTATACAAAATATAGATACCTTTTATTCACATATTTTTCAAACGACATTGTTTTGCTGCTTAAAAAAAAAAAAAAAAAAAAGAATCGTTCTTCTTGTAAGCTACTCATTTTGTTTAAAAATGTTATAAAGAAAAAAAAAAATGAAATAAGAGAAGGTGTTTGCAAATGATACGTTTCAAACACTTTTAAATGTGAAATATTTGAATTTTGTTAAAATATGTATATATACATACAGTTGTTAAAAATGGTTTTGTTTCTTATCATATCGTTTAAATATTCAAATACAGAATATTTTCAAACTTTAATGCATATGGTTTGTAAATATTTATAAACAATCAAATTATATTTTGTTTAATATATAATAATCTTTCAAAATAATTTTGGAGCTATTGCGATAAACTCCATACATAACATTTACCATTTAAACTAGTCTATTAATGTGCATAGTATCATTATACATGATTTTTCATATACGTAAGAACTGAACAATAAATTTTAAATAATAATGATAATCCTAATAAGGAAATAACAGTGGTAATCATATAATGAAATAATAACTGTAATATAAATAATTTTTATTTATAGATATAAAGCGGTTTCAAATAAAAGGAAGGGGAGAGTCGTACAATGTAATCTTGGAGGAAAAAATTATTCATGTAGCTGTTGAAAATGATTTGATTTCTTATTATTTCGTTTAAATATTCAAATACAGTTTTTTTTTTTTTTTTCAACCTTCAGTGCATGTGATCTGTAAATATTTATAAACAAATGTTTTGATTTCTTATTATATCGTTTAACCCGTTAGTAGTCGCTAGTTGGTCGATTTGCCACCCATCCTTCAGTTTTTCGAGATTTTTTTTATTCAATAGCCACCAAAAACCTTTAGAAGGGGCATTTGATATACATAAAACCCGAATAAAATGGATTTAACGTCGCTCACATCACTTCTAAAAATTACTGGTGACAGTTAAATAAAAAGTTCGCAATCTGTTATAGGTGGCGCTGTCGATAGCGACTACTAACGGGTTAAACATTCAATTACAGTAATATTTTCAAAATTTCATGTATGTGATCTATAAATATTTAAGAACAATCAAAATACATTGTGATTGATATGTAAAAATCGAATATTTATTTTTTTTTTCAAAACAAATTTGGAGATATTACTATAAGCTCCATACACAAACTTTACGCATCAAATTATATTTTCCGTATACATATTTTATTTTATTTATTTATTTATATTATTTATTTTTATTTATATATTTATAAATGTAAGGACTGAAAAATTAGTTATAATTAATTTAAATATAAAGGCGTCGTTGAGAATAATGAAAGGCGCACTGATTAAAACGAATTCAATGAAACTTCTTCAATGAAACAAAAACGATGAAGCTACTTTTTTTTTTTTTTTTTTTTTTTTTTGATAAGACACACACATGTTTAATAGAACAAACGAGGAACATAAATTATTTACAAAAATATTTCAGTTAAAAATTTATTTAACCCCTTCCTTCTCACTCCCGTGATATTCACGGGCAATGGCCATGCCCCACGTGTAGTTTTCATTTTCCTTTAATATTTTAGGGTACATGAAAGCACCAGCCAGTACTAAGCTATATATGATGTATTTGAAAATATGTACAGAATAATATATTATTCAAATATTTATTTTCAGTATTTATTTTTTTCAATTAGAACAAAAATGTGGATGATTTTATGGGCGTGTCTTTAAAAAATATGCGACCGTTAAGGGGTGGGGTTAAGCGATTTCACATCCAGTTCCATACTTCTCTTCTCATCATCGTCCTTCTCCTCCTTGTTTCCAACTCCAATAATTGAAAATAATGTTCTGTTAAAATTCTTTACTCATACACGTTTTAAAATAAAATTAATAATAATAATAATAATAATAATAATAATTCAAATGAGTATTTGAAAAAAATTCTAATATCCCCTTTCTTTTTATTTCTTTCCCTTTTTTTTTTTTTTTTTTTTTTTAGTACAATTATCTCGTAAAATGAGGTCTTGTAAAGAAACCATCATATGATACTCTGTATAAGGAAAATTTGCATCTGTTTGCATTGAGGCTACGTTTGATTGTTTATTTCCTTTTATAATTGAACAAATTTGCACTATATTCGTATTCTAAACTTGGAAAACTTGAAATGGTGCTATTATATACAGTTAAAATATTTTACAATGATACAATATAAAATTTTGTGATGAACAGAGCATTGCAGTTAAACGGCTCAAACAGTTTCAATTCTAAATGTTCAATTCTAAACTCAGTTTTCTTAAGTTATTTCAATGTATTTAGTCGATGTAATTTATTTCATACTATAGGCTCTGCTGTTTAATCTGGTAAACAGTAAGTGCCGTGTACGACAGCGGGTCGCACTCGTCGACCTACCCTTTAGAAGTTTTCAGTGGTTTTCTCCGAAAATCCCGTAAAACAGAGTAGGTTTACTTAAGAAAGACCCTCTACGAAAGACATACATTCCACAAAGGCCCTAGAAACAAAATGGTGTGGTCAATGGGCCTTAACCCATTCATCTACATTTATATGTGTAAATAATTTACAACAGTTATATGTACAAATTTCTAAAGATTTTCAAATAGAAAATTTCATTTAAAAAACAAATCTTAGTTGTGTGTGGGGGGGGGGGGGAGAAAGAGAGAGCGAAAGAGAATTCTTGAAATCAAACTAAATCATCTGAATTCTTCAGGGATATTTTCCGTTAAGTACAGGAAATAGTCATTAATCAATTAGATTTTTAGAAATTTGATTAAACAATCGAATAAAATGTCTAAAATTTTATTAAACTGTGTCATAAATGTGCCATACTTTACATAAATATTTCTTTTAATATAGTTATGTAAGCAATGGATTAGAATGTGACTGATCACATACATACAATTTTTTTTTTCTGTTTTATTTTTGGGCATAATAACATAAAATTTATTAGAAAATTTTCTCTAAATTAAAAAATAGTATATAAGAATTTGCGTCATCATTTAACCATCTGTTTCTTGAATTAAAAAAATATATATATCTTTAAATTTGGCAACACTAATCAGAGCATTAAAAATAAATAAAGCTGGCAAATGGTATGGTATACTATTATAACAAGAAAATATTTTCACTAGATATGGTCATTCTCAGAATGTATTACTTTTAACCAGAATCAAAGATAATAAATTAACTTTATTTTCTAAAATACTTCTTATTTTACAAAATTAATTCTTACAAAAGAATACATTAACTCGCTTACAAAAAAAAAAAAAAAAAAAAAAAAAAAAAAAAAATCTAATTTATTTAAATGATTTTCTAAAATTGTGAATATATTGCATCTTAAGATAAGGGAAATCCCAATTCCCTTGCATACACATTACTGTTTTAAGATAATCACCTGTTTTTATTAAGATTCAGAGGCAACAGTAATCAGTAAATAAAACCTTAAAATGCGAGCCATCCACAGAAAATTTGCATTTTTTTTTTTTTTTTCAAAGTACCTACTACCTATTATTATTTTTTTTCCATCTCCTTTGCAGTCTTTGTATAATTTTTATCAAGAGTCCATGCTTCAAAACCCAAAAAGAACACTGAGAACTTTTTAAAAGAATCATTAGAGTTTTTTTTTTTTTTTTTTTTTTTTTTTTTCCCCTTTTAAATATTTATACTGACTGGAGAAAGTGTGCTTAGAAGATCCCACAAAAACGCGTGTATGAGAATAAGAAAGTATAAGATGATTTAAAAAAATTTTCATTTGAAATCAATTTATAAAATTGTGAAAGAAATACTGATACAGTTCTTTTAGGATACTTAAGTCGATGGAAGTAGAATCTGTAATCACTACAGTAATATAAAAAAAAGAATAAAAAACAACTAAATAAATCTAAGATCATAAAAAAAAAAGGAAAAAAACTCAAGAGCATCCTCTCCTGCAATTTTCTTCCGCTAACTAAATGTCCTCCCCCTTTTTTTTTATTTTACAAACCCACCCTCTTTTATTCCTTTTCCCACAAAAAAATTTAAGAATAAAAAAAAAATCCACAGCAATGTTTTGTTTTCCTTTGCCATCATTTTCTTTTACTGATTTTATTTCTTCTTCTTCTAATGGGGCAATCCGAAACAAGTCAAAAGAAAGAAGGAAATTGGGGGCTGTACAGTTTGTATTTGTAAATTTAACAATGAATTTTCCCTTGGAATTTTTTCGACTGTGCGGTTCGTATTTGTTTCGTAACTCGTGTGATTTTTTTTTTTTTTCCTTTTTCGTTTCTGCCTCCTTCAGATTAATGTTCAATGAATGGCAAGTAATGCATAGTTTTCCACGGAAAGTTTTGTTTTTTAAAACTAAGTTTTGATTCAAAATTAAATGTATCGATGCTCCGGTTAGCCTCAAGTTGATCTTTCGCATTTGAAATAAATATCTAGGTTTAAAAATTTACAAGTAATGGAGAAGAATGTAATTAATGGTTTAACTTTCTTAAATCAAGGACGATAAATCGCAGTTGAGTGAATATCGTTTATGTTTTTAAAGCTATTTTTTTAAAATCAAATATTTTAATTTTTTATCTGAAGTTTATTTATTTATTTATTTATTTATTTATTTATTCTTTATCCTTTCATTAGAAAAATAGAATACAAATAACAAAATAAATGTTTTAAAAGAGGAATGATAAGCAATGCAAGTTATTAAAAAAAAAAAAAAAAAAAAAGAATCGACAATAAAATCTACAAATACAAGAATCGTTTATAGACGGGAAATATTTCTATTAACCGATAAAATTGTCTCGTAGTTACATTTTTTGCCAGATATTTATCATTTGGTACATATTGACCATGCGTAGCTGTGTCAACCAGGATGACTCTCAACATTATTCATCTGTTCTAGTTTATACATAAATTAAGCGTGCTGCCATTTTTATTTTACATAAAACAGAATGTTTTCAAGGAAAATATTTTGATTAAAAAAATCGTATCAATGCAAAGAAAATCCTTAAAAGCTTTAATGGAATCTGGGTTTAATAAGAGCTTTCACAAATGTGTGAGAAAGCAGCAAGGTAGTTAGTTCAGACTTGACTTACCTAAGCATTTCAGCCGTAAAGATTGATACCTAGGTCAAATACCTTGTCCATAGCTTCCAACCAATTTTTCATGCTTTTTTAAAACCACTTTATTTGTATTATATATATATATGAAAATTGTTACAGAAATCTAAAACGATTTATATTAAAAATTGCTCGTGGTGAAATGCCATAAAACTTGGCAGCTATGCTTGTCTATCGTTATCTTATTTATTAAGAGGAGAAAACTATTTATTTTAAGATTCTTAAGGTTTTTGGATATTATAATCTTAAATAATCTATTAATATTAGATTTTAGGCTAAGCTAATTTATCATTAACTTACCACTACTTTGAACGAAACTTTCAGCATTTTCGAATTAAATGGGTAATTTAAACCAATGTTGTTTAATTTAAAAAATAAACAAATAAAAGAATGAAGAATTCTTTTAGAATTTTTTTTTCCTCCTAAATGTTACGCACTTTGACTGTAATAAATAATTATACGGAACTCTTGTCAAAGAATAACTCTTTTACTCAATTATACTGTGCGCCTTTGGGGGTTCGTGGTTGTCCGAGAAAGAAAAGCGTATCTTGCAGAGACTGGAAACTTTACAGAAAATTCCAGAAGAATACAGGTCTATAAACCAGGTATCAACTTTAGTTTCCTAAATAAACACAGCTCAAATAACAGTTGAGAACGGCTATCTCACAGTACAAATTGTACCAGAACATTAACACACAGCGGCGCTGTATCCAAGAGGCTCACTTAGAGCTATTTGAATAGCATTGAAAGCATTGGCGAAACTAAACTGAGACTGACTCATTTGGCGTAAAGCAGCTCCTTAAATACTCTTTCTGAAAAATAGAATAATGCAGAAAATTCCAGGAACTGGTAAGCCAATGAAGTTACAGCATCCATATTTGGTATATCGATAATAAGGATTTTCTCGCCAAGGTCGCCAAAAAAAGCCGCCAAAGAGGGAAAACTCGCCAAATTTGGCGTCAAATTCATTACCTGCCTTACTGGAACTTTTAAATGCGTTTTTCAGGGAAAATTAGTTATTTTAACGCGAAAAAGAGCTAGAAATGCAGAAAATTAACATTTTATCACCTGACTAAGCCTCTTTGAATAAATTTACATAAATATAACTACAATTATTTACAAACTCGCAACAATACAAATTAAAACGACTCTAACCATTACTACCGTATTTTAAAATTAAACTAACGTAATCAGTTTTTAACTATAAATATATTAAGAGAGAATATTGGCAGAGCAGTATCTGCTGTAAATTCGGTACCAATATTCTTTGCTATAATAAAAAACCTTAGTTTTTTTTTTTTTCTTAATGGATAGCAATGATACTGTTAATTTTATGCCGCATCTGTAATCTTTACAGCAAAACACTAAATCATTAAGAGATTTTGTTGAGAATTTTCCTATTATAATACTTTTTTACAGTGAGTTAAAAAGATTAAATGTTCGTAATCTTGTTTTCATCTTTGTAAAATCTTCTCATTTTTCTTCCTAGTTAACGTGGCTGGATGGTGAAGGCAATGTTGTCGCTGACGAAGTTGAATATACCACACAACTATTAGCAGATGGTAAAAGGGCGAACGCAGCACTCAAGTGGACTCTGACGCCAAGAAGAGAACACGACGGGAAGACATTCACTTGCAGGTCTGAAAACCCTGCTTTAACAACACCACTATATGCTAGGATAAGCTTAGAAGTGAAATGTAAGTCGAATGTTTATTTTTATATTTAAAATACAAGTTATTCTTTTCTTTCTATTTTCTTTTTCTTTTATTTATTTTTTTACCATGCCTTTGATATTGGGTACTTAATACAAGGGGAAAATCTTCCATGTCTTGAACGCTAAAGGGTATAATGAAATCAGCTAACAGCTGTTTCGGTAGCATTTAGCGTAGCGTCATCAGCGCATAATAGTAATAATACAGGGTGTCGACAGTTGAAAATTTTTCCTTGACTCTTTCACCAATATATTTATATACTAAATTTTTACTTAATTAATCATGCAAACTTACTACTAAAAATTCCGAAAGAAAATTACTAGTGGAAGAATTAGGAGACATTTTTCGACTGTCGACACCCTGTAATATTATGTAATGATAATAGTAATGAGGATATTAGCGTGCCATCATCAGTGGAGTACTACATTAGACCTGTCAATTATGCTAATTTATGCATAATAGCGATAGGCCCCGCCTTTTTTCACACCAGTAAATTTGCAGAGTAATATTCAGTAATATGTGCTCACCTTTAAATAAGAAGACTATTACTCTACAAATATACTGGTTTGAAAAAAAGGCGGTCCTAACACTATTACGGATAAATTAACATAACTGCCAGGTCAACTACGTGCTGTACGCTAAATGCTAATGAAACAGCTGTCTTCTATCTCATAATTCTCTTTGGGGTTCGAGACGTTGAAGATTTTTTCTGTGTTTACTGTTTATCTGGAGTCAAGTCTCCCTTTATTATTTAATAGAACATAGGCTACTTTGAATTATGTGATAAATTTTTAACTTTTATCGAACATTAGGCATGTATTTGGAAGGAAAATTAAATCCAATTAGGGAGACTATTCCATGTTTAATATCGTTTTAAATTGGATAAATGTATAGTGTAAATCGCAACTAAACTGTGAGATTAGTAATGCACAAATTTATCAATATTAAAGAGATACAGTTATGTATAAACATTTCAATTTTTGAACTGCAAACGTTAAAATGAAGAAAGATCGCAAAAAAGTGTGATTTCGGTGTCTCAACCTGCATATTCAGATTTATTCGTTACCCAAAGATTATAGCGATTCAATCGTCTGATTAGTTACATTTAAAACATAAAGCAAACGAATCAATGAAAATCAATCATAAATTGCTACATCAATCAATATTTATACACCTTAAATGCGTGCAGATTATTTATATCAAATAATTTAGTTTATAGTCACTTATTTTAATTATAAGGTGCACAAAAAAAATTTCACATTTCTGAGAGAGGTACAGTAAAAACTATACACAGAGCAATTCCGGAATTTATGCAACATAATAATGAAATGACATAATTTTTTCCAGGACTTTATGGTTTATCTTAAAGTGATGCAATAAGATTATTCTTTTGCAATTTTAAAGACAGCATAGCATCCCACATGCCTGACATTCTGATGCCTACAATTCAATCAACATATCATGTTACGATTCCAAGCAACGATAGTCCCTTTTTTTAGCATTTTATATTAAATCGTTTAATTAATTTTTTTTTTTTTTTTTTCCTTAAAGAAATGAGATTTTCGTTACAATATACACAATTTTCTTTATGAAAAACTTTTGCTGCAGTATTCTTAGAAATGTGGGAATGTGTGAAATCATTTGGAAACGGATTAAATAAAACTTTGGTGTAGTTATGTTTATAGATTTATTCACCAATCTTACTGATAAAATGCACAACAAATTGCGAACTTTCCTCGTGACCCAATTTGAAGAATTCAATCAAAACAAAATATTTAAAATGAAAAGTACAAAAATAAATGCAATTACATAATAAAATGTAAAATTACAATTTCAAATGATTTATATATATATATACATAAAAAAAAAAAAAAAAAAAAAAATACCTCTTTTATAATCTTCTTTTCTTAATAAACTCGTCTATTTTATAGTATTTTCAAATAGATTATCAATCTGAATATATTTAGGTTTTAAACTTGAAAAGCAAAATTTTTTCAATAAATGAAATAATAGTTTCACAATAAAATAAATAAATAAATACAAAGGCCATTTTTATTTTGTTAGAAAATGTGCTTTTTTTTTTTTTTTTAAGAACCTATTTCTAAACACGAGTATAAAAATACACATTTTCATAATTTCTCCCAGAACAACGATATGCATTTCAAAAATATTAAATTTCCCATGAATAATAACTATACATAGACACATATCTAAATTTAAGCCAACAAAAAGATCGATTTTTTCGTCCTCTCCTTGGTAAAGCGCCTTAACTAAAGTTTAACGACTCGCCCAAATTTGATGTATTTAAACCTTTTTTTTTTTTCCGAGCATGTAAAAAAAATAAACTCTATGTGGATGCTTATAGATCGGTCACAACAATATCTTTATCTTTTTTTTTTTTTTTTTTTTTTTTTTTTTTAAGAGAGAAATAAATATATCTATATAAAGTCCATTTTCCAAAAAAAAGTATTTCGTTTGTAAAGCTATGTGCCATTAGGTTTGACAAGTCAGTAATGGAGATGAATGGTTTTTGATATTTTTTTTCCCACAGATCCTCCTGAAATTACGCTTAAAGTGAGCACAGACAAGATTATGGAGCTGGATAACGTTAAATTTACGTGCGAAGCTGTAGCGAATCCTTCAGATGCAAATATCAAATGGTATAGGTATGTGCCATTTTTTTAATAATATTTTTTATTACATTAGTCTTGTGCAGTTTTCTTTTTCTTTAATCTTCAATATTGCGTTCTTTATACATCATACTTTCATTTGCCTTAAATCAATTTAAATTTTTATTCATACTGCTCAGTTTTCTGAAAATTATTATGTTAAATTCAAAATATTTATTTTTTAAACAAATAAAATAAAAAGCTAATAAAAAGAAATTAAATGTAACTTTGAATACTCTTATTTACCATTTTTTTTTTTTTTTTTTTTTTTTTTTTATCTAAAAAATCAGTAAATTTTTTTGCTATCACTAACAATATTTTTTTGTTAATTTATGTCAAAATGAGCTTTATACAAATGCAAACGAAATTTATTTTTATTTTTTTAACAAACAAAATGAAATATTAATCCGTTAGTAGTCGCTAATTGATCGATTCATTGCCCATCCCTTCAGTGTTGCCAGACTTTATTATCCAGTAGCCGCCAAAAATTTTTAGAAGTGGCATTTGATATACATAAAAAAAGGCGAATCGGCGATTATGTATATCAAATGCCACTTCTAAAAAATTTTTGTGGCTATTGAATAAAAAAGTCTGGCTACACTGAAGGGATGGGCGACGAATCGACCAACTAGCGACTACTAAACGGGTTTTAATAAAAGGAATAAAATAAAACTTTAAATGCTCTTATTTAAGAAATTTTTATATCTAAAAACTCAGTAACTTATTTTAACACTTTGCTTGGGGGGGTCACATAAAATTACGTTTTTCGGGAGAAATAAGCCCCGCCTGCAGTCGTTCCTCTAAAAAGACACTTTAAAAACCCAATTTACTGCTGGTGTATATATATATATATGCCAGTGACATTTATAGAATCAGTTACTAAGAATAAAATTTGAATAATTTAATCATGAATGCGTAATATCATTTTAATAAAAAATGTATCATTTTAGAGGAATGCCAAAAAATGGGGCTTACTGTTCAAAATAGGAAAATACCTAGACAACAACATGTTAATTTCTCGCTAATATTTATAATTATTTTACAAGCATTTAATAACATTTGTGCCAATGTATTCTTAAAAGTTCCGAGTTTAATGTAATTACAGTGGTCGTAGTCTCCGCCTTTATTTCAGGACACTTTCAGGCATACTTGTCAATATTCTAATTATGAACCGGTAGATCTTTAGTACACGCGCCCTTTTCCACACTAGTATATTTTGAGTAAATTTTGTACAAATTTAATTTCGATTCTAAGAAGAAAAACACTCTAAAAATATACTGGTGTGTAAAAATGGGCGTGTGCTAAAAAAATTTTCCGGTTCATAATTAGGATGTTGGCAAGTATGCTTTTAGGGATGACAAAGTTCTGCCTGTTTAGCCACCACTTTTTCTTAAAAAAATATTTATTGTGCTTTTAAAGTAGCATGTCATGGTTAAACAGGATAGAAATTATTGCATAAAAATAGTGGTAGCAAAAAAGACATACATTTCTCATTTCTGACTATGTCCTGAAAAAAAGGCGGAGACTACGACCCCTGTAATTAATAATACTTGTATTTAACACTTTCGCGGCCGCTGACGTGAATTCACGTCATTTGAAAATCTGTAACTCCGCCAGTGGGCGTTTCTTTAGGTTACGTAGGCTACATTACATCTCAACAATATATCCAATGTTGATATTTGTACAATCAATGCACTATGAATACAAATACATTAATTAGAAAGAGTATAATTGTAATGTATATTCATTTGTAGTATAAATATGAATACAGAAAACATTGGTTTATAGTAATGAACGCCCACAGAACGCAATAACGCCCACAGACGGAGCTTTCTGTCAAAAAGACAAAAACATGCGGTCGAGAAAGTGTTAATGCATATGATTTACAAATCATATCTAAATTATTTATACCAATAACCTTCCTCTTTTGGACTACGATTTTATAAAACATACAAACGTTTTTTTTTTTTTTTTTTTTTTTAAGTTAAAAGTTTTACAATTATGAATCTTAGACTTCATTTTTCATCTCCTAATTAACCCGTTAGTAGTCGCTAGTAGGTCGATTCGCCGCCCATCCCTTCAGTGTAAATTCAATAGCCACCAAAAATTTTTAGAAGTGGCATTTGATATATATAAAAGGCTAATTAACTTGTATAATCGTTGATAATGTGTATCAAATGCCACTTCTAAACATTTTCGGTGGCTATTGAATAAACAGTGAGCGGATGGGCGGCGAACAGCGTTTCCAAATCTGGGCTTTTTTTTTTATTCAATTGTCACCAATAATTTTGAGAAGCGACATTTGATATATATAATAGCATAGTCTCCTTAACTAGATGCCTGTCGCGTAGCTCGAAAACTAGGCAACAGTTGAAGCGGTAGATAGCGCCACCTGGTACAGATTGCGCGACTTTTTTATTCAACAGCCATCAAAAAATTTTTTAAGTGGGATATGATATACATAAAAGAAGAATAGAATCAAAGAAACGTCGATTTTATATATCATGTATTATTTTTTTTTTTAAATTATTGGTGACAGTTGAATAAAAAAGTCCCATAATCCGTACTAGGTGGCGCTGTTTACCGCTTCAACTGTTGCCTAGTTTCCGAGCTACGCGACAGGCATCTAGTTAAGGAGGCTATGATAATAGACTATCAATCGTCGAAGTTATTAGCCAAACGTTACAAATAAAAATTATTGGTGACTACTGAATAAAAAAAAGTCCAAATCTCCCAATCCTGACGGCGAATCAACCAACTAGCGACTACTAACGGTTAATAGTTATTGTGAAAAGTAATTCTAAATTTTCTCAGGTTTTTTTTCCCCCTATCATATTAGAATAATTGTAATATTATTGCATGTTTAATAATAAATGTAACAGATAATCCATCATATATTTAGTTTGACTATGATAAATGACACTTGTTTAAAATTCATATCTAAATCTGCGATATCACATAACCTTGTTCGTATGAGCCACAAATCAACGAAATTTAACAACAAAAGGTTTTGTTTGAGATACATATTCCCTGATTAGAAACTAGAAACTCCATTTCTCGTTTCGTAATTTTGCAAACACATTACTAAACAGAAATTTTTCGGAAATGCTTTATTTAAGAATATCCACAAATTGCTAGTAAAACAAACATTACGTTAATTAAAACACGCTCGTGTTTTAATTTGCGACTAAACGAGCGACAACTTTGTCTAGACATATCTCTAAGGTTTTTTTTACCATACGATTCTGAAATTTTGTACACCACTTTATTAGGGTGCAGTCGAACCTCGTTAACGTGAATTGCTTTTAAAATGAACGGTTTCCCCAACCCCCGTCAAAATGAATATTAGTTTAGTTCTATGAAAATTAATTACTGATAGCATGAACTACTGATAACATGAATACTTTTTTTATTCCCCTTGAGATTCACGTTAACGAGGTTTGACTGTATAAGGTTAATTTTACTCATGAGATTTTTTTTTTTTTTTTTTTTTTTGTGTGTGTTTGTGTCCTACAAAAGTATAATTTTTTTAATTCTGGAAATTTATTCTCGTGAAGATTTTGAAAGATTGAAAAAAATTTGTATTTTTATTGCGTATATTTATGAATTGCTATGAAGTATAAGATCAATGTTCTAGAAATTAAAGCGGAGGTTAAATAAATAAGTAATTTGAAAAAAAGATTTAGATTATGATGCCAGAGCTCGAAGTTTCCGCCCTTTTTTTCAGGACACTTCCAGGGATGAGAAATTCTCATCTTTTCTGCCTCTATTTTTTTTTTTTTAAGCAATAATCTCTATGCTATTTAATCACGCCATGCTACCATAAAAATATAGTAAATATTTCAATACAAAAGTATCAAATAAATTTTCTATGGTACCAAAACGGCAAAAATTTCTTATCTTTGACGGTGTCCTGAAAAAAGGGCGGAGACTTCGAGCTCTGTGATGTATATTTAAATGCATATTTCAGTGTAAAATCATGTTTCCACAGATAAAGATAAAAATTTGTATATATTCTGCCTTTCTGGTTTATTCATTTTTATCACCCTTTACGATTTTGTTTAAAGGGTAAAAAGCGTCCTTTATTTTATTAAAGCAGAAAGTGAATTTTACATATGTTAATATAAAATATATGTCTGAATATATAAGTTTGATATTTTATTATTCCTTATTATTTATACAAATAAAATGTTACGAATTTAAATTTATCTCTCCTATTTATTAAATGAATTATTCAGCTCTTTCCTAAAAAATAAAATAATATATATATATTGAGAGCAATTTCAGTTTAATGATAATTTTCTGACTTATAAAAAGTTTCGGAAGAATATGAAATTGAAACAAGTTCTAAAAATTATTTTGTAAAATGAAATCATTTCAGTAGAAATTGTCCTCTTTTTTTAAATTATTAAAAAAAAAAAAAGTTACTCTTAATATTCTCACCGAGATATGATAATGGCTTGTGTAAAATAGTAGTCTTGCATTATTAAAAAGAAAATAACTGTAAATTTGAAAAAGAATTTAAAAAAAAAGAAAAAAAGAAGAAGAAGCCGTTTATTAAGAACATTTTAAAGGACTTAATTTACTAGATTTTCTTCCTTTCTTTTTTTTTACATTTTATCTGTTTCTAAAAAAAAAAATAATTTAATAATAAAAAAATAATAATAATAATAAATAAATAAAAATAAATAGGTATAAAATCTTCAGATTGCTCTTTTACTTATCCTAATGATAATAAATTTGATTTTTTTTTTTTTTTTTTTTATCGAGAATTGCTCTCTAAAAATAAATTATTAATTTTTTAAAAAACAAGCTTGAAAAAAGACTCTCAAAATAATAGAAGAAATATCTTTATTTTATGTGCCTTTATTTATTTTATTTTATTTATTTAGGCACCTATTCACCACTACTTTCATGAAGTGTTCTTCCTTTTATTTAAACATAGAAAATTGCTGTAAAAAGTCTCCTAGTAGAAAACATACATGTCACCATCTTAATTTATTCCGGAGCACTGTTTGCACCCGCAACTTTTTTCACACCATTTTATTGGCATGAATTTTTCTATAGCGTGTAATTAAGATTAAATAAGAAGAAAAATGCCTTAAAAAAAAGTGGTGTAAAAAAAAAAAAAAAAGTTTGTACTGGCAATGCTTTGGAAAAAATTAAAATGTTAGCATGCCTGTGTAAATAAGAATACATAGAAATCTTGGCTTGATTATAAAACAGGAATATGTTCGATTTAAAATTTGACAATATCCTCTGCAAAAAAAAAAAAAAAAAAAAAAAAAAAAAGACTTATTCTTGTTTTTCACTCCTAAAAATTACTTTTATCTAACGATCTTAAGTTTTGAAAATGAAATATGTATTATTATTATTATTATTATTATTATTATTATTTTAGATTTTCTTTCCCTTTTTCAAACACTTTAAAGTGTAATTTTCGACTAAATATAGTATAGAAACACATTAACATATCTGTATAAGCATTTACCTAAAATTTCGTCAAAAGATATCACTTGCATTTTTAAAAAAAAATCCGTAATATCTCCTCTTTTTTTTTCTGAAGAGATGTAAGAAAATGTAGGTTAAAAAATATCCTTTTATATTTATTTTTTAAATCTCCACATTCTCATTTTTTGCTACAAATTTTAGCAAAGAGTCTAGTCCTTTTAAATTCCCATCGCTTTAGGTATTACACACAATCTACAGCGAGACCATTCATCACTGTCAACTACTGATGAACGCTAACCAATAATCTATATCGATTTTCGAGGACTACCACGTGAGCAGAAGCCGAGAAAACCACAGCTATAACAAAAAGGTGTCTTTACGGGATCTAATATTCTGTAATTTACGTGTTAACTTCAGCCTGCTCCTCCCCATATCAAATAAATTTTTGGGAATTTATCCGTCGAAATTTTGCAAAGTATTTTCATGGAAACATAAAAACTAATTTCTTTGAAAGTAAATTTATCATATTCAGACTAGTTAGAAAAAGATGGTACTTTTGTTGTTGTAGTATTTTGAATAGCATATATAACACCAGTATCTTGTTTAATATGAAACAGGGGATATATATACAGAGTGTGTTAAAAATTTCTGACCCATTTTAATCTTTAATAATAAATCAAGTAATTAACGTATGTGATTGTTTCCTAATAATGCTTCTTAGGATGATTTTTTTTTTTTTTTTTTTTTTTTTTGTAAATAAAAATATAGTTTCAGATTTTGTTCATAGATGGCGCTATAGATAAAAAAAATAGCAAGAAAAAACATCAAAAACGCAAAACAAGCAGTTAAAAGGATTTATTTTGGGAAATTTAGTTCAGTAATTCGATATTGAGCCCTTTATAGTACAAACATTATCCAAACGGTAATCCTATTCAAACAATCTGTTCTATAGCATTGATTGTGAAAGCGACTGGATGCGTTATTCAAGTCTTCAATGCTTTAATGTCAGTCACGTGTTAAGAATACGCTCTTATAAGAAGAAATCAAGAAAGGTTATGCCTTCTTGGCAACGTTAAGGGGGATCGACATAGTCATAACAAAACTACAAGAATCTCCCTATAAGCAAAACGTAGGGACAAGTAGCGCCATCTGAAGGAAAAACTTGGAACTATTTTTTTTTATTATTTTCTTCAACCAATCTTTTCACTATAAGAAGCACTGTCGTAGAAATTACTCTTTTGTACACCATTTGCATGATTTTATATTATTGTTTAAAATGTGTCCGGGACTTTTTGGCCCACTCTAAAAATTAAAATATTCCTATCAAAATATTTTGTAATTTATGTATTTTCAGAAATTTTTCAATTATTTTTTATACTGAAAGCACACTTCTTACTCTAACTTATTTAATTTTCAATAAAAATTAAAACTGTAATTGGAACGTCATAGGATTATAACCCGAAAACAGTTAAACAAGGCAAATCCCCATGCTTCAAAATCAAAACCACATTTATCAACTAAAATTGAGATATTGAAAGTAATAATTATCCTTAATAAAACATTTTACTTCATTAACCCTTTCGCTACCAGAGCCTCAGGAGAAAAACCGCCACCATAGCCCAGAAGTCTTACTATTTAAATATGATACCAATTGTCATTTATTTTTGTGGGATGTATCTATAACGTTCTAACTAAAACCAATAACATACTGTATCTATTTTATTGTTTTATAACATAACCCGTCTGTGTGCGACACGATTTGATGCAAACAATTATCATAAACTGATAATGAACACCCGTCACATATTTGTGACTCCGGGCTCAGGTAAGAAATTCGGATCGTCACATATATGTGACGCTGGTAGCGAAAGGGTTAATGGGGTGGGGGAGGGGGGAATTAGTGTTTCCAGATCTGGCGGATTTTTTATTCAACACTCACCAATAATTTTTAACTGTAACGTTTGCCTAATCACTTCAAAAATTGATAGTCTATTATGTATATCAAATATTGCTTCTCGAAATTATTGGTGATAATTGAATAAAAAATCCGCCAGATCTGGTAACACTAAGGGGGATATATAAAAGAGTAATTTCAGTAGTTTTTATTTCAAAACTTTGAATTACGTTATAAACATACATCACAGTAATTATTTACAAAACGAAAATATAAATTAATATGTACATGCTTTTTGTATTTTCTTATATAATAATTTTGAGGTTTTGCGGTTAAATACATTTTATAAATTTTCATTTCTATATAAGTCGCATTAATCTTTGACATTCAAGTATATTTCTAATCTTTGTAACCTTAATGGTTTTAAAAGAATAGCACTTATTGTATTAAACAATAAGAAGACTTTATTGTTGATGACTCTTGTGTAGGAAAATTGACTTGTATTTGAAAGTGAATAGCCAACTTTATTCTCATCACGTTCAATCTTTGCAAGTGGAAAGCAATGACACTTAAAATGTAAAAAGTAAGAAGTTGTTACAGTTCCATTTGTAGAATTAACTGATTAAGAATTGATTTTATTTCTGTCAAATTTATCTTTACAAAATGAAAATTGGGTTATTATTTAAATTATAAAAGTCATGCGATTTGTAGAAATAACTCATAAATTTTCAACAATAAAGCTTTATAAAATATAATGATTTTCGAGTGGAAATTTATGCGAATGTTATAATATTTGTTATACAAATATATTTTCTTTGATAGTTTGTTAAGTAAATTGTTTGCCTCATCTCTGTTCGGAAAAATAATAGCTCATGTCTCCGAAGTTTATGGAAAACCATTCCTTCTTTGTTCAATTGAAAATCTTTACACATTGTGATAAGTTAAAAAAAAAAAAAAAAAAAAAAAAAAAACACTGATTGGTTTAAACAGATATATTACATTATTTATTATTGAAATATATTTCTTCAAAATGTAATAACCTTTTTTTAATTTTTTAATTCTTATTTTAAAAGTGATAATTTAAGGATGCATGCAAAAAGATGTATGCAAAATTTTGCTCTGTGCTTTTATTTTTATGTTATTTTAAACTATTATTTAATTCTTCATTGTCATCAGTACACCCATAGAAAACTTTTGTTGAATCAACAAAAATTTTTTCGTGTACAACAAAAATCTCTGCTTAACTGCTTAACCCTTTGCCGATCCTGTTTAATTTCACACCTTTGGATCAAAATGGCTGCATTTTTTTTTATCAACCATGATAGTTCTTCATTTTTTAAACGGAAACCAAATGCAGTATTCACACAGGAATAAACTTTTCATTTAAGTATATTTATATTAAAGAATTGCATGAGGGATGTTTGTGCGACTACAAGACAAAGCTTCGTCCATTTTAAATCATAATACCTTCTGAACCGATGTAAATATATTATAATCAAGATATGAATTAATGCACAAAATAAAATCATGATACAAATAAATATACAATTATAATATGTTTGATAAATACGATATAATTTTATGTATATAATTATCGCCTACAGTGAAAAACTATATAGTAGGGAGAAGACGTCAGAAAGACTGCAAATACAAAAAACTCCGTAAAAGTACGTGTACAATCCTAAGAAAAAAAATATTTTCTTTTTCTTACAAAAAATTATTTTTACTTAAAATATACAAACATTAATGTAACATTAAACAAAATATTTTGCTAAGGTAAGCAAATAAAAAGAAATTTTGTAAAATTGTTAACTATGTATCTTGTGTTGTCGTAATAAAATTAATTTTTATTTCTAATGAAATTTGGTTTCAACCAACAAAATAACCTAAATTAAATACGTTTTGTAGTTTCAACCAAATCCTTTGACTGGGTGTAGCAAGATAAATAAATCAATATTCTTTTTCTTTTACAAGATGTTTTTTTAATGCATAATAAATTATATAATACCAATAAAAAATTCTTTCTGTTTATTCACAGGTCTACAAAAATAATGTTGGCAAAATTTGATTTGAAATTTTTTTCCTGATGCATATATATTTCGGTGTGCTGAAACCAAAAATGAAGCTAGTTTTTCTCTATCACGGATAGATTTTTGCGAATACAATTGTGTCTATCGACACAATTT
Source organism: Salticus scenicus (assembly GCA_963930645.1). Lineage (NCBI taxonomy): Eukaryota > Metazoa > Arthropoda > Arachnida > Araneae > Salticidae > Salticus > Salticus scenicus. Next base: position 103,006,647 of record OZ005652.1, read on the forward strand.
CTTCATTTTCGATAGTTTCTAAGTGCGTTTCCCACAATTAAATATAATTAATCATGGATTAAATATAATTAATCATGATTTTATTGGTAGAAGAGTCACGGAAGAAATTGTGTTGGTAGGCACCATGTATAGACAAAAATTCTACTGATAGAGAAAAACTGGCTTCATTTTCGGTTTCAGCACACCAAAAAACGTAACAATCAGCCAAAATTATCACATTAAAATCACATTAAGTAGACCGATGTAATTACATATGTTACCACATAAACATATCTGCCAAGTCTCCCGTTTTTGAATGCTGACTTCATACCGGAAATTTTCTGAAAAAATTTTCATTTATTTGGTCATAGAAAATCAGTATGAAAAATTTGTTATTAAAAAATAGGAGTGAGAAACCGCATTTAAAAATTCAAAATGTTGGCAGTTATTTTTACATGATACGATATTTTTCATATTGCATTTTCATGATTTGTTTGCTGGTCTATTCATATATTTTTTAATATGTAATCTCTTATGAATGTTAAAAACTTAATAATATTTATTATTATTAAAGAAAATTACTAAAAAATGTTGTTGCTACATATTAAATCTCTTTCTTGCATCAAATGTGCTATAGCACTAAAAGCAAATTTGAAGTCAAAGGGGAAAAGAATCGCAGTTCATTTACTTTCAGTAAGGTCGGTCTTCGTGACTTAGCGAGAATATTTACAGAGAAAAGATAATTTAGTTTCCCAGAAGTTTCGAAGCTCTATCATCAATGAAAACCGAGTTCTAGAATTTTTCATTGGATTCTAGCATACGAATTATAATAATGTTTGCTAAGACTATAAATAGGACCAGATTAACTCCCAGAGAGTCAGTTGGTCGTCTCTTAGAGGCTGAGATACAAGCAATTGGTCATTGATCCTGATCAGCCAAATTTCTGCTCTGTATTGTATTTAACGCTGTTCACTTTACTTTTTTTTATACAAGGGACTGTTTTGTTGGACCACTTACGAATTTACGTTGAATAACGGGCATTCGTTGTTTAGAACCTGCCTGTTTCTTTACAAAATATTAGGTTGTTCGGAAAATAATTTCGTTTTTTCCTTTGAAAAGGAAAGACGATTTTCTTATATTGTATAAATATTTTATTGAATTATATATTCTCCACTTTGATCGGTTTCTTAGCGATCTCATGCGTTGATATTTGGCAGTTTTCATAAATCAATACTTTATTTTGTCTTCATTAGCATAAACTGGTTTTCCAGAACGTAATGCATCTTCAACGCCAAAATTGCTGGAAGAAAATTTGGTAAACCAGTTTTGACACTGGCGTTCTTTAAATAAATTTTCTGTATACACGTCGTATACTTTTTTCCTTGTTTGAACAGTATTTTAGCCTTTTTGGTAGCAAAAACAAAATATGCCGAAAATGCCGCTTCCGATTTTCTTTATTTAATAGGGCACCAATCAAAACCTATTGAGCAGGATAAAACGAACTTTTCACAAGCAAGCTTTGCTATATCAGCTGTCACAATATATAATGGTAATGCAACTTAATTGTGAAGATGGTGTAAAAAAAAAAATACAATTAAGTCCTCTGCTGAGAAAAACGAAATTACTTTCGGAGCAACCCAATACATTATAATAGCGACTTTTATAATTTACAAATTCTCAGTTTAAAGACTGGTAATTATAAGATAGTTTTTTAATGATATTTATTTTTTAATAATACTAATATCTGTTAAAAGTAGACGATTCGAAAACTTTTGGAATAAAGTTTTATAATAATAATAACGCTGACGTAAATATTAAAAAAATAAATTTATTTCTCGCATATTATAGAAGTAAATTAAATTCTAATTGTTTACCCAACCGATAGAACACAACAAACAAACTTTCCCCAAAACTCTTCTTACAATGCTTTTAAAATTTCCAAGTGTTCCAATTTATTTAAAGGCTCCTTTTTTTTTGCATTTTTCGTGGTGACAAAATTAAAAACTTCTTCCCTCCTCTCTTTGTTTTGACGTTGATCAAGTCTGCCTCTTCAATTTCTGGAACTTTTTCCTTTTTATATTTTTTTGTTCTTTCTCCTGAAATTTAGCTAGGGGCTATATTTCGGAAAACACTTCCGTTCGCTTTCAACTTCTGGGAATTTAAAAGCAAGAAGGAAAAGTACTAAGAATAAAAGGGAAAGGGGAGAGGGGGGGATTTTGACAAGCAGATCGATTTGGTGTTGTACATCATTCGCGAATTGAAAGAAAATTACTGGATTTTGAAATACAAATATATCAGAATTCAGAAACAAAACTAAATTTAGTTTACATTGTATTCAATATAAAGAGAATGTGAATTTTTTCTTTTTTTTTTCTTTTTTTTTTATTTATTTATGTATTTATTTGTTTGATAGATAGTAGTTGTATATGAGAAACATTCGAATCACAACACATATATTTTAAAACATTATGTTTCTTGGATTTTCAGCTACATGCAACTGCCTCCTATTTCACATTTCTATGTCAGTAAGTGTTTTTTAGCTTAAAATTACATATATAAATTAAAATAATAATAATAATAATCAGAAATCAAATATGCCAATTAAAAAAAATATAAAAATTCTCAGACAGAATTTAATTTAGTACGGTGGGATTATTTTGTTTATTATAAACTTGATATATTAATCTTGATATGTTTTGGAAATAGTTTTATTCTTATTTTTTAATTATAAAGTTGCTTTCCTTAGCAACGCTCACTGTATTAATTTTAATAGAAATTCAAGTAATTGTATCTCTTTCTTTATTATTAAGATATTATACAGTCGAACCTCGTTAACGTGAATCTGAAGGGGGATAAAAAATTAGTTCATGTTATCAGTAATTCATGCTATCAGTAATTTATCTTCGTATAACTAAACTAATCTTCAAAACTAAATGCAAAACTGGTGTACAAACGATAAATAGAAAATAAGACTTCTTCACACACCATAAATTTTAAGCCAGCACAACCGGTTTCGAAAGGACGTAGCCTTCCTTCATCAGGTGCAAAAAAACACGTGCTACTGCCTTGGAGGCAAAAGCAAGACAGTCTTGCTTTTGCCTCCAAGGCACGTGTTTTTTTTTTTTTTTTTTTTTTTGCACCTGATGAAGGAAGGCTACGTCCTTTCGAAACCGGTTGTGCTGGCTTAAAATTTATGGTGTGTGAAGAAGTCTTATTTTCTATTTAAACTAATCTTCATTTTGACGGGGATTGTAGAAATAGTTCATGTTAAAAGTAATTCACGTTATCAGTGTTCACGTTAACGAGGTTCAACTGTATTACATTTTTCAGTTGAAAATGGAAAATGAACCAAATGAATTAAATGAATTTTTTTATTATTATTATTTATTTATTTTTATTTATTTAACTGTAAGAATGTGTGAAAAATAGTTCACTCAAAGAATTTGAATCTGATTGCCTACAAAAAGCTTCAGTGATGAAAATGACGCCAGAAGTAATATTTATAACGCATGTAAAAAAAATGATTAACTCAAACTTTTTATTCTTTATTTTCCCCCTCCCCTCCAGAAATGGGAGACTTTTGTGTAACTCCTTTATTTTACTACTTTTTTCCCAGTAGTTAACAGTACATTTTCAAATATGCAAATACTCAATTATTTTACTACTTGTCAATTCAGTAGTTAACAGTAGATTTTCAAATATGCAAATACTCAATTATTTTACTACTTGTCAATTCAGTAGTTAACAGTAGATTTTCAAATATCATATACTCAATTATTTTAATATTTTACTACTTAGTAGTTAACAGTAGATTTTGAAATATGCAAATACTCAATTAGTTTACTACTTTATAATCCAGTAGTTAACAGTAGGTTTTCAAATATGCAAATACTCAATTATTTTACTACTTGTCAATCCAGAGTAGTTAACATTATATTTTCAAATATGCAAATTTTTTTTTTTACAATTTCGTGATATTATTATAAAATAAGTAAAGAAATAAAATGGTAATATTAGATGTTGTCAGGCATATTCAAAGTGAAATGCAACAAATGATGACAATATGAAATACCCGATTGAAAGCAATAATCCTGTCGTACTAAATAATAATAATAATAATAATAATAATAATTCCTTTGTTGGTTATTTAATGTTTCTCAAGTCACATAAGTGGGTTTATTTAGTGTTTTTGAAATGAAAGGATCATTTAATTTCATCTTCCAAAATAAAACTCGCTTTTGGGATAGCAGGAATGAGAAATTTTCGCCCTACGTGAAACCACTATTTTCATACAATTATCTGTATCCTACTTAATTCCAAAAAGGTGCTTAAAAACAAGATTATTTCTGTATATAAATAACGGTAGAAAAAAAAGCGAAAAATTCTCATCCTTTGAATAGAGCGTCTGAAAAAGTATGACTTTTTCTAACCTTACTTCTTAATAGGTTAATATACCCATAAAAACCCCTTTAACAAATTAATACGTAATTTACTTGAGGAAAAAAATAGCACAGTGTTTAATTTATATACAAAACTATACTGTGTTAAAAATTTATCAATTTATACATTAAAAATAATTTAACGGGGAATATTATAACTTTTATACTTTTATGGTTTATTCAATTTGACTATAAATTTAGCGATATATCTTAATTGCTATTCTTAGAGGGAAACAAAACCTTTAAATCTGGCACTTGTAAATTTCAATTCCACCTCCGTTATGTTACAACTGCATTCTTTGTTGAACTTAATAGTAGGCATTTTATGTTTAGTAGTACGTAAGGGTTGCAAGTGGAATAAATAACTTGGAGTCCCAAATCGGGATTTTTTTTTAATTAATAGTAATTTTTTCAAATCAGATTATTTTAACATTTTTGGCGTAGATAAAATGTATCTTTTACAATGAAGACCATGATACATTATAATGTATTTCAATTAGGGTTTTTGTTTGGTTTAGTATCAAACAGAACCTTTGAACAGATGTACAGCTTAAAAAATATACTGCTCTCATTCCATTCGTCAATGATTGCTACTTTTATTTAGAAAAATATTCGGTGTTTTGTTAAAAAAATAATGCATTACTAACAATGAAAATTGAAAATAAATTTAATATCAAATGAAATAAATTTTCTTTTATCTACTTACCTATTGTCAATTTTTATTTACGATTTAATTATTTTGATATAAGTATTGAATACTAAAATTTTGTATTGTTTAATGCATTTTTCAATGAAAAAATATTTGAAATAGTATTAAAAGAAAAAAATGTATAATACTCAATTCAAATGTATAACTTTCTCTAAAAAATGCATTTAAATATGATATTAAGATAAAAACCATTTAAAAACAAAAACACAAAGTATTATCTATGATCTGTCTTCCAATAACACATTGCATATGATAAAAAGAAAGGAAAAAAAGAAAAAAGAATGTATGTATATATATATATTCAACACACTGAATAAGAGATATATATATAGAAACAATTTTTTTTCAATTTATCATTTATATAAATGGTATGAAACAGAAAGACAGATAGATGATCACCAGATAAACGATTTTTAGAGTTGTTTTTGTTTTGCAATTTAAAGAGAGAGAAGAAAAAAAAAAAACAGAGGAAAGATAAATGATGCAAATTTGGATTCAACCACTAATTGGAGCATGCATCATTTATCAATACTTTCTTCTTTGAAAAATGAATTTCGGTAAAAACCGAAGAAAGTTTGTTAACGATTTCAGAAAAAAGTTTACGGAAAATTTATAAAATAACCACAAGCGAGAATGCACAAAGGTGAAGATGTATACTGTGTAATGCAATTGTAAAAAAAAAAAAAAAATGTTTATACTTTTACAAACTAAAATTTAACCAAAATTCGTGTGTAAGCAGTTTGCATATAAAATATAATGATCATATATTTAAAAAAAAAAAAAAAAGTACACCTTTAATCATTAGTCAAAAATAATCTTTTTTGATGCACCATTAATCTTTTGAAAAGGGATAATATCGACTTCATAAAGAAGAGAAGAAAAAACATTTTTTTAGAAGAATATGTTTTAAAAATCTAACTCCTTAGTGTCATAATACAAAAGATCGACATTCAAGGCACTTTGTCGAATGTAAAATATGATTAATAAAGTGTAAAATTGTTTTTTTTTTTTCATCAAGTGAAGAAAAAATATGATGAAGAGCTATTTAAATGACGTATTTGATGCAAAAAATTAAAGACATCTCAATTTTATTTGTAATTTGTACATATTTTAAGTGGTAAATACGTTTTAAATAATTTATATTTTTATTTGAAATATAATTTATTTGATCTGAAATTTAATTTTGTTTGTCATATCGTTACTCTTTAAAGAAGCTTTATTGTCATATAATATTGTTAGTCTTCATTTTTTTTTTTCTTCGTAATAAAAACTAATAACCTCATTAAGATAAATGATTGGATTTTTTTTTTCTATATGGTACAAAATCTCCATGGCTTATTTTTCTAACTCGTAAGATAAATTTTAAATTTATCCGTTCTTCTTTTTTTATTTAAACAGAAAATTATTTTTTAAAGCAATTATTAATTTATAGTTCGCTTATGTAACGGAGTCATTTTTTAATTTCATTAAAATTATTTTATTATCTCTGTCTATTAAGGATTTCGTACTTGTAAAGTTCGGAAATATTTTTAAAAACTCTAATGCTATAAGCTGTAAAGGGGTGCAATATTATTTTTAAATAGTCTTCTTTTCTAATTTCATTCTCCCAGATACTGTAGAATTTGTAAAATAATTTTATAGCTTTCTAGTAAACTGAAAATGAGCAGTTTATCTTTTAGCGATTAAACATATTTACTTTTATTTATTTAATTATTATTTTTTTTATCTGTAAGTAATTTATAATCAGTTGTATTGTTCTTATTATTCATAAATAAATGTATAAGGGAAAAAAATCTTTCATTGAATGCAGCACTTTTAATCCATGTCACAGATACAATAAATAAATAAATAACAATAAATAAAGAATGAAATTAATGGTTTAATAAAAATAATAATAAATTTAGTGGAGTTACTCCAGTAGATAATTTTTTTAGAACTTATTTATTTATTTAAAGATTCAACATTTTAGCAAAATGTCGAATAAAGCAAAAGGTTACGTGCAAGTTTCTAAATGGTGTTACGTTACAATATTTATGATTCCATCAATAATTATTGCCTATTTGCAATTTTACCAGTTTTTCTGAAAATATAAAGCGGCTAATTTTTAATAACAGTTTTCTACTAATTATTTACGGTTAATTGTATTGGAAAGTATTATTGTAAAACTTGGTGATAATGCTAAAAGAAAAAGAAAAAAATAGAACGAGTTCTGCCAAAAATATTAATTATTGCGGTATACTCTATAAGTTATCTTTTAGGAGTAAAAAAAAAAAAAAAAAAAAAAAAGATAAAATTTATTATTATTACTATTATTGTTATTATTAAGAGCCATTGTGTTAACACAACGGAAGTCAGAGTCAAGCAAATGTGAGCTATTGGTTTCTATCGAATTCCTTTTCATGTCTCAACTCTAAACATCATCCTGTAGTAAGTCCTGTAGTACTACAACTTACTTTGTTGAAAGTATTTGAAAACGCAACATTGATCGTTTATTTATCATTAATGGTTTCATTGATATTAAATTTTTATGGATGAACTTTTTTAAAGCATTACTAAAGTAAGAACTCAATTTTTGAAATATGAACACACTCTTAATTAAAATTAGAACAACTGTATAAAGTGACACACTTCGTTATTATTTTTTATTTTTATTGTTTCTTTATGAAAATTGTGTTAAAAGAAAATTAATTTTATAGAATGTCCAGTATATTATTTACAGTTATATCTTTTGAGGTGACGAAATACCTTTTACTGGTAGTTAGTAGTATGTCATAGCCAAATGCAACATCCTGAACGTCTAAGTCTTGCAAATCGGGGTGTAACCCCCCCCCCCCATACCCCAGTGGGTTATAGGTTTATTATACAGCCATGCCTAGTTGCAAACTTTTATGCTTTTTAGCAACCGGAAAACTTTTATAGAAATTTTTATTTGATTCAGTCTGTTAAAACTGTTAAATATATATTTTATACATATAAAGTTTCTGTTAAAATTTTCTGGTAGCCAAAATATGCAAAAGTTGGTACCTCTAAGCTGTCACTGTCAAACACTCACTCCGTCAAACGTGCACGTTGGTTTTATTCACATAATTTCGTGACCAGTCACTAGAAAGTATGTACTTCCCTTTTGTTAATTACTATTGTTCATTGAATAATCAGATTTTGATTGATAGTCGGTCTCAATGAGTATTCTTCAGGACTTTAATTTTTACGTATCTCCTAACCACTAAGACTTGAAAAGAGCATTAGTATCAACATTTTCACTTTTAAAAGTCATCCTTTTTCATCGGCTCTTGCGTTATGAAATGTTTTGCAGTAAAAGTTAGGTTATAGGGGCAATTAGAATACAAATTTTTGAGACATAATTTTAAATGGGATTTTCATTTAAAAATTAAATCATTTTTACCCTCACTGTAAAAAATATGTCCTTTTTGCAGCCAGAAATTCTCTGTAATTTGAGAAAATAGGCTTAATTTACGAAAAATTTACGTTGTCAGAACGTATTTTCTCAACTTACAGAGAATTTCTGGCAGCAAATAGGACATATTTTTTACAATGCCGCTTATATATTTTTTTAAGTGTGATTTTATAAAGAATGATAACTGTATTAAACTTCTGGGGTGTAATGACATGAGAAATATGATTGGAAATTAACATTACCTTAAAACTTTTCTCAGAAATCAACTTTAATATTAATTTGATAATTGATGATTAATTCCTCTCGAATTCTCATTGCATTCATTAAGTCTTCGTTAGAGTAAACTTTATGATGATTCAATAAATTACTCAAACTTTCAGCTGCAGCAGTCACCTTTCCAAAAGCAGTAATTAGTCTTATTTTTGCTTTATTCATCAAATGACTCTTTCTTTTGTTCTAGAAATGATGAAATCATACCCGGTGATCACAGTTCAACGTACGTCATCAACAAAGTCACCAGAGACTACAACAAGGACACGATCAGCTGTGAAGTCAGTAACGCCGTGGGAACGACAAAATCTACACATACGCTCAATGTGCTATGTAAGAATTGCTATATCATATTGCTTTTTTCGTCTGTATGTTGTACTCCCTAAAGAAGTCAAGGTCGTTGAAAAAAATTTCAACAATCTTTTTGTTTTCTGTGCTCTCATTCTAGTTTACTTCTAATCATTTTCCAGTGTCGTATGATCTTGAGTAGATTTATTTTACCACGTTTTTATTAACTCGCTTTCTTGTTTGCTTGTTTGTCCAGTACAAATCTTGCAATCGATTTTTAACTTCCCGAATAGCTAAACATTTGGAGCTTTTAGAATAGTTCAGAAGACGATGACAATACATTCTTTTAATACTTTTAGCCATCCTTAAGCAGAACTGAATTCATTTTTAATAATTTTTGAAAAATCCGCAAGATGGAGCTTCGATCGATTTCAATACTTGCAATTTTGTGTAACGACGTTTGACGATTTTGAAATCAGAATACATCTGAATTCAGTTTGTTTACAAAAATATCGTGTGAAAAATTAAAAAATTATAAAAATTAAAGTTTGTGAAGTCTGTGGATAGTGCAGATGACTAAAAAGTGATTAAAATTAAATAAACAGAAAATTTAAAAACGTGGTATATAAAAAGTTCTTTTTATCTTGTAATTATTTTATTCCTGGTTGAAATAAAAAGTAATAACTGATAATATTTCTTTATTAATAACTTACATGTAACGCATAGAAGAAAGCAATATATCAAGAATTCATTTTTAATCACACTTATAAACAAGCGATTTTATTTAAAATTCGTAAGACTAAGCAACTAATCTCAAATATACAAGCAGAAAATTTCAACTTTATGAACATCTAAATAGTTCTTGTTCAATTAATCAAAACAGTCAGACACAAATTAAGAACACTCCTGTGGAACATACAGTTCACATAAATGATTACTTTTTGAACGTCCTTGACTTAATAAACTATTGCGTGATGCATTATCAAAATTTCAGCTTTTGTATGCATTTTATAAGCTTGTTTTTACTGCACTCTAATTTATCTTTTAAGATTAAATTAGTTATTTCTACTAACTTTACACTTATTTAATATTTATTTTATACAAAAAATTAAATTTAATAAAATTTATCTTGAACCAAATCGATTTTTTTTCGTCCCTCCAAAAATATATTGTAAATTTATATTAATATTCATATTTGAATAACATATCTTGAAATATTAACTATCGTTATTTTCAATTATATTTCTAAACAAAAAAAGTTTATTACTTGTAGATCTGCAGGTTAGGATCCTCAAAGTCCTATTGAATTACTCTTTAAGGAACAGTTTATATATATATATATATATATAATATAAGGAGATTCCGTGTTCTGTATAAGATAAACACGTTTAATATTGAGGTATACTCCTGTATAAAAGTGTACCTCTTCTTTAATTCCCTGCTGTATATTTGTTTCCTTACCCATTATGGATATAAAACTACTGTAAATATACATACAAATACATATACGGTAGTTACCATGCATCAATACAGAACATAACTGAATTCTTTTGTGTAGCAAAGTAAACTAATTACACTGCACTGAAAAAAAAAAAAAAAAAAAAATTTCGAGCCCTGATTCCATTCTTGCTGGTTCTTATGCAAAATGAAATTCCTAAATCCGAATATGACTCCCATTTTGCCCAGTCACCTACCGTTTTCTCGGGTCACCACCCATCTCCCAATTTTTATCACTATTTGGTAATTTTATGGCCATGAATTTGATTTGGAGAATGAAAAAGAATTAATTTAACACTTAAAAACAAAAAATATATAATGTTTAATACATAACATTAATAATAGATTTAAAAAAAAAAAATAAGAAATGTAATACATAATTTCAGTGGTAAACCCCCCCCCCCCCCTAAATTTTCCCCTTGCCGCCAATGTTCATGTTTTAGAATTTTGCAACTCTGTAATCAGAAGATATTTAACAGTTAAAATACCACCCCCCCCCCATAAAAATCAAAGTTATAGCCATAAAATTACCGAAAAGTGATAAAAATAGGGGCCGTCCCTAAAAAAACGGGTGGGTTATAGGGCAAAATGGGCGTCATATTCGGATTCAGGAGGTCATTTTACATAAGAATTTGCAAAAATGATGTTGGGGTAATTTTCATGTAGAGCAGTGTTATGAACTCTATAACCACTATTTTCTACACAAAGGATGCTCTAAGCATCTTAATAACATATAATAATTTTACTATGTTAAATAATTTTAGAATAAGCTTAATAGAAATGTTGTCCATTGACTGTAATTTATTAAAATTATTTTTATGTGTCTTTGTATGCAAGCTATAAACACTCCAAACACCGAAATTCACACTACCAAATCCAAATACTTCATAAACATTTTTACCAAATTTTAAATCGATTGGATAATTTTTGTATTTCTCTCCTGATAGTACATGCGTACTTGTGCAGATAGACACATACCAATGACTTCTAAAATGGGCAATTATTTCAGCACTAATCACAACTTTTTTTCAAAGCAGATTCTCAGAATGCATGATTACTCAGCAGCAATTCAAAAAAAAGACATACAAACATGACAAACATTTTGAATCTTAACAGTGAAGCGTCTCTGACGTTTCGACAAATATATAAAGGATTAGATATTAATCTTCTCTAATAATATACAGGGTGATTATAATTAAAGTTACGATTTTAAAACGTTGTAATTTTAAAACTACCCATCAGAGCGATTTGTTATTTTACCAGAGCAATCGTGAGACAATGAAATTTTGTTTGGCAAAAGAAAAAAAAAAAAAATAGTTCCAAAATGTGCCGTTAATTATCCGTAAAGTATTTTTTTCACAAAGCTCCTCTTTTTCTCTTTTCACTATGACTGTTTTTGCTGTAAACACGTATTCTTGTCTTTTTGCTAAAAAAAAATGTAGTAAACCCTTGAAGTTTATTGTTTCCTCCTATTCCATTGTGTTGCTAACAACATTCCTGTGTTTAATGAGTCCATTTAGGCGTTTCCCCTGACATTACCCTGACAGCGCCATCTATAGGAACATGTTGGAATTACTTTTTTCTTCCCAAAAACAAAATTTCATTGCCTCACGATTGCTATGGTAAAATATGAAATCGCTCTGATAAGTAGTTTTAAAATTAAGGCGTTTTGAAATCGCAACTTTAATTATAATACCCTGTTCGTATCATATTGCAAAGAAATTTCTGTGAAATAACCTTTATTGAAATTTTTATGTTTTCCACAGATGGTCCTGTATTTCGATCCACCATCGAAAATGTGGCAGCTGACATCGGTACTGAAGTTTCTTTAAACTGTGATGTAGAGGGTAATCCTCAACCAGACACAGTATGGACATTCGAAGGTTCTGACGCTATCCTAAGTACAGATTCTCGGCTAGTCATACCTCAACTAACATTAGACAAAGCAGGAAAATATACTTGCAGGGCGACAGTGGCTGGTTTTGCGGAAATTTCTACAGATGTATTGGTTTTTATAAAGGGTAAGTTTATTATTATGAAAATAGTTTAAAATATATCAGTTTGTTTGTACATTGTGTTGATAAATATATTTGTTTGAGTTACTATTTTTTTGTACTTATTCTATGTAATAATAAAAATAATGATAATAAGACTATAAAAACTTGAGTATCTATATCATGTGTAATGAAATTTAAAATAATAATATATTACAACAAGATTGGTGTGATTATTTAAACTAAAATGTTATGAAATGTTTACTTTTGTTTTCTTTACAGAAAAGCTTTTATTTACTCACATATTCTCATTAGAAAGGTTCCATTATTCTTTTATATATAAAACACTGATTGTATTTTATAAAATTTTAAAATACGGCTAAAAAGGTTCTTCCAATATATATTTTTTTTTCTTATTTTATTTCAAGTGGGGGAAAATGTTATGTTACTTATAATCAACACGCTGTTGATGATAAAACGTGTGATTTATAAAATACTGTTTATATTTAATATATTTGAAAATATAAACTATTGGCTAAATTCTAACCAATGAGGTTTTTTTTTTTTTTTTTTTTTTTTTTTATTAACAAAAAGTAAATTAATAGAAAAACAATAAAATACAAATGATTATTAATCACAACCAATAGTAGAATCATCATAATAGATTCATCAAATATAATTAACAAATTACTCACTACTATTTAGAATTTTTGAACAGTTTTTTTTTTTTTTTTCTTTTTTTTTTTTTTTTTCTTAACTTACCTTACCTTAGTTGTTGCCTAAGTTCTAATCAATTTTTAGAAAGTAGAGAAAGAAAGAAATTAAATGAAAAGGAAAAATAATGTGTGTATTTACCTGATAGATTGATCATCATAATAGGAACAAAAATTTTATTTTTAAAATAGGACTGCATTCTATAAATTTTCATATTACTTTTAACTGATGTTTCTGTTTATACATATTCATATTTATCTTCTCTAATTAAGAAAAACATTTTTTTTTTTCCTTATTTGTTAAAGTTGTTAACAAACATAAAATATCATTTAAAAATAATGGCATCATCAATATTTTCATTATTGTACATTATTATTATTATTATTATTTAAAATTAGTTATAAACCTGTAATTTAGATAATGATTTGAGTAGCTATTCCTCCGATTTCTTCTATTATATAGTAATTTCAATCAAATTAACAACGCATATCATAGTTATACTTTTTGGTGATTATCACACGGGAAAACACACTTTCCCTAAGTATACTGTTAAAAATTCCAGTTCAAACTTGAACCACTATATGGAGCAAAGTTATAAACAATACCATAATATGGTTCAACCTCACTTTTATGTTTTCTACTTGTTGCAATTGAATTTCAGTTGCAGCAAAACTTGGAGCTACCATATATCTACTCACAAGGAAAGTATTTCGGCGTACATGCAATTGTAATTCTTTTTGTATTCAGGAGATGGCGCCACTAGAATGCTGAAAATAAACAGCTGTAAGCCAGATAGTTAAAATAAAATTTGTGAAGTGAGATCGCGTGTGATTATGTTATTCAAAACCAACTTTCATTTTAAGAAAAAAAAGAGTTCTTTATTCAAGTGATCAGTAACCAGATGCTACTGTAAGAAATTTTATTGAAATATACCCTTTTAAGAAGAGAGAAAAATATATTATACAGTCCGGGAAGTATGAATCAATAAAATTCTTTTTGAAACCAAAACAAGCTTAAATTAAAGAGTGTAGTCGAAAACATAGGGTGAAGTGCAAATTTTGTGCAACAATTCACCCATGGGTCATAATAATACCCCAGAAAATGTAGCCCTTTTTATCAAAATCAATTAACAGAAATAGCGGGCAAGAAAGCGTGGCACAGTGCCATTGTGTTAGACATGAGACAAGACGGTCTTCAGTTCGATCCCCACCTGAGTCAAATGTTGATTTATTATTATTATCATTATTATTTAAAACATAATACAATATTTGGTTCAACATAAAATTAATAAATCATGGTAAAAGGTTAAATCATCGGGTGGCTGCAGCTTCTTCAGTACCAAGTTTTGGTTCAAACTGACACCAAATTTTTAACAGTGTGTGTTCAATTTCGCATTTCCGAAGAACTAAGTAACTCAAATAGACAAGCACGTTTCAATGCGAAAAAACAAAAACTAAAATCGATTTTGTAATAAAATTTTGTCCCTATTACATGAAATGTGGAAGTATTTCTAAGCTAGTTTTCTTTTATTTATTTATTTATTTATTTATTTTTGCCATATATTATTGCAGTTATTTATTAACATAAAATATCCTTTAAAAATAACGAAATTACTAATTTTTCTTTCTTATATCTAAATAACTTAATAAATTTTCTTTCATTAGAAATAAGAAACTAATAGCACATATCATGGTCATGATTTATTGGTAATTATCACTTTAAACGCCATTATGCTTTCTTTGTGTATTCAATTTCTCATTTCTGAGAAACTAAGTAATTCACATGAACAAGCACGTGCCAATAAGATAAATTCTTTGAAATATTTCGAAGCTAATTTTTCTTTCCTTTTTTTTTTTTTTTTTTTCCCTTTTATTTCATTACAGTAATAAACCAGCATAAAATATCCTTTGAAAATAATTACACTATCTGGTTTTCTTTCTTATATCTTGGATGTTTATAGCTAATGAAATTAATATCTAATTTACAAATTTTAACTAATTTACATATAAATAAATGAATACATTCTCTGTCAGCGAAATTAAGAAAAAAAAAAAAAAAATGGAAAAAGAAAAGTGAGAATACATATTATGGGCACGACTTTTTAGTAATTATTACCTGAAAACACATCACACTTTCTCTAAATGTTCAATTTCTCATTTTCGAGAAATGAAGTAACTCTAATAAAGAAGCACGCGCAAATACGATAAAACAGCATATCAATACATCATTACATAAAATGCTGACTAGTTTTGTAAAATTTGCAGATATCTTGTACGCTGTTTTTTTTTTTTCCTCTCTCTCTCTTCTTTCTTATAATTTTTATGAGGCTATACAAAAGTAATTTTGTTAAAACCTGTAATTTAGATATTAATTTGATTAGCTAAACCCCATTCTATTCCAGTAGATAGAAATTTGAAGAGAAAGGGATTTATACATATCATGGGCATGACATTTTCGTAATTATCACCTGAAAAGACATCATAATTTTCCTAAGTATGTTCAACTTCTCATTTCCTAGAAACGAAATAACTTAAAAGAAACAAGCACGCGCGATTAAGATAAAACGAAATACAAAAAACAACACCAGCAGCATCTTACAATGCACCAATTCTAATCATGAATAACGACGAAAAAATATTAATAATAATGACCATTACTATGCGACCGATAGGTTGGCTATTTTCTTCGGCGACATTCCACCTTAGGGTCATCGTTCGGTTCAAGTAGCGCTCCAGGCCCATGCCCTGCCCTGCCCAAACAAGGTCTGATACAAGTTCTTAATATATCAACAGATGTTTCTTCGGGTGATAATACCAATAACTATGCTATTCAACATGGCTGTAATTTACGCGGAGATTTTCTTCGCTACAGACATGTTTAGTCTCTATGAATTAGTCTGCCGGAGTAATGGCCTGTAATTAGTTATTCTTTAGACTCGGTATTAATATCTGAAATAAGGGTAATAATCATAGCATGCCGTTTCTTTTACCGTGTTTTAACACTTCTCAATTATTTTGTTCAAGTTATTATTATTATTATTATTTTTGTTTTTTTTTAATAAGAAACAACATTCCTATATATATATATATATATATATATATATTCTTTTTCTCTTTGTATCTTGGTTATTTATTTTCAAAATAGATAACTAATGTGTTTCTCTTAGTTTCAACTTAAGAAAATTTATTTATTTGTTTATTCATTTTAATAGTACCAAAGTTCATCATTATTACAAGTGGAGTGTTAAAAATTTGTAATTTTAAAATTTTAATACATTAGTTTGAAATTGGATATAAAATAGTTTCCTGGAATATTATAAATATTGTAGCTATGCATTTTTCGTCTTTTTATGTAGATATTTCCGAATGTAATATTATCTCATATACGCCGTAACATTATCTACACCACTATTATTGTAAAGTTTTCTTTAATCATGCATTTATGCAAAATAGTTCTTAATGTTATCAATTCTTTAAAAAGTACACGTATTTAAAATTCTATTCACATTATTTTTTAAAAGTAACATATTTAATTTGAATAAATAAATAAATAAATAAATAACAATAAAACTTATTTTTAGTATTTTTTAGCTTTATTTTAACCATATTCTTACGGGAAGAATTGCTTTTTAAATACTTTACTTTCTTCGACTTGATTTTAAGAATTTTTACACATATTTAAATTAGTCTAAAATTTTCTGTAAAAATTGCAGATTTTACAGCTTAAAAATAATTTCAGTCATTAAACTAGAAGTCATTGCATTTAAATATTAAATATTTTATTAAATGTAATACAAAATTCATTATATAAGGCAAATATATATTGCATAAAAATGCTTTTTATAGATCAATATAAGTAATCAATGACGTTTAAAAAAAATGTATATATATATATATATATATTACATTATTATTGAGATTTGGTCGCCTTATACGTTGAAACATATTTTCTTTAAATTCATAAGACATAAAACACCAACAATGAAAAATTATGAGAATTTTACTTTTAAAAGATTTTCCCACTTTCAAAGATAATTTTATTTAAGGGATGAAAATGAAGAGGAGGGAGACTCAAAGATATTTCAACAGAACAAAATAATTTGCTGCATTTTTTAACGAGTGTTTTATTTTTGCTGTGATAAATATTGCAAAGCACTTTTTTTTTTTTTTTTTTTTTTTTTAACAGAAGCCTATACAAAATTTATGTGTTAAAGTACTGTTTATTTATTTCTTATTTATGCGTCCTATACGTTTATACTTCAGTTTAGAATTCCCTCAATCCATTCCTATTCATTTTAATAAAAATGCTTCGTTTGAACGCAAAAATCAGTTATATGTTTCAACTTTATTATTTATTTATTTTTATTTTTATTTATTTTATTTTATTTTTTATTTATTTATTTTGTTGAATTCGCAATTTTTTTACCAATTTTTTTTTATTTCTCCGTTCCTCTTTTATTATTTTTCCTAAATATCATAGAAACTCCGTTTTTTTTTTTTTTTTTTTTTATATACTTCATCGTAACACTCGTGAAAATAATAATAATAATAATAATAACAATGAGTACGATTTAATTTCTAATGTAGTGTTTAGTACTTACGGTGAATCAGCTCTTTCAGATAATTATCAAGGTTCATTATTATTATTATTATTAAATCTTTGTTTGCATGAATATACGATGCATAATGATTATTTGTTAACGTATGAAATGCATATCATGGAAAATACTCAAATTGTACATCAGTATTCGTACTTAAGCTAGGTAATGGCAATTAGTACTTAAAGAGTTTAATTAACATTTTCTCACTTCCATAATAATTGTTTTATTTTAAAATGAATTTACTATTTTTAGTATAAATGCTACTATGAAATAGCTTTATTATTACTATTATTATTATTACTTTTGCTTAAAATGACACTCATGAGTCATGTAGAGTTAAATGTGAAAGAATCGAAGTTGTTAATCAAAAATTCGATTATACGTCTTATTATTTATACGCCGTTTTACATCAGTTATTTGAAAGATATATATATATATAAACAGTACTCTATTGCAGTTAATTCCTTTAAATGACATCCAGTTAAATTTAAGTAAATCTTATCTTATAAAATTGTTTAAATTTCGTCATGTCTGTACATTTTATTATTTTTTTAAACGTACTTTTTTTAGAGACTTCCTTTTTTATCTGTTGTCAATGATGCTTTAAGTACTTATTTTTCTTTGTCAAAAGGTATCGCTTTATGAGATAAATAAATAAAAAGAATTCTTTTAAGTACTCTTCTCTTGCAAAAGAGTCATTTACTGAAAATATCCAAGAAATATTAAGCTTCAAAACGTAATTTAATAGCATTTTCCTGGATATCAAAGGACTGTTCTGTTATCAGCGCTCTATTTTCCCTTCTGTGTTCTCTCTACTCAGACTGTTATTTTAGCACCCTCAGGCAATCAAGACCGTGCGAACGGCGAAATTGCATTGAAATTGTTCTTTGACATGCCATCTTCTATGTATTTCATGCAGTGTTACAGTGCTGCCATCTATTGCTAAAATATTGAACGTTATATTTCTCCCGACAGGGAATATTTTTCAGAATACGGAATCAAGCGGTACGATACATTTATTCTAACAAAAGCTACTGTTGTTAAGTAGATTATAGTTATCAAGTATTTAAAATATTATTGAATATTAATACTTTAAAATGAAATAAAGAGCAACCCGTAAATTTCAGTACGTGAAATAAACAGATAAAGAAAAATGCACTAATTAAGGGTTCTCTTCACTCACCGCCGCCGGAAGCCGAAACCAATGTTATTCAATGGGAAATTTTTCTTTACAAATAACTTATTAACTAATACATATTTTTAAATTCTGTTTTCACATTCTGAAAGTCCCAGCTGTTAAACTGACGCACCTTTTCTAAAATATTATTTTTTAAATTTTTTATATTTTATTTTGAAGCTGCAAAATACGAATTTTCAATATGTGAAATTTTTTCATTTTGCAATTTCGAAATAAAATATTAAAAATTAAAAAATTACATTTTTGAAAAAGGTCCGTCAATTTAACAGTTGGGAATTTTCTGAATGTGAAAACAGAATTTAAAAATACGTATTAGTTAATAAGTTATTTGTAAAGAAAATTTCCCCATTGAATAATATTGGCTCGGGCTTCCGGCGACGATGAGTGAAGAGGGCCGTTAATGAGAATTCTCGAGTTTTATATTTCTGTCGATCGAAAACACATATTTTTTAACTGGCATTTTCAGTCAAATGCATGTGAAATTTTCAGATATTTTAACTGTTGGAGAACCAAAATTCTGTCTTAATTGTCATTATGAATATTATTATTGTTATTATCATTATTATTATTATTCACGAGCATGATTAGACAATCATTATACAGTCGAACCTCGTTAACGTGGATCTCAAGGGGGATAAAAAATTTGATCGTGTTATCAATAGTTCATGCAATCAGTAACTAATCTTCATCTAACTAAACTAATCTTCAATTTGACGGGGATTGTGGAAACAATTCATGTTTTAAAAGTAATTCACGTTAACAGTGTTCACGTTAACGAGGTTCGACTTTTTTACCCTATGTATAACGTAAGCTCATGCAAATTAATGCACATCGTGTTAATATTGAAACGTATTAAAGAAACATTACAATGAAAGAAATGTAATTTTTGTTCCTAATTGCTTATTTTTGTTTCTATAATTTAGGTCCACCAAGAGTACGCAGCCCTCCAGTCCAATACGGAATGGAGGGTGAAGTAGTAAAATTAGAATGTATCATATCTTCCGTGCCTCCTCCTACAAGAATCCTATGGTCCAGAAATTCACAAGTATGATATTAGTTTCCTTCCCATTAAAATTTATCATCTCATTTATTACTATCTTCAAAAACATATCTATCGATCTCCCTAAATAACTCTTTTAATTTATTTTCAAAATCTTTATCTTTCTTTTGAATTAATTTTCGATTGTAGCTTTTGAAATATGAATAATTGCAACCTTGATTTTAACTTTCTGGCTTTTTAAACATATTTTCATGGGAAATAAACAAGACAATAATTTTATGGATTCTGTTCAACAAAATAGCATTTAATTCTTGTTTTCTGTAGCATTTTCGTGAGTTATGTGGTCAGGTTACATTTAAAAGTAGATAACATCAGAAAAATTAATGACAATAATTATATTTACAATAATCCTAAAAAAATAATTACTTCTAAAACTTGTAAAATTTAACAGGAGTTAAGAAATGTTTTATCTCTCTATTACCTTCATTTGAATAATACTACATATTTCTTTTTTTCTTTTTCTTTTTTTTTTTTACATTTTTTTTATAAAAATGTCAGAACAAATTTTTTGCCGATGTATAATAATCTTATATGCACAATATTTCCGTGATGGTTAGCTAAAATTTAATGAAAGCTTAACAGCTTTTACATGAAATGTAAATATATGAAATGACGAACAATTAACTTTTTAACATTAAAATTTTCTAATTGTAAGCATACTTACGCATTTTTTTTTTTTTTTTTATAAAAAAAATATTAATATTTTTCAAAAGAACAGAACATTCCAGCAAAATTATTTTTCGTCCTTTTAATTATAGGTTGTTTTTTTTTTTCTTCATGCGCACAATTTTTTTAGATTCATGTGATGTATCATTTGCATGTAATCCTGCGCGCAAAGCTTAGGGTAGGTGATCCAGTAATTGACATCTATCACGAAATAATTAATATATAAGAAAAATAATAAAATCGTACCCAGCAAAACCTCAGATGACGGCCAGCATGAGGCCAAGTGCTGGTTGCCAGCAGTAGATGCAGTTGGCCCGCCGGTGGCAAAAGTTAACGTTGCCGCAGGGAATATGTTACGCCGGCCGTCAGTTGGCCGTATTCAACCGATCCACTGTTGGCAGCCAGCAGTAAGTTAAAAATAAGTTAGTGGGCCGGTGATTGGATCGTTGCTGGCAGCTAGCAGTATAATGAAAATAGGTAATGGGCCACTGTTGGCAACGAACATTAGGTTTGAAATTGTTAGTGGGCCAGTGTTGGGCCATCTGGTGGCAAATATAGTTTTTCCATGTTGTTGCTGGCAGCCTACAGTGGGCCAGCTGTGGCAAACATAAAAATATATATTACTGCCGGCAGTCTTCATTGGTCCTTTATATTTTCCCATTAAGGGCCCACTTCACTCACCGTCGTCGGAAGCCGAAGCCAATGTTATTCTATGGGAAATTTTCTTTACAAATAACTTATTAACTAATACATATTTTTAAATTCTGTTTTCACATTCTGAAAATTCCCAACTGTTAAATTGACGGACTTTTTTTAAATAATTATTTTTTTATTTTTTATATTTTATTTTGAAGCTGCAAAATACGAATTTTCAATACGTGAAATTTTTCATTTTGCAATTTCAAAATAAAATATTAAAAATTAAAAAAATACATTTTTAAAAATGGTCCGACAATTTAACAGTTGGGAATTTTCTGAATGTGAAAACAGAATTTAAAATATGTATTAGTTAATAAGTTATTTGTAAAGAAAGTTTCCCATAGAATAACATTGGCTCGGACTTCCGGAGACGGTAAGTGAAGAGGGCCGTTAACGGGTCAGCAGTGATTTGGTTATAGCTAGTACATTCATTTTATTGGTGATACCTTTAATTTTATTAGTGCTTTTTTTTTTTTTTCTTTTTTTCTTTTTTTTCTCTCTTTTTTCTGATGAGGTAGCAGCCAGTTTTTTCTATGCAGCCAATATTTAATTTGATTTTGTACATATTCATTTTTAAATACTATTTACAAGTATTTGATTCATACACTATGGTTATAAATTCAGGATTTCTAGTACAACATATAGGAAATATTCAGTTGATCCATTACATTTTTTGGAATGAAGGAGATTATGTTTTTTTTTAAAGTGTTTAAATTTCAATATGTTTAACTTTGTTAAGTTATTTGATGTAAATAAATGTAACTTTACATGTGAAAATTATAAAATATTGAAACAAAAATTGTTATAAAGAGAGCATTGTAAAAAACAAACACCATAAAAAAAAAAAAAAAAAAAAAAAAAAAAATGCAGCAATTGTTTCCGATCGAAATAGCACAAAGATCCTTCGTCAAGCGAAACAAAGTGGGCATGAGTGCAGCAAAAGTAATTTGCTGCATTCGTGCTTTTTGTTAGACTCACGAAGGGATGCATTATTATTTCAACCTGAAAAAACTGATGCATTTTTTTTTCATTGGGGGGAGGGGGGGGCAATGATTATGTTTACTTACAAATTTTTCTATTTATTACTATCAGGCTTTGCCCGCTTTGCTGTCCCTACAATTAAACGAATTAAAAAAAAAAAAAAAAAAAAAAAAAAAAAAGAAAGAAAGAAAGGAAAGAAAATCAATAGATAAATATAATTTTCTTTATATTACTTTAAAATTAACAACTAAAGCAAAGTCCACTGAAATCACATAAAGCAAAGTTTTAATTCTCCGCTGCATTTGGCAGCGTCTTCGTCTTTCGTGCAATGTTCGACCCGGGTCCCCACTGCCTTCGATAGAGCCTTAAACGACAGGCTCAATTTGTGTGTTTATCGGTAGACAGGTGGTGCTACTATTATTCAGGAACTACAGCTTTACTATAAAACTCAGCATCTATTAGACATCTTAGTTTTGGTACTATATATCATAGAATTTAGTTACATGAAATAGTTTTCCTAACCTTCTTTCTATTATATTAAATTTATATTTAGAATAAATTTATTATATTATAAATTTATAATATAAATAAAATATATAATAATATTAATATAATTATTCTATATTTATGTATTCATTTGACAAAAATTCTGTCAGCAATTTCACGCCGAAGATAGTATTAAGATATGCCATTAGCACTATTTCAATCCCATGAGGCAATTATGTTTTTGAAATGTTTAAATATCACTTCCAATTTTTAATATTTCATTTTGAGTTTATTTTAATAATAGTTAGTGATATTTCCAAGTGTATGAAAGAGCAGTACTTCGCTGTTTATAACTACTTCACTCGTGCCTACTTTATTCACCTCATGAATGGTCATGGAATCATTTCGACCTGAAACTTTTATTATTATTATTATTAATGTTTTTTACAATTTTGTAAATTAAATTTACAAAGTTCTTTATTTACTTTTTTCAACACCAGTTCTTCATTAAATTTTTTGCTGTAATAAGTATATGTTTTAAAATCTGTCTCTCTCTTGTTTGTTTTAGATACATTTTCTTTTTTTCAATTTATTAAAATAAATTATGCTAGAAAGGTTTTTGAGAACATTTAGTAAAATGACAGGAAAATTATTGTTGAAGAAGGAAAAAAGTAAGTAAACTTTATAAATTATGAAACAACACACCAGCCGTTTCCACTCAAAATAATTAAGCTCGACCCATCATCAGGAAAAGATAAATTGACTACGAGTTCAGCATAATATCATCGACGAAATGTAGTAGCTTAAAAACAGCATGTCTTCAAAATCTTGAGGTCGATAACCGAGTTTAAAATTATACTTACCATAAAGCGAAGATTAGAGATCAAACAATCCGACCCACATTAAAATAATAATAATAATCTGCAGTAATTTTATCGGTTATTACTACACATATTTTACTCCTTTTATATTTTATTATTATTGTTGTTGTTGTTGCTGTTGTTGTTGTTGTTTTTAAATGAAGTGGTCAGAAAACATAAAAATGGTTTGTCAATTTACACATCTAATAATTTTCCTGTTAAAGCAAACTGATACATGCGTCATAATATAACAAAGAGAGTTTACATAGCGAATTAACAACAACAAAAAAAGTTAGAGTAGTTTTGGAAGCACTCATTTCCAAGATTTCCAGTTGCTTCCACCTAATAAGGACTCTTGTCAATTTTCCTGTATTAAACAAGTATTACATGCTAAAAAGGGGTTTATGTAGCAAATCTGAAGAAAGTTAAAGTCGTTTTTTGAGATATCGGTTTCTGTCCCACTGATAATTTCACCAAAACTTAGTAAACTGATCTGTTCATCATAAACTAACAATTGCGTACGAAATGATATCTAAAAAGGAATTAATATAGCGATTTTGAAGAAAATCCATAAAGCTGTTTTTAAAAGAAAGCACTTGTGAGACTTAAAATTGTTGTGTATTTTTATAGGACGTTTATCAATTTCCCTGAAATAACAAATACAAAAGACATCCAAAATAAAGTTTATATAACTTTGAAGACAATCGCCAGTTTTTGATTTCAGATTTCCAGTTTTCAAGAAAAGTTGGAAAAATCATCTGTACACTATACCTGTCTTAATTCAAAAGTTCGTCTTTCTTTATTAGTGATGATACTCAGATATGATACTCAGATATGATATGATTAGATATGATACTCAGAAAATTTCCAGAAACATATACACATATATGCAATACAGATACACAAACACACAGACTAATTGCCAAAAAACACTTTTCTGACTCACGAGACCTTAAAATATGTAAATCAGGTGAAAACTCGAAATCAAAATTTTTGACCAAATACAATGCTTCCATTATCTACGGTATTCGGATTATGGAAATGAATAATAATAAATAATTAGTTGACACAAATCCTAGCATAATTTCAGATAGAAATCATTATTTTATTGAAGAATTTGTTTAATAGCGTACTTCAAATAGTTTTAATCTATTAGCTGTTAATAAACAAATATATTTCTTTATAGAGCTGTAAAAAATAGAAGCACTCATTTAAAAATAATTGATGAATTGACTAATTTTTCTTCTACTTTTTTCGTTTATTTTCTGAACACAGTTCCTCGTTATCAGGATAAACAAATCTCCTCCCTGCGCAACCCAACGCTGACGCAGCAGTTATCAGTTACATCTTGTTGTTTTATGAAAGAAGTACAGCTGTTTTCTGTTCTGATTTAATGTGTTGTTAGGTGATATAAGTATATGTGTGTAGGATTTCTCATGCATGCAAAAATTCAAGAAAATCAATTTCACTTGTTAATATAATTTATAATTTTACTTTATATTTAGAGTGTGCTTATTAATTACATTTTTTTTTTTTTTTAAATATTTTTAGAATTCCACAAAACTCATATTTGTTATACAGGTTTTGCAGACTTATTGTAGGATGCTTGTCATAAAAAGATGTACAGGTAACACAAATGGTTTCAGTATAAAAATCCATAAAATAATTTGGATACATTACAGTTTACGAGAAACTTCTTATCAGCGCACGTAAAAATCTTTATACAGCGTTAAAAATACAGATCAACATAAATTTTATAGATGCAATAAAGAATGTTTTTAATCAAAAATGATAAAATAAATATTTGTAGTTCATTTAATAGTGATGCACAAACATATTCTTATAAGTTACCGCAAATTGGG
The DNA here is from genome assembly GCA_963930645.1 of Salticus scenicus. Taxonomy (NCBI): domain Eukaryota; kingdom Metazoa; phylum Arthropoda; class Arachnida; order Araneae; family Salticidae; genus Salticus; species Salticus scenicus. Next base: position 103,032,364 of record OZ005652.1, read on the forward strand.
GGGGGGGGGGGACTATTTCAGTTTCGTAAAAGTGAAATTATTTTTCTTCCTTGCATTTAAAAAATAATAATTAACAAATAAATAAAATAAAACTGTTAGGGCTACCACTTTTTTTTTTTTCCTATAATAGTTTATAGAAATTACATATGAAAATTATTATTTATGAAAATTATTTTCTATGATGTAGGTAGGCGATTTTCATCTAAAACAAGTACAATATACTAAATTTCGAAAGAAAATCAATTTTATAGTAATATATATAGATATATATATGAAGACAATTTTTGACATTCGGTTTTCGACGTATTTGCATGTTTTAAGATTCCTGAACACGATTTGATCATTTTTAGAAAGTTCCCCTCTGTAAATGTGTATAAAAAATGTGTGGAAGCTGTATCTCACGAACCAATGGACGAAATTTAACCAAATTTGATATTTAATTAAAATAATTTGATATTTGATTAAAATCGTTCCCGATTACATTCGTGTATCATTCACTCAACACATGGCTCCATACTTCTACTTCTACGTAACTTTCAATATGACATAGTAGAGGAGGAAATTTCATATAAATGATTTCAAATAAATGATAATTATTATTTTTTTAAATTTTTATTATGAATTAAAAAATAAGTATTTAAATAACTAACAACTAACCAGGATTTTTTTTTTTTTTTTTTTTTTTTTTTTTTTTGTATAAGTTGAGGAATCGCTCGCCTTTCTCCATGAGGGGATAAATTTTCAATGGTGGTATTTTTCAAAAGAAACTCATCAATAACTTCCACATAAATGATTGATTTAAATTTGTGGTAAATGAAAACAAAGTTATAAATTATTAAAAAAAAAAAAAAAAAAAAAAAAAGAAGAAGAAGAAGAAGAAAGCATTTTATTAGAAGTTGGCACAAAATTGATTTATTTATTTTTTTTTTTTTTTTTTATTGACAAGCACTGTTCTAAAATGAAAATCGTTTCCATGCATTCAGAAAAATGATTTTAACAAATTATTATTTGCACTACGCGAATTTGCATAATAAAAAATATAGAAGAAAGTTTTGTGGTGCCACAACATACTAGTTTTTGTCAAAAATAATAAAATCAATAAACTTGCTTTAAAATATCACAGATATATAATATAATCGTTCGTTTAAAGATATTGACGAATTCTTTTCAAGAATACCCATATTGGAAATTTACTCTATCGGGTATACTTCTCCCTCAGGGGTGGAGGAAGCGATGTTTGTACATAAAAAAAAAAAAAAAAAAAAAAAAAAAAAAGCGGAAGGAGTAAACTTTCTAGATTACTATCACTTTCATAAATATTTGAGCACACACAAAGAGACAGACAATTTTTCAAATTATGTTCATCAGAACAACTCAAAACGTGCAAAATCTATCGAAAAAAGGATATCGAAAATTTTCCCGAATCTATTGCTTTCTTCTTAACAACACTGAAGGAAGAAAAAAAATGAAACATAAACTATAAATAGTTATAAGTGTTCTAATAACTTTCTCCCGTCCATATAACATAACTATTTAAATTAAGATCCATAATTTTTATTTTATTAAATCAATTAAAATAATAATAATAATGATAAAATGCTAGAAAGTTAGCGACTATCATAATTTACTAAAACGGATCAACTGGATAATTGTTATATATTTCTAGAAATCCTTTTGTTATAACAATGGTTTTAGAATCAAACATTTAAAAAAAAATAGTATTTAAAAAATAATACAAAAACAAATTAATAATTGAATTACTTACTCATATATTCTTTTTACGAGATTTTCAATCTCGAAGACACATCCGCAGACTACACTAACGAACAAAAACTTCGTATGAAATGGCGGACAGCGAGGGAATTTCAAATCAACAAAAAAAGAATCACAGCGCCCTCTATGCATACAAATTGGTTATGGCTTAATAATTTGTGGCCACAACATGAAAAACATGATGTTGGCCTTGTGGTGATAGCTTGCATAAGGCCAACTGTGTTTATGCCACCTCTGGGCCACCGACCATTTTTCTTTAGGCTTCCATCACTGCTGGCAACCATCAATGGCCCGCTGCTGGTGTTATATGGGGCAACCGGCAACTGATGGCAAGTGCAGGATGCCAGCAGTAGGCCATAACGAGCCCGCCACTATAAGTTTTGCTGGGTATATTTTACATATAAGAATTTTAACATTTTATGTCAAACACTGGAGCATAGGGTGCTAATAACTGGTAAAATGAATAACTAGCAGTGTCAAACACTGGAACATAGGGGGCCAATTACTGATAAAATGAAAAACTGGCAGTGCCAATTACTGGAACATTGAGTGGGTGTCAAATAAAAATTCATGTATATATATATATATATGTATCAAATGTATATATTTTAACATATATGTGGTTGTGAATGTCTTTCATGCCATATGTACTAACTTAAGATTTCTAAAAATATTTTCTGATGACTAGAACATTAAAAACATCAGAGATTACTCTAAAAGTGTCAATCACTGGTTCACATATCATAAATGGACCAAAAAATAAATTAATAAATAAAAAATAGCTCTCAGATTTTCAGTAAAAAAATAAATAATTAAAATAATAAATTGTTAAAAAAAAATGCAACTTTGCTGCCAGAAATTCTCTGTAATTACAGAAAAATACGTTTTGTCAACGTATTTTTTCCGTAATTTACGACTTTTTTTCTCAAATTATTGAGAATTTCTGGCAGCAAAGTTGCAATTTTTTAACTACAAGCATTCCAACAGTTTTAATAGAGATGAAACCTTTCTTAACCCTTGTTAAAAATTACAAGTTTTAAAAGTAAATATTTTTTACGTTATGATCATTTTTTACAAATATTCCCAACGTTCAAACGTACACTGTCAAAAATATGTCTTATTTGCTGCCAGAAATTTTCTGTAATTTGAGAAAATAGGCGTAATTTACGAAAAAATTACGTTGTCAGAACGCATTTTCTCAAATTACAGAGAATTCCTTGCAGCAAATAGGACATATTTTTTACAGTGCACCTTACGCCTTAAACTGTATGTTCATCTCTGCATTGTTAAATTCTTTGGTTAATGCATTTTTATCATATGCTATTAAAAATTTCAGTTCAAGATTGAACCAAATGTTTGTACTACAGTAGCTTTAATTTGCTAGGTTGGACCAAAATTTGGTACAACTGTAGCTGCAACCAAAAGATGGTGAAACCTTCTAGCATGATTTAGTGCTTCTTGTTCAAAAAATAGCTACCAAATTATGGTAAAAACTTTCTCCGCTTTATGGATTTAGCTATTGCAGTACCAAGTCTTGGTTTAACGCAGCACCAAATAATGGTATAAGGTTTCACCATCGCATGGTTGCAGCTACGGTAGTTCAACCTAGGACAAAATTTTTAACAGTGTAATTTGGTTTTATGAATTCTTTTAATATGCTAAAAAATTTGATAAACCTCATTTTTCTTATAAAAACTATTTCAACTTTAAATTATTCATAACTTATACCGTGATTAAATTTTTAAAAATTACACTAGATACAGTAATATTTAGCATTGTTTGAAGCCCTTTATAATCCTAAAGTTCATTTCTCTCTCTCTCTCTCTCTTTTTTTTTTTTTTTTTTTTTTTCTAAGAATATTACAAAAAAAATACGAATGAGATGATCTAAGCAATTATTTGGATTATTATTATTATTATTAAATTATAAAGTAAATGACAGAAAATTTAAAATTTAATTTCTGATAATATGGTAAATGTTACAAAATTCTTCTATTTGAATAACGTTTTATTTTTTAACTCTATTAATCAAAATTCTCCAACGAATGACTTTTTTTTTAATACCAAAAGCATATTTATCTATACACAACAATTTATACATACATAATGATTACTATACATAAATTTTTACGTTCATATTATTCCAAATTCATATTTTACAACTAATGTAAATTCGACTTTTAAAACCAGCCATTATGCCATCGTCTTCTAATAATCTAATATTTTATTACTGCACTTTCTCAAATTTTACCACTTAACCAATAAACTTTATGTATCTCGCTTTCCGATATAATTCGTTGTAAATTTTCTGCCTTTAGTAATCAGAAAAGTTTGAATATCCTTATTATTGATAATTTTATGTTTCATAAAAATTCTTTGAAGGTAAATTTAAAATATTTTACACAAATTAACTATGTATGACAGTTTAAAATCAGGAATATTATTATTTAACAGAAATAATATTTTACAATATTTCAAAAATAATTTCTTGAAGTTTATCATTTTGCCACTATGTCTTTCTGTTAATAATGCATTTTGTTGGACCATTATCTGAAGTTTTATCTCTTACGCAATAAAACCTAAAAGGGGAGATTTTCACTTTTAAGTATCGAAATTTAAGAATATTTCTATTGATATATCTATTTTATTTTATAAATGTTATATGTCATATTAATTTCATGAATTACGTAAAAGAGATTTTTTTTTTTTCTTTGCCTGACATCTACTGTAATCTATTTGTTTCATCTTAAATTTAGCTCTATTAACCCAGATGTGATATTTAATTATAATTCAACTATTGCTGTAAGAAACATTGTGTCATACGAATGCATCTTTCAAATAATCATAAAGTTGTAATATTATTTTCTTGTTATTCAAAATTTACTGACAATAGCGTATTATGCAATTATACCATTATTTCTTTTAAATAATCATCAAAACTGTATGATATATATTAATTCGTTTCATCTTTAAGTAAGCATTTATAACCCAGATAACCTTTAATCGTAATTCAAGTATTAGTATAAGGAACAATGCGTAATATCAGTATGTCTTTTTCAAATAATCAGGATGTAGTTTAATTATACTGCCTGTAACTCGTTAATATTATTATATTTTTTAAATAATCGTTAATACATAATATATTTATTCTATTTATTCTATTTATTTATTTTTATAATTCAAAAATCTTAAAAAAAACAAAAAAAAAAAACATGCGCTATACCAATGGTTTACAAAAACATTGATCAATATAGATATAATTTTTAATTCAATATTTCCTAATAATACGTTTTATTTTCTCATGTGCACTGTAAAAAAAAAAAAAAAAAAAAAAAAAAAAAAAAAAATCTGAAACAGGTAAAAATTTGTATTTGGGTAAAAAGCAATGTTCCAAATTGTAAAGTTCAGTTTATAACCCAAAATGGGTCAGAAAATCTATCTCTATATTGAGTTTACAAACTTGTTATGTATGGTTCACTATCTTATTTTATATATTTGTCTATAATAAATAAAGACGTTGTAGAAAATATTGTATCACTCACCTCTTATTAAAAAAAAAAAAAAAAAAAATCTAACATGCATAGATGATCTAAACAAAATGTAAACATTTCGTATCTATACGTATGTACACTGCAAAAAATAAACCCCAAAACAATTCTATCCCAAATTGGTCTCATATCCAATTTAGGTTGAAATTTTGGGTTATAAACAGAACTTTCCTATTTGGAACTTCGCTTTACCCAAATATCTTACAAATTTTTACCTATTTTAGATTTTTTTTTTTTTTTTTTTTTTTTTTTACAGTGTGTCTTTCAAATAATCATGATATATGTTTTTGTCATTATTATTATACAAAAATTCCTGTAGAAAACAATACATCATAGTAAAGTATTTTTCAACTAAATATCAAAATATAATATGTTTCCTCAATTCAATATTTACTAAAACGTGACGCTATCAATTAAAGTATCTTCCAATAATCACATTTTGCTAGTATATCTCCTTGAGTTTCATTATTTAGCAAATAAATCTACATTCACTCAATACATATCGCTGTACATTTTCATACTTCAAAAACTCGTACAAAATCATTGCATCACGAGTTGCTCCGGAATGATCGAGCATCTATTTCAGCGGAGATGGCGTATAAACTTCATTCCGGGCTTCAAGAGAACATCTCTCCGTGACGCGGCTTCGTCTTCCTTGTTTTCATACAGTGAAACGTTCCTCAATTTTCCATACCAACTGTGAGAAATTAAACACCTGGATTGAAATTCGCGATTCTAGCGTGAGATAATACACGGCTTTAGTACAGCACCCTCTCCCCCATCTTTTTATTTGGCTTCATTTTAACACTGCTTGCTGTGAGGGGTCAGGTTCTGCTTACATATATTTTCGTGAAGCCACGCAAATCGTTTCAGATTTTTGAAATAGAAATTTGCTCGAAAGAGGGGAATGTTGTTAGAAAGAAATCAGAGAATCTCTGTACAGTTTCGGTTTCGTTTAGAGGGGGTTATGATTCAACTTTTCGTTTTCACCCTGAAAGAATATCTGATAAAGGCTTATATTTACACACGCACACCTATAATTTATGGTTTTTAGATAGAAATGAAGTTTTATTTAGTTTTATTTTGTATACGCTATTATATTTTTATTTTCGTTATTGAACATCATTAGAAAAATACCTTAGACAACTTAAAATAAAATAAATTTTTATTTTCGTTATTAAACATCATTAGAATAACACCTTAGAAAAATATAATATATATATATATATATTTAATAATTTTATAGAAAGCAAATTTGCAAAAAAAAAAAAAAAAATTACTGAAGTTATGATTAATATCAACGTCTACTGTAACTTTTTTTTCTTATCGCACTTTAACGTGCATATGTGTATGAATCCACGTTTATGCATATACATTATGTAAAATATAATGTTTTGGTTAAATGTATAGCGTGAAGTTTAATTACATATTCAAGAGATAATATTTACCAATTAAGAAATATGGTTATAGAAATAAGTGAAATTGAAATAAAAAGAGCGATGCATATGAATATTATAAACACAAATGTATATACAAAAATAAAAAATGCAGTGGCGGCTAGTGAACCGAAAATAGGTGAAGAGCTTAAAAATAATATTTAAGTATTTTTAATCATAATTTTTATTAAGCAATGATCTTAACTAAAATTAAACAAAAACACTTATTTAAAAGTAAATTTATATTTTATAAATGAAAACAGCGTGAAACACATCGTGCCTTTTCACCAATTTTCAGTGCACGAGCCGCCACTGAAAAAAATGACCAATACGTAAACATATTTTCCATGTTTTCCTAAATATAAGTTTGTTTGTTTTTTTACTGCCATCTTACTACTATCCACTATATTTATAAATCATAAACTGACCCTGTTTATTCTTTCATGTAGTAAAGGTCAAAATAATAATGCTTTTAATCTACAAATGCATATTCTACAAATGTACACAAAGCAAACTGAATATGAAATAAAATACAACCCGCGACAAAAAAAATAGGTACAAAGAGTTTTTTCTTTGATTGTTCATAAAATAACTTTATCTAAATTGTGCTTATCGTTTATTATTATCATAAAATAACACTATTCCAGGACTAATTTTTGTTTTAAGACTAATTTAGAAAAAATTTAAGACTAATTTTTTTTCTAATTTAAGACTACACACCGCGACAAAAAGATAGGAACAAAGGTTTTTTTTTTTTTTTTTCTTTTGAATATGATTATTTTGAATATGAATATTTTGAATATGATTCAAATATTTATTATGTTTTAGATATGATAATATTTTGTTATGATAATAAATGATCAGCACAATTTAGATAATGTTATTTTATAAAAAAAATTAAGAAACCCTTTGTTCCTATCTTTTTGTCGCGGAGTGTAGTCTTAAATTAGAAAAATTTTAGTCTTAAAACTTTTCTAAATTAGTATTAAAACAAACATTAGTCCGGCAACAGTGTTATTTTATGATAATAATAAATGATAAGCACTTTTTTTATAAAGTTATTTTATGAAAAATCAAAGAAAAAACCCTTTGTACTCATCTTTTTGTCTCGGAGTGTATATGCTATGTGTAATTTGTAAGAACTATTTCAACAAAAATAACAAATAAACGTTACATAAATAAATAAAATTGTATATAGCTTCTTAAATATTAGTAGGTATGAAAAAGAATTCCCTCTTTTATTGAACTCAAAGCTCTCTATTTTAATTATTTAGAGTGTTACAATTTTGTCATTATAAACTTCAAAACCCATCTATTGGCAACATATACAAGACTCCTAATTTTTAATATTACCCGAAAACAACACTTAAAATTAAAATTAAATAAATAAATAGATAGATAGATATTCAAATCATAAAAAAAAGCAATAAAAACAATATATTATCACACACACATGCCGATCATAAATATATCCCATTTGAGCTAAATATGCTTTGTGACTATAGTCTCAAGCATTAACCTTAATGCAAGAACTCAAGACTTGGCACAATCATTTTTTTATATACCACTATTTTTTATAAAGTAATGTCCGTATTATTGTATCGAAGAAAAATCCTGAAAACGATTGCATGATTTTTTTTTTTTTTTTTTTTTTTTTTTTAAGTGATGTTTAAAATAGTGACTGCACTAAGACCTGAAGAACTGCATTTTCTTATATTAATTTTAAAACTTATTACTTAAAACTACTAACTGTTACATATTTTTTCATTTAAAAACAAATGTCAACACTTGATAATGATTTTTTTTTTCTCCAGAAAAGAAAGTGTCTTTATGGTTATAAATATTTTAGACACTCGTTTTCAATAAGACAGAGTTCATTTATTTATTTATTTTTCTGACCTGTATACTTATAACGAATGCGCATCCGAACGTTATCTCTGAATATAGTTTAGAAAATATAACGTTTATTAGACCTTTATTTCACTTCTTATATGAAAGATTTAAATTGTCGTTGAAACTCCTTAAACGATTCTCCTCCTGTACTTCATTCTAATATCAATTTATATTCCTAAACGAAAACGTCATCATCATCTTACGTACATTATAATTTAAATGTTTATTTGGCACATATACTCTATAAATGACAAATCATGTTATGTAAATTTACTCTGTTAGCAGTAGGCACATGTTAATATTTGCTGTGCCAATAATTTCTCTCTCTCTTGTATTATTTGTAGCACGTAGACATCGATAATAACGACGGTTATGAAATTGTTGAGGAACCTATGGCGGATGGAGTCCGAAACAATCTCATTATACACAATGCAGATGAAGACGATTTTGGCACATACAATTGCTCAGTGTGGAATTCGTTTGGCCAGGATAGTATGCTCATCTTACTCAAAAAACAAAGTAAGTGTTTAAATAACTTTGATTTACTTGAGGGTTTTAATCCATTTTTCAAGTGATATTAATTAATTATTGATTTAATCATGTCTGCCAACATTTCTAATTTTTTAATCAGATTTATGACCACTTTTTTTTAAAGAAATATGTCACAAACACTGTAAAAAAAAAAAAAAAAAAAAAAAAAAAAGAAAGAAAGAAAGAAAGAAAGAAATCATGTAAGATTACAGGGAAAGCTCAGCAGCAGAGATTACAGGGAAAGCCCGTAAAGAAAAAGTATAGACCGTAAATTAAGTATATTATGTTACATGCCTGTAAACAACATTATGCCCGTAAATATGTTGCCGCCGGGCTTTCCCCCGTAATCTTACGGGATTTTTTTTTTTTTTTAACAGTGTATATTTTTCTATGATTAAGTTAGATGAAAACAATTATAAAAAAAATTCAAGCACTAAGACTACCTTGAAAAACGGCACCTATGGTTTAATCTTTTTAATTAGATTTAAAAATAAGCATATTCATTTATGAAATTTTTTTTTTTTTTTTTTTACATTACATGTTTAAATTTGTCAAATTCATGAAAAGGAGGTTTTATATTTTCACAATATATAGTCTAATACGTAATTTTTTTTTTTTTTTTACTTTTTCTTCAATTTTTATCATTTTTTAGTGGCTGTAAAATTTAATTTTAATGAGCGTGATCCTTTGAGAAATTTTATTTAGATAAAAAATTGGCATGATTATTGCCTGTTTATCTACCATACTTTAATTTTCTAATTTTCGTAAAAAAGCGACTAATCTTCGACCTATTTAGATATGTTGTTAAGAAACACAGTAATTTTTTAGTTTTAATTAGCCTAATATCATTTATAGTTTTTATTATTTTGAGATTGTGTTAAATTATGTTCTTTAAAGCATCTATATAAATATAAGATAAATATTGAGTAAAATACATATTCCTAAATAAAAATATCGAAAAAAAAAAAAAACTGTTACAGACCCTTATGACTTATGAAGTAAATTTAGTCACAAACGATTGACACAAAATTAAAATTTTGTGAAGTAAACATTGCAATATTTTTACTTCCACGGTCAATTAAAAAATACATAAAATTCCTATATTTTTAAATAATAATTAATAATAATGATTTTAATATCTTTTCTTTTAAATTTCATTCTTTTATACTAAATAATACATATACTCTCCCTGTTTTTAATTGTAATTTAAAATTTTACTACGTAACTGCAAATATGTTTAGTCCATCCCACTACACACACCAAAAAAAAAAAAGATCAAATGATTTAAAAACAAAACAAAACAGGAAACCACTTGTTTATAAATATTTTGCCTGTCCATGAAGCAACCAAACATCTCTTTCTGCAGTAGTATCAGTATAAATACAAAATGCTTGAGAAAGCTTGTTTTCACAGTAAACCTTTATAAAATTTTAAATTTTGGTTTCAAAAAACATGACTTATGTTTTGAATCAGTCAACGTTTTATTCAATTATAAAATTCTTTAAAATAATGACAAAAATTTACCGTACTTTCCTACTAAAACTTCACAATTCTCATAACTTAGTTTTACACCAGAAAGTTTCATTAACAGACAAATCGATATTTGTATGAGATCTCGTACAAATATAGTTTAGTTGTTAACTAAAAATTTCTCGTGTAAAATTCATTTATCTAACCTGGTGAGTATACGCAGGGAAATACAGCAATTCGAATTTGTGTTCTATGAGATGCAGCATTATATAAATTTAATAAAAGTGTCATGTTTTGGATAATGCACAGTTAATAAGCAACCTTTTTTACATTTTCCATTAAATTGATTTTTAATTCATTTCCAAGTCTAACATTTTATTTATTTTTTTTTTAAACAAAAACTATGTGAAATAGTCTTATTTTATACATAAAGTAAGAAAATTATATAAAACAATTAAGAACTTCTAATCTAATTCCTTTTCCAAAGCCAGCTTTCACATCTTAAACATAGTAGTATTGAAGAGAACATCAAACAAAAATTATTTGAAATAAGTCCCATATCTCTTTTTCCATCACGCCCTATGTTCTCATTAAACTGGAACTTTACGACACTGTACAACTGACATTAAAAACCCTTCACGATACTGGGTATTTTTAGATTTTGTGCGTCAGTGCCCAAACCCGTACATTTCGAACGTTCTTTGTTTGGCTTAACGACTATTTCAAGATGGCCGCTTCCACAGAATGTGCTTTTCGTTATCAAACCAATGTCCGTGTCTGCGATTTTAACTTTACTCACACTCTCTCACTCTGCAGAAGAAGATAACATCTATGTTCCCCTCTGAGCGATAAGGGTAATAACAAGCCCGCACACCCAGTGCCTAATTATTCTGCTTTCGCTAGTCGAACAGGGATTTTATGCAAATTACGTCTGAACGCCATTTTGTCGGTACAAAATCTTTAATTGCTGCATTATTTCAAATGTTAGGGATCTAACTGCTTTGAGATACTGACGGAGAAAACGAATTTACTCGGGCAAAGTTATAAACACAAAAGGGAGAATAGTGTCAATCACAGAGAGAAAACTCGTTGTCCTTTTTAGGCTTAGGAGAGAGGTGGAAATGATTTGTAGTTCCGACTCAATCTTGATTTCATTAATTCTCTAAAATGTTCACATTTTATTCCACATAATTCTAGAAAAACAAATGTTAAAGGGGAAATTTTTATTCTCTCTTTTACAATAAGAGATGCATAATATATTCTTTAGTTTAGGGAATATAAATAAAGAAAACAATTTGTAAAAAGTTTTATATCCCATTTTATGCATCGTAGTTTAGGTGTACTTTTTATTTACACGAATGGAGAACTAAATAGTTTTCCATTAATTAATATGAATGGAAATGCTTATACTGCTAAGAATTTACTAGGCAAATAGTAATATCAATTCTTTAGTAAAAAAGTTATCAAAGTACACCACATCTTTCAAATTCCTCTACAAAAATTGCTTTACTTGTACACTGGTACTTCTTATGTGAGGATAGATAAATGATTAATACACATAGCTCTTGGTATGACTAATGCAGCTAAACATTTTACGTGTCACCTTTTGAATATGTTTGATTGATAATGGGTTTTCACAGAGCAAAAATATGCTTATTAAAAGGCATGCTAACTCAACGAAACAATTAAAATCTGATTTAAATTAAAAGCAATATATCCATTTAACGAGATTTGTAAAAATTAACATGCTTTAATGTATATTAATAGCAAAGAAAACAATATGTAAATGTTTTGTGTTGTATTTTATATAATGCAGTTTAGGTGTACTTTTTATACAAACAAATAGTTTATAGAACAGAAGTAAATGTTTTTCATGAATTTATATGAATAAAAATGTTTATACTGCTAAAGATTTCTTAGACAAATAGTAATGTCAATTCTTTAGTAAAAAGTTATCAAAGTACACCACATCTTTCAAATTCCTCTACAAAAATTGCTTTACTTGTACACTGGTATTTCTTATGTGAGGATTGATAAATGATTAATACACATAGTTCCTGGTATGACTAATGTAGCTAAGCATTTTACGTGTCACCTTTTGAATATGTTTGATTGATGAGGGGTTTTCACAGAGCGAAAATATACTTTTAAAAGACATGCTAACTCAACAAAACAATTAAAGTCTGATTTAAATTAAAAGCAATCTATTCATTTAACGAGATTTGTAAAAATTAACATGTTTTAAGGTATATTAATAGTACATGCATACACATGATCACCAACTTTTAGGTTGCGCTTTAAAGAATAATCGCCACTGTTTTTTAATAATATTTTACAATACCGTAGATAATTAGTAGAAAACAACTACTAAAAATTGTTATTAAAAATTAGTGGTAATAAATATTCCGAAAAAACACGGTAATAGTTGGCGACAATGCATGCATAAATCCTAGAAGCGTGTTGTAACAACAAAATTCATATGAGTACTTAACATGCTAAAAACAAAGAATACAACTTAGTACTTTAATTGTTTAAATTATTTATTGTTCTAACTTGGGGTACATATCGATTAATGATTTATAAAAGCAGACTTTACACTTAAACAAAGTTTATATCCTTGTATATATATGTATCAATAATTTACAGGGGCATAAAAAAATATTGCACAAGTAATCAAAGCGGCATTTCATCAGAAGTCATAGGAAAAACTATTCGAAAACTCAAGTCAAAAGTGTTTCAGCTAAACAGTTCCATAATGAAGTTAAATAACTAACCGAAAATACAGAAACATTCAAGAACTCAAACTTATAAATCCCTGTTTATACTCTTTTTAAAGTCCTTAGATTTCAGCGACACAAAGTTCTATCTATACTACTACTAACAAACCAAAATGGCCTCGATTACTTTTAATTTTCTATGAGGGTCATACCTACATACCTCAAGAATAGAAGTAATCATCCTCAGCCACAACATCTAAGGCATTATTCACAAATAATTAACCTTTTGAATTTTTAATTAAAGATTAATTTTTTAATTAAGATTAAAAACCTTTAAATCTTCGTAATAGTATTTGAAGTTTTAGCTCATATGATGAAAAGAGTGAAAATATTTGCGAAATTTCCTACTGGTGTATAGAAAGCTAGAGTTAATAATAATGAACGCAGAAAATAATTCTTTTGTACAAATATGCATAAACCGTAACACATAGAAAATTATTGTTAACTATCATTTTATACAGACAATATAATTAAATTTTGCCGATCATTTTTTTTAATACTTATTGAAATTAGCCCTTTTTATGAATAATATAATTTAAATATATAAATATATATCGTGGAATTTTCCCTTTATTAGATGTTTAAAAAAAAAAAAAAAAAAAAAAAAAAAAAAAAATCAAATGTTGTTAGCCAAATGTGAATTATATAAATTACGATGACACTAGATTCCATATTAATCCTTTATAGCATTTCTAGTAAAAAAAAAAAAAAAAATCTTCTAAATTCGCGAAACTTGCAATGTAAAACCTTTTTACTGTAGTGCAGAGAGCGGGAGAAAAATCTTTGAAATTCTCTATTTGTTACAATGAATAAAAAAGAAAATTCTTTGACAAAAGCTTTTGATCATTTTAAACTTTTAATCATGCCTTGAGAAGGAATGAAAAGTAATTATCGTAGTTTTTGAATTATAAATGTCAATTTAATAATCTTGTTTAGTATCATCTAATAATCTAAAACCTTTAATCAAACAAGAAAGAAGAAAAAAAAAATATCATTGTCATCCATAGACCTTCATAAAAGTACTAATGTTTACAAAATAGTACTTTGATGAGTAATTCAGTCTCACTTGAGAAATTAAAAGCTTTGATTGTACAAAGAATTGAAAAAGTAAATGAAAAATCTTTAACAATAATAATGGCAAGGAATAACACTGAAAAATCGATATTACTAATAATATTAATAAAATCTTTTAAAAAGTATAAATGTCATTTTAACTCCAAATAATTCGTATTTGCAAATAATCCAAATAATTCGTATCCAATTAATTAATAATTCGTATCCAAATAATTCGTATTTGCATGCGTTCTATATACAAATTACATATGTTTTATAGATTTGTATCTGCATGTAATAGCATGTAACAGAAAATGTATAAAATATTGAACAGTTTTGTAAAATAGACATATTTTTACTTTCCGAACGTACATATGTAAGGAAAATATTGTAATGATGTCAAAAATCCGACTTTCAGATTTTGGTGTTTCTATATGTTTTGAGGTCCCCTAAGTTCATTTTTACTATTTTTACAAGTATGTATGTATGTATGTGTGTATGTATGTGTGTGAGAAAGAGTGAACACGAAAGCGCCTGAAAATTTTGTTCGAATTAGCTGAAAGTTGGTACGTATGTTATAGGTCACCATTGCAGAAACCCTATTGATTATGGTAAATCTAGCAGTTATACTTTTTTACAGGGACACAAAGAAAAATTATTTATCATTACAGCCTATGGACTCAAATTATTTAAAGTGCGATAGTGACTAAGCGACTTGTTTAAATAAACTGAAAATTTATATAAATTTTAAAGGTCACCATCACACGAACTGTATTCATTTTGTTGAATCTAGTACACATAGTTTTTTTTTTTTACCGGGACACGAGAAAACATTCTTTATCGTTGTAATCTATGGGCTCAAATTATTGAAAGTGCGATAGTGTCTAAATGCATCATTCATATAAACTGAAAATTTATACACATATTACAGGTCATAGTTTCATAAACTGTATAGATTTTGGTGAATCTAGCTCTTAAATATTTTTTTAATTTTTTTACAGGGACACAACGAAAAATTCTTTATCATATGATCTATGGGCTCAAATTATTTGAAGTGCAATGGCGTAAAATTAAATAGTAGCGAGAAATATTCACCCTATTATAATTTTCCCTTTCGTTTATTTAACGACTTGTCTATCTTACTTTAATTTATTTATGCAACCGTTAATTGCTTAATGTTTGGAAAGTCGAGTGGAGTCACTCCAGATTTTTTTATGTTATTTATTTATTTATTTAGATTAGAGAATAATATATTAACTATTTATCACTTACATAAAAATAAAATATATATATAATAATTAAAGTAAATATACTTTTCTAAAATACATCAATCTTTAAAATACACAAATATTTCTTTATTTAAGTTTTATCAGTTTACCATCCTGAAGTCGGCATAATGGGGTTTATTTCCAATTTTCAACTCTGTTCACAGATGCTATTATGCATCATTCATATGGTTGGTTGCTATGGTTATAGTTGGATAAAAGACTCATGAAGATTTTTCAAATGCTACAATAATTAAAAGAAAATATTACCTATTCCATGACAGTATAAGGAAATTTACCTTGTGAAAATTTTTCGTCAATACCACACTATATGCTATGCCAAAATCCTCATACACATAACCCCTCATACTCTAATAAACGAATTATTTTTTCAGATACCGATATTATTGATATTTTTTTCCTAGACTTTTCAACCTGGGAAATTTTCTAATGAATTATGCAAATTCCAATGTTCGCTCTTGTTACTTTAAAAAGAAGAATCTATGTTTTCAGAACCTTATTTCTAAATGTATCTCCCATTGGAAGAGCAGTTACCAAAGATCCAATACAAATACGTGCTCTGGCTTTCATTTCCTAGGTGTCTGGTTCGAATCCCAGTCTAAGCATGAATGTTCCTAGTGTTTGGAATATACTTCAAGCGTAGGTCCCTGTCTAATGAGTCAGGTGCCCAATGTGTACAAAATTGCCATAGAGTGTCAAAGCCAGTCTAACACTATACCTGATTTGAGTTTTCTGTAAGTTTAATAATCTTATCAACACATGATACTCATTTTAAATAGATGACAATATAATGTTTCATTATTTCAAGCAAATGAAAGCCGCAAAAATAATTCTTTTTATTGAGAATTTGTCCTAAAATTAAACAACGATATAACATAGATTTCTCTTTGTTGAATACACATATCTTTTGACAGCGTGAAATCTCATATTTATTTTTTAATAATTATGCTAGTCGAGCTTAAGAATTTCACTGTCCCTGTTATAGAAAATAATTATGTGAAGTTTACAGCCAATGAGTAAGACATATATAAGGCACAGCCCACTTTAATGATATTTTTAAAAGTTTCGTAAAATTTACATTTTCATTACATTTTATGTCAGGTTAAATGCATATTTTTACTGGTACCAAACATAAATATTTACCATTAAAATGTCAGTAGTTTATCAAAAGATATTTAGAAATACTCAAAGTTTTTACAAATTATTAAAATCCCGTAATTAATAAACTGTGGATTTAGTCGAGAATATATAGCCTCATTAATCATGCTATTGATTCACTTTTTCCGCAAATTTGGTTCGAGACAGAATGTTTGGGGGAAAAAAAATACAAATTTTAACACTGTCAAATTCGATGATTACTTTCATAGAAAAATAATTTGCGATAAACAAATGGAATTACCATTGATTTCAATTTTTACATTTTTCTCTCTTGTACCATGCATTAATCATGTTGGTGTTATTCATATTTGGCAGATGAAGTTTTTTCCTTTTCAAATTTCTCAGTTTTAAAATGACGTTTCACTTAATTACCTGTTACTCTGTCCTGCAATTAAATCTAAATCTTGTGATTATTTCTTCTGGCTCAAATCGTACGTTAAAATTCTTATGTTATTTATATGTTAGAAGTTTACATCATTATAACGTTATTTATTAACAACGCAGCAACACAATCCTAAATATTTCAGTTATTTTTTGTTCCCGCTAATTAATTAATCGAGGTTTTAATTAAATTATCCCAGATTTAGTGATTTGTTTGTTTCTATAAAAAAAGATTTTTCTGTTTTGTTGTAACTGATTTGCATACATTAAATGAACTCGGTAGCTAAACAAAAAATATTGATTTTATGAGTAATAAAAATGAGCTATTTAATATGCTTTCTTTGAAATCAAATTTTTCAATGTAAATATCTTTCATTTAACCTTATCATTGTTTTGATGGTAAATATTAGTGGTTCTAATTTGTTTAAAATCATTTTCATTTTATCGTATTAGGAATAAATTTGAATAATTAATAAATGTTAAGGGGGTTCTAGTTATCTTAACCATATAAAAACTTCCTTGTAAATCGATAACCAATTTAATTATGAAGATCATATCTATTTATGTATGCAATAAAAAAGTTTTTTTTTTTTTTTTTTTTTTACCCTTTTTTATTAAATATCTTTATTTTGAGATAATTTCATTTGACTAATAATTATAAAAGCCAATTTTATAAAACTCCTTAATTTAAAAAATCCTTTTCAAAACCTTACTATTTAAATAAAAAACCCATATTTTTCATGTCATGATAAAGAAAATTCTATTAAAAATATAATTAAATACTTTAAATTTTGTAATCACATATTGACAGTTACTATAATTTTCTGGACCGTCACTGTTTTTTCTTTTTTTTTTCTTTTCCCTACCCTTGTTATTGTTACACTTTTTCTTTAAACTCAGAAATACATAATGTGTAAGGAAGTAATTGAAAAAGCGATTTTATAAAATTATAGCAAAATACATGTATATATATACATATTTATTTTAAGTACTATGCACAATGTATAAAAATGGGCTGTATAACGTTTTAAAATTAAAGTAATGTGTTGCATTTCAGCGAACATATCTTACTACATTTTATTTATCTTTGCAGCAAGCATAGCTGCCAATATTTTGAATTTTTAAATCTGACTTATCACACTACCTTTTTAATACACTGTTAAAGGTTTCTGTAAATTTAATGTAAATATTTATCCAGAGTCTCTGTAAATTTACAGTAAGTCTTAGCTAAAAGTGAATAATCGAGATGCTCAATCTTTATTCTGTGTGTTTACCTAATTTTATTATTTAATTATTTAATTAAAATTAAAAATGAGACTATTTCTACTTTAGAAAAAGCATTCTTAGTCCGAAATCTAGTTTCACCAATAATTAATTAAATTAATATTAGTTATTAAAGTGAATGTATAAAATAAGTTTTTTAACATCTCCGTTTATTTTTCTCTGTAATTTTACGTAAGACTTAAGATAATACATTACACAGAGTTTTCTGTTGAAATTTTCAACAGTGTAGAAATCTGAAAAATTAGTTCTTTGCAATTGGATAAATAGAAAATTTTTGTTATAAAGTCTCCGAAAAAAACCGCGAGAGTTGGTAGCTATAAGCATGCATTCTTATTATGTTAGCAAACATACTAACATTTTAATTTTTTCCAGAACATTATCAGTACCCGCCATTTTTTCACACGTTGTAAAAAAATTCTGCAAGTTTACGGAAATATTTACCAGGTGTCTCTATAAAATTATAAAAATTCTGAGTTAAAAGTAAATAATCGAGATCTTCAGTCGTTATTCTGCATTTTTATTTATTTTAATTGTTTGATTATGAATAAAAATTAAAAATGAATATTCCTATTTTAGAAAAAAAAAAAGCATTCTAAATCCCG